>OZ005656.1:165961143-166218643 GCA_963930645.1 Salticus scenicus | reverse complement strand
TTTTTTTTTTTTTTTTACTGAAAAAAAAAATAATAAATAAATAAATAAATAAAATGAAAAAAATAAATCGCATTTTTTCTGATGTTGGCACAAAATTGACTTCCTTTCGGCATTTAATGTTATAATTCTGTCAGATAAAAATAGTGTGCATTTATCATGGAAAATAATATTCATAAATAGCAGTTTAATAAATAATTTATACTGCATGGATTTGTGTAAAATTATATAGAAGAAAGTCTTGTGGTGGCCGCATCATATTAGTTTATAATGGATTGAAAAAATGTAATTTTTTTTTATTTTTTTATTATTATTATTATTATTTATATATATATATATATTATATATATATATATATATATATAATATAAATTTTTGAAGAATAACATTATGTTGACAGTTTAGGATGCAAATCGTTAAAGTAACTTTTCTTACATTCTAAAATATCATTAGTAAAATTTATTTATTTATTTGGAATTTAGAATTTTTGATGGAGGAACAGAGAAAATGTTTATTGAATTATACATATTAAAAAAATAATATCTCTCGAAAAATATACTGCAAAAAATATTGTATTTAAATGTTTAAGTTTATAATTAACAAACTTAAGTAAAATTCAGTAAATGCAAGTATAAAAACTATAATAATTTGATCAAAGTTAAATTATTTCTTTTCTTGATTGGTTTTCCAAACGTAAACTAACTACCTGGGACAAATTTTACTAAAATATATCAAGATAGATATTAAAACTTTAACAACACTTAATACAATATTCTAAATAGTTTGATAAAAAACGAATTGATAGAAGTATTTGTGCTCTAGTATTAATATATATATATATATATATATATATATATACATTTTAAAATTAAAGAAATTTTCATTACATGAAAACAATCTTTCTTTTGGAATGACATAAACATGCTTTTAATCATTAAAACAACGTCATTATAAAATGAGAAAATAAAATAAAATAAAATCATGAGTATTATTTTTTTAATAATGATATTTACAGTACAGATTTCTTTTAGCGTTTTAAACGAAATCTACAAGATCAAAATGAAAATTATTCATGATCACAATTATGACTTACTGATTTACCAATTATTTAGTTTAATAACCTGCTTTATACATAAATATAATTCATTAAATAATAAGTATCTCGTAATTTCTCAAGTAAACGGAGAAAATTCAATTAAAAATTGGGCTGATTGTGCCATTTTAAATTATTTAACGCAACATTGTATCTCTTTTAAAATAACTATTAATATTACTTTTTTTAATGTTAGATATGTTTAAAATATCATAATGCATATATCTTACATATAGAAATGAACATTTAGATTAAATTTTAAAGAATAAACACACTGCTATTTAATAATACTTTTTTTTACTACAATGAAACGTAGATTATTACTAGAAAACTTTTGCTACAAGTTTCTGTTAAAAATTATTGGAAATGAACCTTAAATAATAACCTGAAGACATGGAAATTATGTATATCACACATTTAATTAACACATTATCATAAAACAGTAAATTACAATAATAACAATAATAATAACAATAAAGTACAAAAAAAAATAAAATAAAAATAAAATAAAATAAAATAAAACATATAAAATAAAACTATGAAATATATAAAATGTCATTTTAAACATTACATATTATGTAATATTAGAATTTATGTTAATGTAATGCATGTTAAAAACTAATGCAATGTTAAAATTTATGTTAACGCGTTTATACACAATAATTGCACTCCTGATTAATTGAAATATTTTGACATTCTATGTAATTATATCTTTACTATTTCCATATATACTTTTTATTATTTATATAAATATTTCAATATTAAACTTTAAAAGCCCATTAAAATCTCTAATAGAGCCATATCTTGATTAGAATTAAGTTTTAATCTACTGGATGGTGGAATGCGCCATTTTATTGGATTTATTCTATATGTTTAACTACTCGGAAAATTCAAACATTATCTCGAGTTTTATGATACTTAAATTTACCAGTTAATTTAAACCCTTTTTAGTTGTTCTTAAACAAATTGTAGAAATACAGCCTTATTTCAGATACCAATTTTAAAGTTACACTCCTCGTTAAGGCTACATAAAGAGATTATAAAGTGAAGTTAAGCATCATATTACGACGTTCTAACCAATTATATTCTCTGTTTTGAAATATTTTAAGAACTTTTATTAAATAATTGGGATAATAATATGAAAATGTGTATTGAAAATTAATATGTACTCGAGCAAATCGTTTATCAAATAAAAATGATTTCATTCATATAGGAATAATTAGCAGTATAATATTCGTGTTTATGACTTTTTTTAAAACTATCTTTCTATTTATCTATCTGTCGATTTTTATATACATACAAGTAAAGTAACAATATATTTAATTATAATTTTATCTAAATTATTTCCGGAAACAGAATACTCTTTAATAATATCTGAGTAAATTAGAAAATTTATTTTAAAAAGTTTAATTCACTTTACTTTTTTGTATCGTTTAAAAATTTATGAAGAGAGACTTTTATTTAAATTTAAGCACCATGAAAACTACAATACATAATAACAGATGTTTATGATGGACTTTCCAACTTTAATTTTAATTTATTTTACCCATAAGTGTTGATTTTTTAGCTTTTTTGAAACTGAATTTCTAATAATATTACGCAAATTTAAGGCCGCCTGAAACCAATATCTAGATTTTTAGAGGTTTGTCTGCGAATTAGTGTGTCTGTTATCAGTATAACCCAAACACAAATAATAGTAGGAATTTAAAGTTCAGCTCTCTAAATCTGTATCGCATTGTTTCATTACATGAAACTTTTTATTGAAATTGTTCAAATAGGTCGTGTACAGGGACAGTGACGACATTCCTTCTTATGATATGCATTGTTCCATTTTGGATGTTAAGTTTTGTATCGACATACTGTTAGAAACTCTTTCTCTTAGCTTAAAAGTATAAAACTAAATTTGGGATAACAATTTGGTAAAATCTGGCTCTTAAGTTATCGGCCTGTTTAAAGCACTGGATTATAGAATAAATACATAATAAATCACAATGGAAATCTTACAACTGTAAATGTAGATCAAATAAGGGCATTTAAATACAGCCAATACTTATTAATACAGATACTAATAGTTTGGACAGTGAGACTAATATTCAGAATGCAACTTCGTTTAAACTGTATTATATGCAACTCATTTACTTTCATTTCAGTTGAGTTCAGTTGAGTCTAGTCCAGTTCTGTGGTATCCAGTGCATATAAACTTGAAGGTAGTTTCGTTACCTGTGGTAGTTTCGTTCATTATTAATATTAATGCATATGTTACCCTATACTATGTGTACACAGGGAGATTACATTATTTCACTACACAAAGAGAAAATAGTACCATACCTCAATCCATCTAAATGGTTCAAATAAATTAATCAGTAGATTTACTTTAGTCTTTGCACATCTTGACATATAAATTATATTTCATATAGTGAGACAGTAAAAGTTTGAGAGACACATTGCGACATGCTTAAAATGAAACATGTATTCACTGTTCCTTATCGAACTCAGGCTAATCTAGTTGAAAAATAGAACGGAAGTCTCATGCAAATGATTTCTACGTATGTTAATCAAAGTCTATTAAAAGTTTATTTAGTATTTCGGTTTTGTAGTAATAGCAGTAACCCACGAGTCTACAGAGATTATTCCCGCTGAGCTCTTTCTCGGGTGATAAATTGTAATTTTATTCTAGGTTTTAATTATAGAATAGAGTTATAATTCATTAAAAGCCCAAAACTTATTCCGAGAAACGGAACAGAGTTTAAGGCTTAAAACCAGAAATTTTATGTGACGAGGTACAACGAAATTCAACTCGGGGTCAGAAAACACAAGCTCTTTAATATAACGTGAGTTGTCATATGTTGGAAATGAAGGTTGATGACGGCATACTCCTAAAAATCCTTTTTCTTAGTTCAAAGCACAAAAGCGTGTGAGAAAATTTTGTACTAAAGTTAAGAGCCCGTTTAAAGTACTAGAAGTGAATAACAACGCATATTTGTAGATCACAACGAAAATCCTACAACAGTAAATGTAGAGCACATACGGGCGTTTAAACACCGTCAAGCGTTAAATGTTTAAGTGACCGGTAGTTTGATTATTGAAATAAATTTTAAAAATGTAACATTGTTTGAATTTTATATATTTGCAGTTCATTTCAATGCAATTCATTTGAGTGCACTTAAGTCTAGTCGAGTTAGCTGCTGTCCAGCGCAAGGCAATTTAACGCCAGACCCTTCTCTTGTAGTTTATTAGTAATATTAAGGCATTTATAATTTTGCACTTTAAATATATATTAAAATAGTTTATACTAGACACAAAAAAGTAGCACCGTATCCCCGACCCTATTTGAATGTTTCAAATTAATTTGTTGTTGATTTTACCTTAGATTTGCCCTTCTTTACCTAGCTATGCAGCAGGGATGAAAAAAATTAAGTTCGTCACACAAAATTAAACTTCAAAAATTATAATTCATATTAGTTTTTCATCTATGAGTGTTTCCGAAACCTCAATATCATATCTTAATTAATTCTACTAATTTTACCTTTTCTTTATATTGGACAATAAATAAATAAAATCTAATTTAATATTTTTTTCTTTTGTGAAACGTTTTAGTGCAAATTGAACTGTTGATGCTAAAAGTAAAAAATTTTTAAAGAAGTGTAAATATATATTTTTCAAATGAAACTGGATTTTCTTCAACTCCACTTTCTATAACTGAATATTAAATAACTCTAATTTTATTATGGATAAAATATACACCTAATCACACTGTGTATCATACAGAAATTAATTTTCTCAAACAACCAGTGAATAAACTTTTCTCTAAAATTTAAATAGCAACTTTTGATAGCAATTTCATTTTACCTGATATAGCTAAGCAAGCTGTTTCATTAGAAGTTTTTAAAAGTAATTACACGTGGCTTTAAAACTAATTCAATGCAGATTAATAATTATTCCAGCTCATTTAAATTTTCTAATAAAGAAATTATTAATTTTAATCCTTTGTTAAGGTAATAGCTTCGCTTATGCAGCTCACTCTACATATATTTTCATAATATTAATCTGTTGAAACTACTGACGTTATTCACAATTAATTTTATTCTGGATTGCATGGTTATTACGGTAACTTAAATTATTGACATTGCGTAGTTATTCTGTAGGAATATTTTTAATTTTGTAGTGAATGGAAAGTATGTAGTATCGGTATTTGATTTATTATTATTATTATTATTATTATTTACATTAGATTTTTTTTTTGTCAGACGTAGTTTATATTTAAAAGAAATTGTTAAAAAAAAAAAAAAAAAAAAACTTTAAACGACAACGACTAAATTAAAATTTTCTCGTTAGACAAATTTATCAAATAACTCATAAAAGCCTTATTCAAACACTTAAAATATAATTAGATCAGTTGTGGTTTTATGTATAAAATTAAGGGGGGGGATCTTTAAACACATATTTATACTGTGTAAAATATCACATAGTATCTAACAATAACTATTTGGGCAATTTCGAATTTAGACGTTTTGGCAAATATCTATCAGATTTCTTCAGAAAACACCATGAAATTTTGGGAATTTGAGGAATATGTTATACCGCTTATACTTCAGCAAAACTGTAGGCCTGAAGAGTGAAAGAACACCAGTAAAAAATTAAAAATTATTATCTTTATATAAATTTGCAAAAACTCGTCTACGACATATACTCAAATATATCGGTTTCTTAACAAAAAAAAAAAAAAAAAAAAACGAAAAAAGAAAAAAATATTTTTAAATTAAAGCACGTAAGGTAAAAGTCAGAGTAAAAAGCCATTTTTGAAAAACTTGACTTCCTACTGCAATCAGAATGCAAAAATTTTATGTCTTATAAAATATGAGCAGTTTACTAAAAAATGTTTAACTACGCATGTGCAAGATTTAGCAAAATTACATTTACATAATATAATAGCCAATAATATTGAGCTACTTATATGAAAATCACAAACTAATATCTTGTAAATAAATAAATAAATAAATAAATAAATAAAAAAGAGAGAGAGAGTTAGGAAAAGCGGAATTTTAGTTCCTTTCAAAGTGAAAAGGAAGATGATATAGAGGGTTTTATCAATATTTATTTATAATCCGCGAACAATGAATTACCATTGTGCATTGATTGAATTAAAAGATAAATGTGAGTAAAACTCCTTATAGTATAACCTTCATTTTGAGAGGAAATGGCATACTGTTTATTTTATCTCTCACACACACATATATATGTATATATATATATATATATATATATATATATATATATATATTTATTTATTTATTTACACAATATTTGTTTGTGGTTTTCATGTAAGTAGCTCAATACTTTTGACTATTAAATTATGCAAATGGAATTTCGCTGCATCTTGCGCATGTGTAGTTAAAAATTATTTAGAAAAATTTCTCATATTTTGTAAGATGCTTAAAATTTTTGCTTTTCGGTTACAGTAGGTTGTGTCTAATGTAGTATGTCATGTTTCCGAAAAAGGAATTTACACTGGGTTTAACACAATATGTTTTATAATTATAAAAATGGTAATTTGTTTTTTACAATTTTTTAAAGAAATTGTTATTTTCATATGAATATATGTGGTAGCCTCATAAAACATTTTACGGGTAATTAGAATAATCCTCATAATAATATACTACAGTCAAAACTTATTTTAAGCAATGTTTTTTACAGGGTCGTCAAAACTATTTTAACTCTTGTTTAATTTTTTACTGGCGACCTTTACCTCATCAAAACAAAACCTTTGCTGAAATATATGAGGTATAATCTGTTCTTCATATTTCAAAAGTTTCATGATGATTCATAAAGAAATTTTCTGGATATTTGAGAAAACGTCTAAAGTCGAAACTGTCCAAATACTTATTGGTACATAGTGTATTAATAATACTAATTTTATTTTACTAGAAATTCTTGAAGAAATACGAACTCGTTCCTTTAAATGTTTTTGGAGAATTAATTCCATATAATGACTTAGATTTCTATTAATCTGGATTTCTTAGAATTAATTATCTTAAATTTCCATTATTCTTGCTTTTTTTTTTTTTTTTTTTTTTCTAAATAAGGAAATAACTTGCATTATGCATTAAAAGAAAATCATAATTATTATGCATTTATGTCCAGACAGGATTTTAAAATCTCAACAGATTTAAAAACATATAAAACTGATAAACGTATGAAATTCCAAATATGTTTATAAGGATGTTATTTTTATCTCACTCTGTGTCGCTAGACGCTACAGGGAATAGTTTTTTTTTTTTTTTATTCAGAAAGAAATTTATGGCATGGCATGCTATCAGATTTTTATTGGGTTATTCTCTTTTATCTTCAATCTTATTGTAATTAATTTATGTAATATCTCCGGAAAATTTTGAATATAACCAAATGTAAATACTTTTTTTTTTAATCACGATATATATATATATATATTATAATAAAATGATCTTTTTATTTTTTATTTTTATTTATTTAGTTTAACACACAGTCTTTGTTCAGTCGAAATCTCCTTTATTTTTTAAAACTAATGAATTAACTAAAATTAATTTACCATGATTGAATACAATTGACCGACACGGTCAAACAGAAAATTTATAATTATTTTAATATTAGTGTTAATTTACGACATGAGTTATAGGTAGAAATATTGTAAGCTTTTCAGTACTAATATTAAAAAAAAAAAAAAAAAAAAAAAAAACGCACAATTATTTATAATTTGTTTTTATGATAATACATTTATTTGTCATTATTATAGCCGGAAATTTTCGATTTCTAACTTCTTATTAATATTTACTTATGAAATAAGAAGCGTCATAATAGAACATATTGAAAATATATTTAAACATATATTTGAACATAATACAACAAATTACTTGTAGATTCGTGTTATGATAACAAAATGTCTTCAAATCTGTCCAACGTTTCCTAACACTCCAGCTCGATAACATACTTTATGCATTAGACGTAACTAATTTTTCAGCATACCCCGTGCTCGATGAGTTTTTTGTTGTCGCTTTTTAAATCTGTGGCTGTGCGACTTTTTTAATTTATTTGAAACATTTTTCACATTTCTTTTTATTTTTCTTATGCAAATGCAGTGGTATGATAATTAATGTAGGAGTTACTGTTTAAATATTGTGTATTTTCGATAATAACTCGAAACACAATCCATGCATATTAGCTAATCACTGACATATTTTTTTAAATATATAACAGCACCATTAATCTTTTACGAACAAGTCTAAAAGAAAGATTTTTTTTTCTTTCTAAATTGTGAAATTAATCTTTTTTTTAAATTCCCGGACGAATTTTTGCAGTTAGGAATTAAAATTTGGTGGTATATATTATATTCTACCTCGCCTGAAAAGTTCTAGATACACGTACGTGTCTATATACATCACTCTGTATGGTTAATTGTAAAATGATATATTATTAAGGAAACAAACTTCAGGTATCGCTAAAACTAGTTCAAGTAATTTAACCATGCAGGTCGATAAAATTCAATAAGACATGCTTTGAATTAGTTACACAAAGCTTTAGATATTGTATATTCTTAAAATACATAAATGAAAGGAAATATTTTTTTTCCAAATGCATTAAACTAATGATATTCTTGAAAACTGTTCGTGCATGCAAGAACATTATTAATATATAAATGAGTAATCTGTCATAATCTAAAATTTGAACAAGTAATGATCCTTAAATCTGAGTCGGTAAATTACATCAGACCAATTTTGGAACGAGATGTTTCGACAGTAATTTAGATACTGATTAATAGTCCATGAGTTAATGATGGGGACATCGGGAAGAATATTTGCCTGTCAAATAAGATTTATTGTGCTTTGAAAGTTTTGCAAATAATACGACGAATTCCTCTGTACTTCAAAGTTAATTATTGAAAGAATTTATATAAAATTTTAAATTTTAAATATCACCCAATCTCTTTGATAATAAAAAATGAAAAAAGAAATATTTTCTAAAAATATCCTATTTAAATGAAATCTATTAAAAAAATATTGGGGGGGTTAGGAGTTTATATTTTGTAATTATATAAGGAAATCTTTTTCAGTACTTAGTTAGAACATTTATTATGAATTAAATATGTATCGGAACAAACCTCTAGTAAGTTTATCTATTATCTCAAAAATAAGTATTAATTTTGACTTTTATATTATTTTCAGGATTGTTTTAGTGATTGGATATCTTATGTAGTACAGTTGTTAAAATGTACTACATTTTGCATGTAAATTTTTGTTCTTCAAAATATGATTAAGAATTTGGTTTAAAATATTTTAATGAAAACTTGTATTAATTCATCTACCTATCTTTTTAATAATTGCGCAGTAAGTATTGCAAATTGATATTATTCGAGATGTCTGTAAGTGGTATGATATACACCCTTGCTCGAAAGTTTAGCAAGATTTCCAAAAGATTTTTTTTTTTTTTTTTCAATTTAAAAGCATGTCTCTCGATGAAATGTTTTCAAACATTGCATATTTAAATAGTTGGGTCTTCCTAATGCTTTTCAGAGAAGATTGGTTTAAGACAACATTTAGCTTGCCGGTATCAAATTGAGCAATATCAATATTGTCTGTGATCACCCTGCATCGTTAGGTGAAAGAAATAAACTGTAACTTTAGGATATGTTAACATAGACCCAGTTCAATTTGTGAATGAATTCGTGGGATGATTGCATATTAAATAACCAAAAAACAAGTATTTATTTTAAAACTCAAAAAAAGAAAAAAAAAATCAGCATGTTTTTTATTTAAAATAGACAGAATTTTAAACGAAAATTATTCCCACTTTCAGATAAATTGAAAAAACACTTTAAAAATAATATACTACAATCGGAATGAAAATATCGGAAATATCTCATGAAATATGAACATTTGTATGAAATATGTTATCATTGCGCATTCAGTGCGAAAGATAGAAAAAAAAAATATTGCGTAGGTTGAAAGCTACATATATCGGGAAACTTCTGTCAAAAATGCATTTGAATAGAGTAAAAATTAAACAAATTATCCAAAAAAGAACAAGCTAGATTTTAGATATTTTCCAATAGTTGAAGCTTCATAAGAGTTTTTCATATGCCGCGTAATTAATTTAAAGATCCAATTATTTGAACCACTTAGCAAAAGCTCTTTTTTGTGGAAAAAAAAAAAAAAAAAAAAAAAAACTTATAACCTTAACAATTATATATATATATCAGAGTTACCAGCTTAAAGGGGTTTTTCACAAAAAAGTACTTTTGGAGCATGGTTGAAATAATTGGAACTTCAAATTAATTTTGCGGAATGTGAAAAACCCCTTAAGAAATTTCATCTCTTGGAAAACATGTTAAATGTACTAGCGCATTCTTTTGCTGATAATTTGCTTAATTTTTACTCTATTCAAACGCACTTTCACCAACATTTGCCCAATATATCTAGCTTTCAACCTATGCAATGAAAAAAATATTTTTTCTTTCGCACATGCGCAGTGAAACTTTTTTTCATAAAAATACTCATATTTCATAAAATATTTGTTTTCAGATTGCAGTATATTGTTTCATAAGTGCATTTTCAATTTATCTGAAAGTGGAAATGATTTTTGTTTAAAATTTTGTATATTTTAAATAAAAAACATGATTTTTTGTTTTTAAGTATATGCGTATATCTCCGTTAATTAATATGCTATCGTCACACAAATTCATGCACAGATTGTACTGATTGTATATTTACATATCCTAAAGCTACAGATCATTTCGTTTAATTTAATATACATTGCGATCATGAACATTATTGATTTTTATCGATTTGTTACCGGGCTCGTAAATGTTTCCTTAAACCAATCTTCATTGACAAAACATGAAGAAGATCTTGTTTTTGAAAAACTCAACGTTTGAAAACATTTCATAGAGAGATAAGTTTTTAAATTGAAAAAATAAACAAATAAACAAATAAATATAAATAAATAAAAATAAAAATAAAAATAAAATTAAAAAAAAACTGATCGTTTACAAATTTTGCTAAATATTTGAGTGTTGCTTAATTTCTACCAACAGCTTTCGAAATTCTCCCAACGTAGAACATTTTATGTAATTAAGAATAAAACAAATAGGTCAATAAATCATTTAAAAAAATTGTTTAAAAAAATAATAATAAATGTTGTATTGTAATTTCTAAAAAGTTACCAGTAGAGTAATATTAAGATAAGACGAAAAAATATTTTGGAACTTAACGATATATATATATATATAAAAAAAAAAAAAAAAAAAAAAAAAAATCAAATGTGAGAACTTTTATCAAATGTCTTTATAAAAAGTTAATATTTTTGAATTCGCAATAGATCTAAATATTTGACAAATACATGTATGACTTAATTATATTTTAGCTACAACAATCTAAAAATAGATCTTTATTATTTCTATTATCTTTATTATTATTGAACCATCACAACTTTCAAAAACTGCAGTTCTAGAATATATACATTGCAAGATACTTAAAACTGAATTAGCCTCACAGAGAAAGAATTCGATTCAACTTCAGAGGCAAGTCCATCCTTTTTTAATTGGTTGCTAGGTTTAATGTAGACACAACTATTTTCGATATAATGCTCAAAAGAACTTTTTTTATTTTTTGTTCTTTGAATTTAATAACTAAAAATCTTGGATGTAAACTCCCTAATTTAATTTTCCTTGTCAACTATTTAACTTTTTCTGTAGCGAGTATAAGTTCATTTCCTAATTCTAGTTTATTTTTATGATGACTGTGTTTAAGACTACACCATTTTTTAAAATCTAGAATCAGTATTCTTCTTTTTAGGTTTTGAAACTGAGAAAATGTACTTAATATAAATCTCCAATATCGGAATAAGCATTTGAATTAATCTGTCTGTCGAATCATCAAGAGAAGATTCCCGTATATGCATCACAGGGAGACTCATAATGATATTTTCATTATTTTAGTGTTCATCGACAATGGGAGCACTTGGTAAATTTGAATTTACTAAAGTTATTTCCCATTCTTTCGATCGATTCACGTCCAGGACGGGATTGTTGGAGGCAAAAAGTCAAATTTTTTAAAGGCTAACAAGCCCAAAAATTTTCCTCCCATACTTTTAAATTTTTGAACAGATATTTTTTATTCTTTACAGCCTTACTATAATCCTCAGTCGCTGGATGAATAGCTTGGTACTGTGTAATGAAAGCCAGGATAGTTTCGCAGTCACCTTTTCACAGCTTGGTTGGAGTATAGCTTAAAATTGCATGCATAATGACTTCTCTAATGGTTAGAGACGTTGTGCGTTTTGAGAGGCAGTTTTATTTCGAATTGCAATCCTACAGAAGTATAACTTTTCTTTTCACATTTTGCTTAATTGTTTTAATAAAGAATCAAAGTCACATTATAAGTGTTTGTGTGTCCCATTTGCGAAACTTCAAATAAATTTCTGATAGAACTTCAACTGATTGCATTGTCTTAAGCGCATAAAGAATTGTTGGCATATATAAGCAATTGACAACATACTAGCAAGCACAAAACGCTAAAGACAATTATCTCGATATAAGCTCCTGTTTTCCTCACGTTTACTCATTATTCAATTATTTTGTCCAAATTGCTTAATAGAAATTGTATTTTAATATCTTACAAACATGTAACTAAAATCCAAAGCTGAAAAATTTCATATCTCCAAAATTCTATGCTACTACGCATGTAGCATCCAACAATAAATGTATTTTTGCATATAGTCCACATGTAAGATTATATGCAGATAGTCGTTACATGTAAAATGGTCCTAAATTGTATTGGTACGATTCAAAGGCCTTATAGTGTTCGATTTAGGTAAATCGATTAGGTTCGATTTAACTACGTAATGTTTCAAACGAAGCATTATGTCAATTCCTAGAAACTAACAGCTGCTTATTAAAGTTTAAAATAACTGTAATTCAAATTCATCGATTGCGTGATGAAGTATTTTAGCAAATATCCCAAAGTTTAATGAAGCATTTCGTATTGTCATAAGTTTTCGCAAATTTAATAGGATTACAAGCCGAAAAGAATGGCGCAAGACTACTAATAAAAACTAGACAAAATAAAAGGCTACTCCTTAAAATATGTGCATTAAAATCGAATAAAAACAACGTCAAGGTAGAATTATGTTATTAGGAAGATATGCACTAAAGTGAAATGAGGCAAAAAGTATTTCCGTATACAAATAAATATAAAGTTTCTTTCAATTCTAAGAACTGATTACAAAATAGATTACCATGCAGTATTTGTATCATACACGTAAAAATAAAAGCAATTAAAAATTGTCTATTTTGTTTACAATAAAGCATAAATTTATGAAATTTTAAACGTCTTAAGCTTTTAATATCCTTAATAATTTCAGTTTTTGAGTACAGATAAAAGCAAATATAGTAGTAAAAACTAATTTTGTGCCCATCACACATCATTTTATTATATTTATATATACAAATTCATGCAGTAAAAATTATTTAAAAAAATAATTATTATTCAAAATGATTTTTCATAATAAATTCAGACGATTTTCACCTCATAGAAGTATAATGCTGAATATCCGTAGAAATAAATTTTTCAATTCAATCAATCAGACGACATATTGTCTATACCTTCGTTTAAAATTATTTCAGATATATAGGTAAACAATTCATATCAAAGGTACTGACGAGTTCATTTGAAATATATGGTACATAATGGAAATTTACACCCAACGTTGGGGAGGAGGGAATTTTATATACTATAATTTATATATTACATACTACATATTTGTATTACTTCTACATATAAAAAATATTCTCCTAACTGTTTGCACTGTAAAATAAATTCTAACAAACTTTATGTTCCTTTATAAACATTGGGTTTTTCCAATGGATTTCAATGTAGTTTCTATTCCCTACACTTTTAAGGAATTTATTTATAAATTTTGGAATACATAGAATGTCATTTGGTAGTCATAACTATATTACATTATTATTTTACATGTGCTTGAATCAGAGATATATATTTTTATTTTTTACAGCAATAGAACATGAAATATGATAATAGAAACAGAATTGATTTCGATATTTTTATGCATGTAAACTTGAACATAAAATTATTTCCGTTTCGCTCAAGATCACGACAAATAAAAAATTTGTTTTGGCGCATGGCTATTATTATTTATATGAACTTTAATTCCTTTGTAAAAATTTTGCTGAAATGTACAATATTTGTCTCTAAAATGTCTATGATATGTCTAGAGGTTGTATTAATCAAGCTGTTTGTTATGTGTATTGTGAGTTAACTTTGAAAAAACATTCATACACTTTTAAGTCACAAATAAACATTGCCTATCCCTCGTACTTTGTATGTCAAGTAAGTGAAAAATATAATAAATGTTCACGTCATTCCTGTTGTGTAAGGTGAGTCAAAAGTCTTTATTCGTGTCAGAAATATTCAGGAAATTATAGACTCATCCTATGTTGCAATCCAAAGTATCATATAAATCGCTGTGACTTCCGTATCACAAAAGTTAAAATATTCTACCCAAACATTAAACATAAAACAAATAACCAAACCAATTTGAAAGTACAAGGATTTACCAGTAATAAAACCTTCCAAAAAATTGTATATATGATAACAACAGCAGTAGAAAGGGAAATTCATAAAGTTGAAACTTTATCTATTTTGATACAAATTATGCCCCTCATACAAATGAAGAACTACATCGAATTACCCCATAAACGTTAAATGATCTTTTGAGAGATTTATATTAATAAAAAAGTAATAATAATAAAAAATAAGAAATAATAATAATAATAATAATGTTTGGATAAAAAATTGAAGATTGGCGTCTCCTCAAAAATAATACTAACCTAACCAGTTATCGAGACAGACATAAGAAATATTTGAGTTTTACACAACAAGAAACAACCTCTGGTATTACTTTCCGAAAAATAAAAGCCAAAGTTCTTTGAAGGTAACACTCGAAACTAACAACAATACTATAAAAATATACTAAAAAAAATGCCTCTTTAGAAGAATTTTAAATAAAGGCAAAAGTCTTATTTAAAAAAAAAAAAAAAAAAAAAAAAAAAAAAAAAAAAACTCGAAGCAATGTATTCAGAATCCCCCCCCCCCTTATTTTGAAAAAGGTAAAATAAGTCGATATTTTAAGGATTAAGGGAATCATTTTTCCTCATTTTAAAATTAGTGATTGTCATTTTTAATTATAAACTTATCTACGTATGCGGAATGTAATTACGTGAAAGGAAATAAATATTTAGTTTGTTTAGTTGGTTGTAGGATTCAGGCCGATTGGCTACGTTAGAATCCTACGCCTGAAGGCAGAATGAGTTTCGTGGGGGTTTTTCTATGTGTCCTAGCCCGTATTTAGAAAATGTTTACGAAAAATTAAGAAAAGAAAGGAAGAACTCTGTCAAATTAATTGGTGCGAATAATAAAACATTCTCGGACTGTACTCTTTTCGTGTTTCTGCTTATTACGTCGTGTAATATTTTAATGTGTTTTTTCACATGTTTTATGGTATTCGATAAGACAGGTGACACGCAAGCGCGCCCCATCATCGACTGTCCCAGATACGAGGGTATCCATGCAGTCCCGTCTCATGACGACCCAACATCGTGCAGGCCTTAGCCGCTACGACAGCAACATACCAACTTCGCGACAGCAGGGAAGTGGCCCAGGTAAGGTTCGGCAATCAGCTATACAAGGCTCATGTCGCCCCTTCGGACCAACCGGAATTGGTCAAAGTTGGGGCTGAGGGCCCTAGTAACTGGCCGACCTCGGTTTGGCGGCCAGAAGGCTTCTTCACCTTCTGAGGACGACACAAGGCCGTCCACAAGGCCCGCTCTCCCAACGGAGTTCACCACTAGCCGATTCGCACATTCATGCCAACTAGGAAGATCTGCAGCCGCTTCCCATTTTTGCTAAGCCTCCTTGTACTGCCACTTGGAAGGCCCCACCCAGGACACCTGGACAGCCCCTGTTTGCTCGGGCCATCACAACCCTATGTGAGCACCGATGTCCGCCAGGGTAGTCCCGCCGTCCGGTCATGCACCACCAGCCAGTTAAGACAGACCTCCTCACACCACGTGGAAATACTTCTCCCCGAATCGCTCATGCGGGCACTGCAACTCGTTCGTGCGATTTAAACAAAGTTTCCTTTTTGACAGTCCGAATTGGCTGTTTTGAATCAGTGCTTCTACCTCCGGTAGACAGGGAGCACATGCTCCCCCTTCTCTCCACACCAGACCAACGCCGACCGTCTCACCAACTCGTACTCACCGTCACACCAACTCACACTCGCCATCACGCCAACTTACCAAATCACACTTGCCATCACGCCAACTTACCAACTCACACTTGCCATCACGCCAACTTACCAACTCATACTCGCCATCACGCCTACTTACCAACTCACACTCGCCATCTCGCCGTCACTCTTCAACTTCGTTACACCTTAACGCTCACTCCACTTCACCATCAAACTCTCATCGTCTCACCGTCTCACTTACCAATCGAAGAGACCTCCTAGCAGGCTCTACTGGGGCGTCAGGCTCAGACGCTTCGAGAATCCGTCGTCCACCACCAAGCGGGTTAAGCGCCCAGTCAAGGAGATCCGTCATGATGACTGCGATTCCTTTCCTACAATAGTAGTCCAGGCACAAATCCCGCCGCGTTCGAAGGTGGTAGTTCGGCGGGAAGTAACGTTCCCTAACCGACCGCCACCGTGCGCACTCTAGAATCACGTGCTTTACCGAGCTTGCGCTGGCCCCGCAAATACATGCAGGGTTCTTCTGAAAGAAGCGGTGCTGGTGAACTCCGAATGAACCATGTCCGGTGAGGACCTGATTAACAAAGAAATCTCCCTACACTCTTCGACTGCTCACCTTCGGAAACACTTTATGCGTGAACCTACCCTTCGTGGAGCCATCCCAACGACACTGCCACCTATCTATAAGGCGCCTAAACAGGACGCCTCTTGCACATTTCACACTAAGCTTGACTGGAAGATCTACGTCTTCACGTGCAGTTGCCACCTTAGCAGAACCATCGACCAGTTCGTTAAAGTGATGACCCACATGGGCTCGGAACCAATGCATCGTGATTCCTATCCCACCACTCTTAATCAGGTCCTTGGTCTCAGCAACCGTCTTGTGCCTAGGCTTCAGACAGTTAAGCGCTTGCAGCGCCGATCTGGAGTCAGAGTAGACATCCATCTCACTGAGCCCCGACTCCATAGCATCTCTGATGGCTTCCCTGATCGCTATGACCTCCGCCGTGAAAACAGAGCTATGGTCGGTAATCCGGAATTGGTCTTCCGAGACGATCTCTCCCCCAGAGACCCGCAGGAACGCGCAGCCAACCCTGCCGTCCTCCATCTTCGAGCCATCCGTGTATTAACACGAGGCTGATTTGGGCGTTTCATCTCGAGTCCAAGGCAGTCTCCAGAGGTCTTCACGTCTCAGCTGATATCTCCAAGTCTCTACCGTTTCCGGCGTGAAATTGGTGTCTTCAACGCCTTCACCCCATCTCACTAAGCCTATATACAACTGCTCAAATTCTGCACGGAGATGCAGAGGTGGAATCCCTGCAAGCACATTCAGTGCGTCACTTGACACCGTGCGGTAGCATTTCGTCACACACAACAACAGATTTCTCTGTATGGTGTTGAGTTTGTTATTCAATTTGACATGGTTGGTGAACCAAACAGGAGCCGCATACAGTACTATTTTCTCAGCGACGGCCGAGTAGACTGCCTTCCGAACCTTAGGCTTCAATCCCCAGTTAGCACCCGTGTAGCGCATCAACTTGTATTGAAGCTTTGATGCTTTCTCCTGAACATAGTTCAGGTGAGGCATCCAACTCTGAGCAGCGTCTATCAGCACTCCAAGGTATCTTATCTCGTAACTGAAGGACACCTTGTGTCCCTTCATTCGTATCGGCCACGAAGGCGCGTATCTCATCTTCCCAACAGCCGGAATAACCGTGTACAAACACTTCTCGTAACTAAACTCCAACTGCACCGTATGTGCCCACTCACATATCTCATCCAACACTGGGTTTATAATTCTGTTGAATTTATAAACCCGCTCCTCTCTCGCCATCAGGAAGATGTCGTCGGCAAAAGCCTGAACCACCAAGTCTGGAGTGGACTGAAGCCTGCTCAGCAATTCATTCACGAGCACCAACCAGAGAATCGGCCCTAGGCATGAGCCCTGCGGAACGCCAACATTATAGCTGAACTCCCCTGCGTTCGAAAGTATGGACCTGTCCCTAAGGAACGAGTCCACGAGACCCAGGAGGTCCGACGGTACTTCATACTCCACCAGGAGGCGGAGAATTTCCGTACGCCGGGCACTATTGAAAGCGTTCTTAATATCAAGGGTAACCAGACATGAGTGTCTGCCACCTCTCTTCGACTCGGCTACGAACTCCACCACTCTCTTGAGCGCATCTAGTGTGCCCAAGTTCCTGCGAAAACCATACTGTTTCTCGCTAAGAATACCCCTCGCTTCCAGATGGGTCGCCAGACGCACTGCGCACAACTTATCCAGTGCCTTCCCTAAGGCCGGCAGCAGACAGATCGGGCGGTAGGAGCCGGGATGGCTTTTGTCTTTTCCCTCCTTCGGGAAGTAGACTACCAGAGCCCTTTTCCACTCCCGCGGAAAACAAGAGGTGCTGAGGCAGTGATTATACAGAGAGAGTAACCACCGAGGGTGGTACTCGAGAACCTTTCGGACGATTTCCAAGCTGAAGCCGTCGTGACCGGGTGCCTTGTTAGGCGGCAGCGACTCTACTGCAAACTCCAGTTCCCCGATAGCAAACAGTTCGGGATCGTCGGTTCTAGATGAATCGATCTGCGATACGTCATCTGCTTGTGTGAAGTGATATTTCGCCAGTTCTGCTTGTATCTCCTCCCACGAGGAGATTTCTGCGCCATTTTCCAGTTTAAGTTTCTCTGGGGCTTCACGCCTCCACTTCCCTTTCACAACACAACACACCTGACCAAACTTATCAGTGCAGAGCGTATCTGAGAGATATTTCCTAAACGATTGACGTTTAGCTCGCAAGATCGATCTCTTGTATTCTGCCCGCTTCCGCTTATACAGCACCTCAAGCCTCACCCTCTGATTCGACTCCAGCATTCGCTGGTAGAGCCGCCTCAGCGCGCGCAGCCGGGACCTCTGGGCGGTCAGACCTACCGTCCACCATTCTTTGCTTCTGTCTTGGCCAGAAGCCTTTCTGTGCTTGTTACATAGCCTCGTCAAAGTAGATATCAGATATTCAATTCCTGTGTCTGGGGAGCAGCAATCATAAGAAGCCAGATCTGCAGTGCGCAGATCGCGGAGGAAGGCCTCCCAAAGCAGATCCCTCGGCCTCCAGCGACGGCTGGATTCCTTAGGGTGCATGGAGCCTGGTTTGCCCCGAAGGGTCCACTTCATGGCTCTATGATCACTCAGCATCTCTTCATCAGAGACTTCCCAGTTTGCGATGAGCTCGAGGCAACCACGGACCAACAGGACGTCGATCCAGCTGGTGCCAAGACTCCCCACGAAGGTGGGTTCGCTATCTGGGTCATTCACAATATCCAGTTCATTGTTCGAAGCGAAGGAGATTAACAAACTCCCCCTAGGATCTGTTGGATTTTTCCCCCAGAGCGTGGATTTTGCGTTGAAGTCACCCGCTAGGACTACTCGATCCTCAGGGTAACGTCTCAACAGCGCCTCCAGCTTTTCTAGGTTCGGAGCAGCATCTTCCCTCGGTGCGCAGTAGCATGTGGCCACTAACACATTCGAGTTGGACACCTTCGTTCGGATAGCTAGTACGTCTCGATCACCGAGGACCTGACAGAAGGTGACTCGCTGGCTCACCCAAAGAGCGACTCGACCGTCACTACAACTCGGGTTCACTTGCGAGTACCCTGCCGGCAACCCTACAGTGAGTCCGCCAAATAGGTATGGTTCATTCAGAGATGCCACGTCCACAGAGTCTCGCTCTATTGTTTTAGCGAGGTTGAACATCACGGTATAACTGTGGTGGCAGTTAAGGTGCAGGAATCTAAGGCTTCGGTCCATGACTCACTGCCCGCAATTTTTCAACCTCTGCCTTGTGGACAGAACACTCCTTCGAACCCACCCTATGGTTAACGGGCAGTTTATTACCCGATCGGCCTCGGTTGCTAACCGTACAATTGGGACATGCAGGCTCCCCCTTGCAGTCCCTTTGCAGGTGGTCCTCCTGTCCACAGCGCCCACAGAGGGGTTTGCCACGGCAGACCTTCGCTGTGTGCCCGTATTTATAACACCGGAAGCACATCAACGGCCGTACATTTCGCTTGAATCCCAAACGTCTCCATCCAACATTGAGCCACTTCTCTCCGGCCAGCTTCGTCATCGTCTCATTGTCCAGAGCGATTATCACGTTTTGCCCATTTTTACCGGGGAAGATCTTCACCCGGATTTCGCAGTTCGAACCCATAACTGCGTTCTGAAGCTTTATTGCTTCCGTGATATCCTCTGCAGACATAGAGTCTTCGACGCCAAAGACGATGATCTCTGGTATACGAGGGCCAGGTTTCGTTAGCTCATTATCCGCCGTCAGCCCTGTTTCGCCCATCTTAGCCTCTAGTTTGGCAAGGTCCGCAGCGCTGTTAACAGAGATCAACACTCCGTTGCCAGCTACTGGCCGCATCCCTCGAACCGCTAGTTTAGCTTCGATTGGGTTAATCCTTGTGGCTATGTCCGTCATCAGGGCCTTAGAGGTTGTGTCCGTTCGCGGTCGGACAATAAGCAAGTGCTTCACCTCGGCCGTCGAGCGACGTGCTGACGCGCCGGGTCGAGCTCTCCCTCGGGATGACGCTCGTTCCCTCTTCGACCCCTTCGGAACTGTAAAGTCCCCAGACACGGCGCTTCGAACATGGTCCGAATACTTGGTTGGTACCACCCCTCCAGTCGTGCCTACCGAGCTTGAGGGTGCTTCACTTTCCGCTACATTAAGAGGTTTTTCTGTCTCCACAGCGGGAGGTTGTTCCTCTGTGGGAACTGCTGGGGTATCCCTCTTTTTCCCCTTCTTTTGGCGGTTACCTCTATTTCGCTTCCTGTTAGCACCCTTCTCCTCGGCTGATTTTAAAGGCCTCCTGGTAGAAGCTTTCCCGCACTGTTCGACTAGTCTGTGCTGCCGGGTGAATGCTTGACGCACCCATTTAATGAAAGCATGGACTTTCTCCAGCTTTGGTCCCGACAGCTTTGACCTGTCAACAGCGTGTGAGAGATCCAAACATAGTCGGTTCATCTCCATAACGAGGGTCTGAGACGTGCCGACCATCTCCTCATGGGAGATATTGGCCAGCTCCTCGATATGCAATTGTATACCTTTATCCATCGTCTGCGCGGCGACAATGGTCGTCTCTGGATCCCCAGAGACTGTTTGAGGGCCGGTGTGGGAGTCGGCAACTGAGTTCTCAGAGCCCGCCTCTAATGCATCACTCTCCCCACTCACTCCAGTATAGTAGACTATGTCAGGGTCGTTACACTTTTCATCGTGCTCGCCTTCACTGTCTTCCACACTCTGGAATGACGCTAACGAATTACCATCGCTGTCATACACCACATTCTTCTTACCATCTCTGTCACACACAACACTCTTCTTACTCCTCCTCTTACGTCTCTTCACCTTCGCACGACTTTCATCAGTTTTACACCTACCACTACCATTACCTCCAACTGAATGGCTGGTAGTTGGTTCAGTCCCAATGGGGGACCTATCCGAGGCGGACCCGCTCAAACAGCCAGTAGAAGCTGGTGCTTCGTGGAGGTCCCCAGCCACAGGTATTGTGTCACGTCCTGAAAAGGACGATTCATCATGCCGCAATGGGTTCATGATTACTTCACTAATAAACGCTTTTTATAAAACACCAAGAGAAACACTCTTTAATAGCTCTCGCTCAGACAGATATACTCCGAGATTTTGTCTTGTCTGGCTAAACTTTCAATTCCTTTATTCTCAAATACGACATAATAACAATCAGTTGTACTTACCGCCCCATGGTATTCGATAAGTATAACGCTTGACATTAATAAAGTACATTTTAACAAATGAAAACAAATGCCTGATAAAAGAAATGCAATCCATTAATAAACCATATAATATATATATATATGTATTTCCCTTAAAATTCTAATAATATTTTGTATTTTTCTATTGATTTTTATTTATCTTACGTCTAAACAAACTAAAATAGACAATTACACATTAATATTTACTCTTAGTAACATAATGTTCTTCTAAATGTTAAAAGAATAAATGAAATGTTATGTGACCGCTGTTTTCTTCCTCAGCACCCCCCTTAAAAATCACTATATTTTAGTAAAGCGTTAAGCTAAATCGGAGGGTAAAAACATCAAAAAATATTTAAAATCATTATAATAAATAATGTGAAAAAAGTAATGTTTTGAAACATTGATCCTAAATACGGGAGAAGGTCTACTAGTAATGATATAATTGGTTTAATATCCACCTTCCATTGTCAATGTAAATCGGAAAAATGAGGCTGGCTTTGTCTGTTCCAATAGCATGAGGAGCACATCCACCAAAATATTTATGCAATGGAAGACCAATATCATTGCAGGTAGACAGCTAAAATGCTCAGAGATTACTAATGGAATCTTTTTAAGGAGATAATGGCTGTGTGTATAAGATAATATCCGCAACTAAGGCATTTACTGCTTTATAGATACGAAACCTGAGATTTTTTTAAACAAATATATATATACCTTTTTTAATCAATATTCTAATTAATTTTCAAAAACTTCAACAACGATGAATATTTTCCAGTGTTTTCAATATTTCATTTAATTTTTAAGTGTTTATTTTATTTTAAGCGTTTATGTAATCTTTCATTTATATTAAGTGAAAAACAGCAAGTTTTAAGCGGTAAATGTATTGAACAAATGTTAAAAAAAAACATATTTCGAAAATTCTTATTTTTTAAAATATCTGTGTAGTGATGCGATATTTTAAATGCCATATTGATTTTCAACATCTGAAGGAAAAAAAAAAACTTACTTAATAAGGTTGAAGACTTTGTTTTCACTACTGTTATTACTAATATATACATTCTTTCATATCGAAAAAGTAAAACTATTTCTCGTTATGTAAATTTATGAGAAATTTTGTACTATAATGCTATATTAAACGCTTAAAAACAAAAAGGTGAATAATACGTCATTTGTTGGGCAATTTGTCTCAAAATGTAATCTGCATCAAGTTAAGTGAATGTCTAAAAAAATATTGAATGAGTAATTAAATATTGAGTTATTAAACTTTGCCTGCTGGTTTATAATGTACATCGTCAACGAAATTTTGTGTACACACATAAACAGACAGACACACAGAGACTTTCTCAAAATAATCAAATCATTTTATAAACTCTCAAAAAGAATAAATCTATATAAAACCAAAGTTCTAATATGTTCAGGAATACAACATCTCCTTCTAATGTATATAGAAAGAAACTAATAATAATATACGCATAAAGACTCATACATAAACGCAATATAATATTATGTGAAACACAATTTATAATGCACAAACTACTGAATGCTTATTTTTCTTGAAATATTAAGGTCTCGTGTAGTAACATAATTATTTTATTAAACAGTCAACAAATAGATTACTTTGGAATTATGTAAACACAACATTCAGAAATTGATTACAAAATACTCTGCAAATATACATTGTCAAAGCTATATATCTTCCTATGTGTACATTTCCATTTTCAAATATTTACATAAAAAGATAAATGGAAGCAATTATACTGTCAAAAATTAAGCTTGAAAATAATTCATTCTCGCAGTAAAAAAAAAAAAAAAAAAAAAAAAAAAAAAAGATGTTTGTCAATATGTGTTAACCCGATAATTATTTTGTGGTTATTTAAAAAGTATTTAGGGTGTAATTTGACAAATTTGCGCAAATGTTCTAAAGTAAATAAATGCCGAGTTTATTAATCAAATCGACAGCGTAAAATTGTTTTAATTTGTTATTCGGAAATTCATAAATCATTATGCAAATTTATAGAATTGAAATAATTAAAAAATAAATCCCAGATATAACGTCCAAGTGATTAATTAACTAGCGGTTTAAAATAAATAAATCAATCAATAAATAAATATTTTTAACACACATTATTTTTTAAAAAGAAATATAGGACTAGTGTGTCATTCTTTGTTAAACGTTGCAAAACAGAAATGAACTTATATTATGTAATTGAAAATTTCTTGTTTTTATTGACTACAACACTTTTAAATATTTATTGATATTCTTGATATATTGTAAGATATTCTATAAATATTTTAGCTTCTAAAATAACAATAAAAAAAAAAAAAAAACATATTTTCATTCTTTGCCTGCATAACATTATATAGCACCAAATTTATAAATAAAACAGAAATTAAGTTAAAAAAAAAAAAAAAAAAAAAAAAAGTATTATTTTTTAACTGTAGGAAAATTCTTTAACTACACTGTTAAAAATTTCAATTCAAGCTTGAACCACTATATAGAGTAAAGTTACAAGCATTGCCATAATATGTTTCAACATCACTTTTTAATTTTCTACTTCTTGCGATTGAATTTCAGCTGCACCAAAACTTGGAGCTACATCCATTCACAAAAGAGGTGTTTCGGCGTACATGCAACTGTAATTAACATTTTATTCAGGAGCCACTAGCGCGCTGAAAATCACTGGCTGTAAGCCGGAGCGTGAAAATTCAATCTGTGAAGTTAAATCGTACGCTATTATGCCATTCAAAATCAACATTCATTATAAGAAAAAAAGAATTATTTATTCAATTGATCACTAACATGTTACTATAAGAAAGTTTATTGAAGTATATCCTTTTAAGAAGAGAGAAAAATCTATTATATACAGTCCACGAAAAATGAATCAGTAAAATTCTTTTTGAAACTAAACCAAGTTTAAACAATCTGGTGTGTCACTTACACGACTTTCTCTCACCCTGAAATTTAATACTATAAATACAGGTTGCAGATTAAGAGGTAGGATAACGAGTTCTCTGATGTAAATCTGTGTTAAACAATTCAAATTAGACTTCGAAAAAGTTTAATATGATAATTAGTTCTGTGTGAGGGGAGCTACCGCCACCCTCAACCGCCCGTTTCATTAATGCACCTACATTTATATAGAATTTAACTCGGTTATTAAAAAATAATTCTGTTTTTCAAAAATAATTTGTTAAAATTATTATTTAAAAAATATTTTTTATGAAAATGCAGACAATTTCCATATTAGAGAAATAGTATAACACTAAATATATATATAAAGAAAAAGTTGAATTTATTCTCAATATTACATTATTATTATTATTATTATTATTATTATTAATAAAAAAATCGATAACTTTATTTAAAATTATCGCAGATCGATGGTTCAACCATTCGTTTTAAAGGTATTGTCGAGCTCTTTTGAAAGATATCCATCAGGAAAATTTACTCCCCTCGAAGGGGGACTTCGCCCCAGGAGGGGAGGCGGGATTCCTACATACACAAAATTTTTTCCCCAGTTGACTATCTCTATTACAAAAAATATATATATTCGTTTTATTTGGTTTAGTGTTGTCTATAGATGTTAAACTCTACTTACCTGCAATTTCCCTCATAGATTGTATTTGAATAATTTTGAGTGTCCCTGTACATGAACCATTTGCTTCATCTCACCGAAAAGGTTACTGTAGCACTCCTATATGACACATTTAGAATACCGAGTTTGGCATTTCTGCTACTATTTGTTCTTGAGATATGCTGATAACAGACACACAGACATCCACACAGATAGACACGCACAGACCATTCTTTAAAAACATTTTTTTGGATTTAGGGGATGTAAGTATAACAAAAACTCACGTTCGAAAATTTTACCCTAAAACAATACTTTCTCGAACCTATGGGCAAGAGAAAGTAATTAAAAAGCGTGGTCGACAACAAAGGGTAAAGTACACATTTTGTTCAACAACTCCCATGTGGGTCAGGATGAGACCCTAGAAATGTTTGCCCCTTTTATCAAAATCAACGAATCACACAGAATTAGTGGACATGAAAGCGTTGTACAGTGTCAGAGTGTTAGAGTTGCTATAAGAAGGTCTGCAGTTTGATCCCCGTCTCCGTCTCCGTTGAATGTCTAATCCTTTTACATTTAACATGATACCAATAGTTTATTCAACATAAAATTATCGAATAATGATAAAAGATTAAACCATCTGGGTTTGCAGCTATTTCAATACTACGTTTTCGTTCATATTGTTAACAGCATGCTAAACGAATACATTTTTTTTTTTTTTTTTTTCAAAAATACAAAAATTAATAAAAAAACTTAGAGAATTTTATAAAACCGATTAAAAATTGTTGAATATATAATTTATAGAATCAGAAAAAATAAATTATTTATATCACACAAGTAAAATGTTTTCTAATGAATAAAATATACGCCAAACAACAGCAATGTGATGTGAAAAATCCAAATTCGAATATTAAAAGTCCTGTAATAACAAAACCCTTTGAAATTTTTGGAATTTCAATTGAAAATTAATATGCAAATATATTTATATATTTAGGTTATATTTGCGTTTCCTAATGTTTTGTGTATCACCTGAAACGCAAGTTATATGAGTGATTATTTTTTATATTATTTATTTATTTTTCTATTATTGGAGAACTTATGTAGAGACATTTAAAGGTGGATATGTCTTCTTGTCATATCTGTGGGGAACATACGGAAATAACTGATATTTACCACTGAAATGAACAAGCCAGAGATAAATAATACAATAAGTGTCAATAGAAACAAATAAATAATGATTCTGAAATATTTAAAGTCTCTTCATTCGTCTTAATTGTATAAAAATTCTAAAAAAAGTGATATGATAAGTATATAAAGTTTATTTATTCTAATTTCTTATTCTTATTCTTATTCCTATTCTTATTCCTATTCTTGTTATTTTTGCTTTGTTTTGTTTTTACAAGTCCTCTCTGATATCATATATTCTTAAAAGTTTCTACATATATATATACATTTATACATTTATACATATATATATATATATATATATATATATATATATATATATATATATATATAAATTAACGCTACATTGCACATTATGGAAGTTTTCTAGTAACAAACTTAACTTCAAAATACAACATTTGAATCGTCTGAAATTATTTTTTTATGTTAATCTAAGGTACACAGACAAAGATAAAATGTTGAAAGTTTGACATCAGTATTCAGGAAGCCTCAAATCGTGAATCAAAAAATAAGTTTCGATTTCAAGGGGGCCTCATAACGTGTAAATATAACGGAAACTCAATTTCGTAAATTTGCCTCAAAAACAATGCTTTCTCTACCATATATATATAGGTAAGAGAATGTAAAAATGGTATTAATATTGTGATTTGTTTTTTTCTAAGAACATCTAGAAATTATTTAAAAATAGTTATATAAAAGAAAAAGTGTAACATATGTCAAATATTTTCTTTTAAATATAAAGCAAAAGTATGAAAAAAAGGTTTCTATTAAGATATATTTTAAACTTCACTCTCTGATTAATTATATATATATATACGTATTGCTTAATTAATTTAAAAGATTCCAGAAAATAATTACACTTTTCTGAAATACCCAAGTTTTCCTTCAGAGATAAAATAATGAAATTTAATTTTTGTAATAGAAAATAAAAGAAAAATTAAGGTTTATTTTTTCCCTGTTCTTTTGACAGGCTATGTGACTAATGTGTGTAATTACCTTCTTATAAAGTAAAAAAAAAGTTTGCAACCATAAAATATAACTTAAATTTATTATTGGATTTTGTGCTCCAAAACACTTAAAAAGCTGTTTCGTGTAATTTACTTTAAAAAATATTATAATTTTGGCATAAATTAGCTTTATATGTAAAAGTGAATTACATTTATATTTTAATATGTACTTAAAGCAAATGACCTTAAATATCTTATCCTATGAGTTAAAAATACATATTTAATTAATGGTTTATTATAGCGCATGTTATTAATAGAAATTGCAGTTTTAGAGCATTATTTTCTCAATATTGTATTTGTCCTAGTTAAATGATTTTTTAAAAGTTGAAAATATTAATTTTGGATAAAAATTTCATAAATATATTTTTACTTTCTTTGACCTATATATATATATATATATACATGGTAGAGAAAGTATTGTTTAGGTCAAATTTTCGAAATTGAGTTTTTGTTACATTTGCATGTTTTGCAGTTTCCTGAATCGAAAAAAAAAACGTGTTTTTAGCTGTTTGTCTCTGTGTGTGTGTGTCTGTGCGTCTGATACCAGTGTATATCAAGAACAAATAATAGCAGGAAGTTCAAACTTGGAAACCTTAATCTGTATCACCTTATATAGGTCCTACACTAAACTTT
This sequence comes from Salticus scenicus, assembly GCA_963930645.1. Lineage (NCBI taxonomy): Eukaryota > Metazoa > Arthropoda > Arachnida > Araneae > Salticidae > Salticus > Salticus scenicus. The sequence continues at coordinate 166,190,071 of OZ005656.1, read as the reverse complement.
TCGTTAAGCAAACTGTTCGTGTACAAGGACATCCAAGAAATTTTAAATACATTTGGTTTGTGGGGAAATTGCAGGTACATAGAATTTTATATCTATAGGCTGCACTAAACCAAATGAAATAAATATATTTTTTATATGCGTAAAAGTAGGTTTTATATAGAATATTGTTTACAAAACATTCACTGTTTGTTTACACGGCTACACTAAAGAATTTGGGTATAGTGGGATATTACTTACAAAATGAATTATTTGAAAAGTGTTTTTCAGGCTGTGCTGTTTGTTATTCATATAAGATTGTATTTATATGTATCATGGGGTATGTACATGATTTTTAGAAGATATAGTGGGCTGCGAGTAATTAACCAAAATCATTCTTTCCTATTAAACGCGTACAGTCAGTAACAAAAGTGTCCGAACACTAGCAAAAATTCCTATGCAAAAAAAGTTCATTTCATACGGTTTTGTTAAATAAATCCTTATCGAATACTGTTCTTATACTGACTGAGAACAGGATTCGACAAGGATTTATTTAATAAAACCGTATGAAATTTACATTTTTTACAAGGGGATTTTTGCTAGTGTTTGGACACTTTTGTCACCGACTGTAGTTTGTGGAAGTGCTTCACTATAATAGTTTACCATGACCAGGAAGATTTGCTCAGGATTAAAAATTAATTCCCCATACTTATACGGTAAATAAAGTATTTTATGCTAAATATTCGTCACTTGTTTTTTGTGTATTTACACTTTTTGAGGCTTCCTGATTACTGAAGTTAATCTTTTAACGTGTGTTTTTTGAATCGATCTCTTATCAAAATAACTTAAAAACGAATGATTTCAGGCAATTCAAATGATGTATTTTGAAATTAATATAAGTTTTTTGCTTGAAAATTTTCAAAATGAGTGATAAGTTTTAAGAAATACTGCGTGTGAGTGTTGTCTAAATATTTTTAAATGAGCTTTTAAATGTAATAACAAATTTTAATTCATTATATAGGTAGGTACAAGAATGCACGTGAAAGTTGTCAGAATAATTTTTACTGAACTTTTAAATTTAATAACAAATTTGAATTTTAGATAAATGAAAGTTTAGTAATAAAATAGGGTAGTTGAGGGGCGGCAAACACCTCACAAAGAACTCTTTGTCAAGTAAAATTGTTGCGAAGCCTAATTTGAATTGTTTTTAACATAAATTTATATAACAGTATTCGTTATCTGACATCTTAATCTCCAATCCGTATTTATAATATTAAATTTCAGAGTAAGAGAAAGTCGCGTGAGTGTGACACACCAAGTTTTTTTTTTTTTTTTTTTGAAAAGATTCATGATTATTCTAACACATTCCTTTTTATATTTTTTTTAACAGAATGTTCTGTCATGCTTTGACACTTTTTTAATCGTAAAAGTAAAAATGTTTTAACTAAAGAAAAATCTGTTTCCCCACACTAATCAAGTGAGAAAAAAAAAAAAAAATCCTATATGTTAAAAAAAGTTTTTATTATTTTTAAGCGTTGTCCGTGAATTATAAAATTTGTAAAATAAAACTTTGTCAACTATAAAATGCAACTTAATTTCCAGAACACGCACTTTATATCATAATTATTCAAAAGCCGATATGCCTCATTTATTTTAAGATTAATCTTATGAACGTAACAGTAAATTGCTTTCAATTTGCCGAGTGATTTACATTAATGACTTCAAATAGGCGCTTAAACGTAATGGTCTTGGATTTCTTATCATAACGTAATAAAAGCTTAACACATACTTTATGATGTGATAGTATGACTGCAGATATTAGAAAGTATCACTATATGACATTATTAAGCCAGTGTTATCATTTATAAGGTTAAGCCGGCTTTTTTTAATAGTATATGGGAAGTACATTAGGTAAAAAGTTCATTCGTTTTACGTGTAAAAAAAATATTACATTACACAAAGAATACTTTACCAAAGTAATTCTGCTTAATTTTAAAAGCATATACAGCAGTAATAAAGCTATTACAAAATTAAAATAATAATAATAATAATAATAATAATAATATATATATATATATATATATTCACTCTTAATATCATCATAAACAAATTTTATGCAAAAGGATACATGTTCTAATTTTACAAGATTCTCAATAAAATAAAATAAAATAAAATAAAATAAAATAAAATAAATGACAAAGTTAAATCAGAAATCAAACACTAGGAAAGGAAAATTTGGCAGAAACAGAAGTAAATTTAGTACGACAAAAGTGTTTCTTATATTACAAACTTTATTATACGAAGAATCGAGTACTGAATTTAATCTCTTTTTCGAAATGTTTCCATTTTCCTCTTTTAAAATACACAGTTGCTTTCCTTAGCAACAGTTATTTTATAAATTTAAATATAAGCTACATAGTAATTGTATTTTTTTAGAAATTTATTCTTCCCTGGACACAATACTTAAAGGAATTCTCAAAATCCCATATCCATTTTAATAAAACAAAATAAAATAATATCACTGAAATCAGTCAAAATCCAAGTTAAATTTCCCACTGCGTTTGATATCGGACGACTTAAAATTGTTAAAAACGTGTTTTTTGCCCCGTCCTCCCATTACAAAACGGATGGGAGTAGAAAATGGTTTCGCATTTTTTCTTTGAAATGTGTGTATTGGGTAGGCATAACCAATCGACGCATAAAAAATCGTTTTTTTTTTTTTTATATAATTTGGAGTAGAGTTACTCTTAAAAACGTATTTTCTCCCAGACGTTAGAGGAAGGAGCTGCAAACTTCACAAAATTCCATTATATTGCGTGTTGGGTACGCATAACCAATCCGCACATAAAAAATAATTTTACCGAGAAAATCTGGAGGAAGGTTTCACTTTGAAACGTATTTATTACCCCCCCCCCCCCTACTCCTCTCCTAAGTGGGATTAGAGGGGAATTTCGTAAATGAAGTCACTTTTGGCTTTCGCGATATGTGAACTGTGAAGAATTCGTAAAATATTTGATTCTTTGAATTTACTGACAAAAGTCTGATTTTATTAATGTAGATATTGCTTTTTTTCAACTCCAAAATAGAAAATATATCAAATAAATTAAATTCTTTCTTTATTTATTTATTTTTGTTTTTGTTAATTGTGGGAAAAATAGTTTACTCCATAATTCTGAATCAAATTACCTACAAAAAATTTACTTAATTAAAATGGCATCATGCGTACTATTCATGACGCACATTAATCTAATTTTTGAACCTTTTGATTTTTTTTCTAAAAAATTGCAGATTTTTGTTTAACTTAAATATTTTACTACTTGTTATTACTCGATTTTCAGATATGTAAACCATTTTCAGAGCTGCCAACCTAATCCGACAAATTGCTAGTACCGCCCCTTTTCTATACCACTTAATTTTTAGAGTATTTTTCTCATTAATTCATCGTAGATACATTTGAAGAGAATTGCTCTAAAAATAAAGTGGTGTAGAAAAAGGGGCGGTACTAACAATTAACCGGATTAGGTTGGCAGCTCTGCATTTTACAATTTGGATATATTGTTAAAAGATAAGTAAAGAAATAAAACTATAAAGTTGGATGTTGGTGGGCATCTTGACTTTTTATGTTTAAACTCTACAAATAGTGGCAGCGCGATATATCTGGTTGAAAGCAATAGTCATGTCAAACTAAAAATAGTGCCTAATTTGTATTAAAAAAAATTCATATATATATAACAGCTATTATTGTTACACGTAACTTTAAATAGATTGTAAAATTTGGTACCTTTCCATTTGAATCTCCCCTTATTTAGTATAATTGACGATTCATACCCAAAGTGAGAATGCATGATACACTTACGTGAGGACAATTTCAATGGCAATTACTTTCACGTATTTCATAAACAAGATGCTTTTAGTAAATAAATAAATAATAAGTAAAAATATTGTAAATACATTCCGTTTGAATTTCTTATTATAATTTATATTATTAATTGCGTTATTTTTTTTTTTTCAATTATGATAATTAATTTTTGCTGTCGCCTGTAATGTAATATAGTTAAAAGTTGTGTGCATAATAAACCATGGAGGCTAATAGCTGCTCAGGAAGTGAAAAGTACCAAAATTTTAGTACTGTAAATAAAGTATATTCATTGAACACTACATGAAATAGTTGTGGCGTATGACCAGTTGTCTACTCTAGAAACCTGGGTCTAAGGAGGTATGCCTTTCATAGGGGTATTTGATCTTGCGTCTGTGAAGGGATGCTGTCTGTGGATGTACTTCTAAGGGGTCTTTGTATTCACGAATTGATCTACACGGGTAATAACTACATGAAAAAGAAAACTGAAAGAAAATTTAGTTTTGTATTATTGCGGTATATGTTTATATGTACTTCTGCGATCGAAAAAGAAAAAAAAAATCTGGGTTTTCTGTCTAAAAGTTTTTTTTATAGAAATACTGCGATGGAAAATCCTTGCAAATGGGAGGGTCGTACGAGCCCTGTTATTATCATAAAACACAAAATTCATTAAAATCATATCTAACAATGTTATCAAAATGTCGAGAAAAGTGTTTTTTCCTACTTAATCTGTCAAAACATTTTTTTTTTTTTTTTTTTTTTTTTTTTTAATAATAAAATAATGCGATTTAACATAAGTATGATAACTTTTTTAAAAGATAATTTTCTACAAATATTAGATGCTTCATTTGAAATTATCATGAAGAATGAAATTGAAAACATTTTTTTTTTTTAAGAATTCGCAATAAAACATATTATACAAATAATTTTTGGATATATTTTACGCACCTTTATATTTTATTTTTATTTCTAATATTAGTATATTAATTTAATTGTGAAAAAAGTACGCTAAATACTTTAGAAATGAGCTTTTTTATATGTTTTCACAATTTTTTTATTAATAATATGATAACTAAATTTATAATAAATTATGTCATAATTCTTTCTGCTTATTTTCTACTATGTTTTGGTGGTGTTCTCTATCCTTATGAAGAATAAAACGAAATTTAAAGACAATAGTTACTGATATTCTTCAATATCGTTGATAAATCAAGCTTCTGAAATCGTTTTTAAGGAAATAATTTTCTGTGTACATATATTGTTTTTGTTAGTATTTAAAATAGTAACAACTTCAGCTTTTTCTTGTAATTGAACTCATACTATTTTATAGAGACATTTTACTTATATGTTTAAGAAGTCTTTTCCAGTTCAAGTTCATTCAATTTTCTTTCTTCTTGCTCAAACGTTTTCATTATTTTTCATTCTGCAAATGATTTTTTCCTCCTTTTCTGTCCTTAACATCTGTTGTTAAACTGTCATGAACAAAAACATGATTTTTTGAAAGTTCTCTCATGCTGAAAATAATTTGCTTTAAAGAAGCAATTACATAATAATACAAAAGCATCAGGATATACTTCCTTGTATGTTTCAAATATTCCTCTTTAAATCATTTTAAATAAAAGTGTGGTATGATAAAAAACACTTTAAACATAGAAAGGAATTTTTGAATTTATGTATATAACAGGAACTATGCTATAAAGAAAGAATGTTTAAAAAAAAATCTACGTAAACTATTTCTATATTCTAAAAAGTACGTATACATAAAATGCTTCAAAATAAAATGTATTTAATTAAAATAAATTTTAATAAACTCGAAAGCTTTTGGCCATCCTGTTACACAGTTTCTTGATACAAAATATCTTTTTTAAAAGTATAATAAATATATTATAACGTATTATGAATTGTAATATGCAATTAAAATTGTTTTGAAAAACAATTTAGTTACGTTTGTGCATTACAGAGAAGTTCTGTCCATATGTACATGTTAATGGGCATAGAAATTCCGGCAATGCATTTTTCAAACTGAATGTAAATTTAAATTATCTGTAGTATGCATTATGTGTATACCAGATGATCCAAAAGTTACATAAAAAATAAATAAAATTGTTCAATAGGTATTGACTGTTGCCCTACGCGTTTTTTTTTTTTTTTTTTTTTTTTTTTACTGAAATACACTACAAATTATGGGATATTTTTAAACAAAAAAATATGTATTACGAAATTAGGTTAATTTTTCTCCATCAAGTGGAGCTTTAGTTATAAAATTACATTTTTATAGTAACTCCATACATTTAACAACGGAAAAAGGACAATAAATATTTATTGTGATGACGTCACTCTTTAAAATGGCTGTCAGACATTGTGCTTTGGGATCATTCATAATAAAACTTACGTAGCAAAGCATTGTCTCTTAATGGTATCATAATTTTTTTGAACGATTAACAGTAATAATTAAAAATGAATATTCAATTTCAATAATCCTCAATTTATCATCTGCAACAAGTCAGAAAGTTTTTGAATAATAATTTTTCTTTTTCTTTCTTTCTTTCTTTTTTTTTTTTTGTGACTAATTTATTACATATTGCTACGTGCTTAAAAATCTAACGTTATTTATTATTTAGGGAATCTGTTTTATTATTTGTATATACACTTTATACTTAATAAGAACACCTTTTTAATGGTGAAATTATTTTATGCATGTTTAAGAGGTATTTGATTTATTTACATAAGTTTCTGGTTTACATAAACATTCTATAATATTATTTCAAAAATATATTGTATAGTTATCGAGGTGGTAATTTTACTGCCGATTCACTATGTAAGGGTTCTAGGTTCTAGCCTTCTGTGATTTTTAATGAAAGGACGTTAGTCTATATATTCACAAATTTCAGGTAAATAAAAAAAAAAAAAAAAAAAAAAAAAAAAAAACGAACACCCCGGATTTTTATGGCGACGAATGCTACTAGGCTTCGAAATCTGAACTTTTCTGGCGTACGTGGTGCTCATGTAGCTGGTTTAGGGTATATCTTTTTGAAGTTCATTTTTTGTATCCTATAAAATTATTAGATTTTTTTTTCTAAATTTTTGAAGTGCAATATGCGTACTAAAGTAAAATAATTTTGCAACTATATTACGAAAACAATGTTTTACTTAAGTGATCAAAATCATAATTTTCAAAATCATTGCACTGAAGAACTGTAAAATAAATAAATAAATAAATAAAAGTTATTATAATTCAAATATTAAATTGTTTTTTTAGATAAATATATACGTAAATTACTTTATTAAGATAAATTTCTAATAAATATATAAAGTTAGATAATAAAATTGAACAGTGCCTTACTTTATTTTATAAGATGCAGTATAAAGATTCATTTTGACTTGGTAGTTTTGTTAATGCAAACAAAGCGGTTGTTATGTTAAGTAATTAAGCGAAAATAATCTTTCTTATCAATTTTTTTCCCTTTTATTTCCTTTTAAAATCTCAAAGATTGATTATTCATGAAATTTATGTTATTTTAATAAATTAATAATTTACAAATTATTTAATTGATGTAATTTAAAGACAAATACACAAATTATCTAAATTCAGCATTAGAACTTTATGAAAAGGCAGGGAAATCTAAAAAAATCTATTTCACATAAGAAACCATGTGTACAAATCATATCAGATAGTGAAAATGGTGCCTTGTATTCGCAACTCCAATCCACGAGCAAAGCTCTCTCACGAGTGCCAGAGTTTGTCTATTTGTGAATACCAGAAAAAAAAAATATATATATATATAAACATATATATATATATATATATATATATATATATATATATATGATAAATGTTTTAGAACAAAAGATAAAAGTGTTGTTTGTCTAAATTTTAAAATACAAATTTTAAAATAAATATGCTTCTGTAATTTAAAAATTTATATTAACGCAATTATACACAATATTTGCAAATGCTTTCACGCTTAATTGAAATTTGTTAGGTTTCTTTTAAAATTACATGTTTATTATTTTTAAGAATATTTATTATTTGTTTATATAAATATTCCGATTTTAAATTTAAAAAATCCATTAAAAACCTTCAATAGTTTTCTCTTGAATAAAATAAAATTTTAATTTAATTATTGCAGTGACTTTGATGTGAAAAGAAACATTACAATTTTATACGTTCAGAAGGTTAAAAGAAATTATAGTGTATGAAAATAATCTTTCTTATAGAATAATTTTGTCTTTTTTTTTTTTTTTATCCTAAAAAATGTGTTACGCTAAAATTGAATAAAATTTTAAAATTTTACTAATTATGGTTTTAAATTTGGTTTACAATGATGATTCTTTTGTAAATTCATTTGTAAATTACAAATTCTGCTGAAATATTTTACCTAAAATCTCAAAGATTGACTCGTCAAGCAAATTTATGATAATTTTGATTGATTAATGATTTGCAAGTTATTTAGATTATAATGTAATTTAAAGGTAATTACAAGGATTGTCTAAATTCAAAATCAACACTTCTTGAGGAAGCAGGGAATATCAGTTTAAGACTATTTCGCATAAGAAACTATGGGTGGAAATATTATCATGTCAGTAAAGGGGGCGCAGCTGTTCTTACTTTTTTAATTTTTATTTATATATATATATATATATATATATATATATATATATATTTTTTTTTTTTTTTTTTTTTTTTTTTTTTGGGGGGGGGGGGGGGGGTATGTGTGTGTGTGTGTGTGTCCGTGTCTGCATCTCCCATTCATGTGGAACGCTTTCTGACTACTGTCAGAGTTCGGTTTGTTTAGGATAAGAAAATGCATAATAGAAGAAGTTATTAAAAAAGACATTTTATAATAAAAACGATAAATATGTTATTTGTCTAAGTTAGAAATTACAAATTATAATAAATACACGTCTTTAATTTGAAAATGTATATTAACCCGTCTGTATATTATAAATGCAAATGTTTTCCTCCTTAATTGATTTTTTTTTTTTTTTTTTTTTTTTTTTTTTTTTATTACACGTATACTATTTTGAAAAATATTTATTATCTATATAATACGATAAAATTTGACGATAAAATTTAAAACCCTAATAAATCTTTAATACTTCGCTCTCGATTACAATTCGATTTTAATTTAGTTAATGGTTCAATGCTTCTTTTTACTAATAACACTTCTATAAGTTTAACTGTGCATAAACTTATAACATTATCTTTTATTTTATTATAATGAAAAATTACTTGTTAATTTAAAGCTATTTAAGTTGATCTTATACATTATTGAGCAGTACAGCATTATTTTCTATGCTTGAATTTAAAATTACACATCTCATTAAGACAAAATAATGAGATTATAAAGTTGAAACATGTACCATATTATGAAGTTCTAACCAATTATGTTTGCTATTTTCAGATATTTTGTGCTGTTTTGCTTAATAAATTAAATAATAAATTGAAATTATCTATTTAAAGTTAATGTTTACACACTACAATTGTTTCATATATAATAATGGTTTCATTCATATATAAAATATAATAGAAAAAATGTTTAGTCATAATTTTTAACTGAATAGTTTATACATACAAATAAAAAATATTTTTCTTTGGAGTTGTATATAAAATAATTTTTTGTTTCCTACAGTCTCAACGATTTTTTGTTTTGTTTAAAAATATTACTTTTATTCTTTTTAAGAAAATATCAACACTATTAAAGAATTGTTTTAAGATTATGAATTAAAATTACTATTTATATAGATAAATTTAAAATTGTTTTAATAGCTCTTACTATTCGAATTTGAAAAGTTAGACAAAACCCTAAATTTGTACCGTTTGCCCTATAAAGTGTGCTCTAATTTTTTTCTTCAATATATTAATAGCTTACTGGAAATAAAAAAAGGGACTTTATCCATTAATGTTAAAATTAAACAAGAACGAAAAATCCTGCGTTACGCATTGATTATTAACACTTTCCGAATGAACGTACTTGTATCGTATAAATTTCAATGTCCTTTGCTTATGTTAACACAGAAAGAACAAACAGAAGTATTGAAAGGCATATAGATAGATTAATTCAGTTTATAATAACACTTAAACACTGTTGGAAAGCATTAAAAATGCTTAACGCAAAAGAAAATACACCCATTAGGTTCTAATTGCAGCTCTTAATGCATCTGTAAATTTTTTATTGTAACCCTGGAAATCTAAAAATTAACTATATCACATTCTATAAAAAAAAAAAAAAAAATAGTATATTAACAATAAATGTCAATTTCCTTATGATTTTTAGAGTAATTTATTTAAATGTGATTTATGGAAATGTCTGTCCTTAAACTCATTTCACTGGTGGATTTTTGGCTGTCCTTGCATACAGGGTCCATTAATGTCATTTTAAATAGGGAACACTCCAGGGTAATCTTAGATAACACACACACACATACATATATATATTATATCTAGTAATATTTACGGATATTGAGGTGGGCAGACGGACAAATACTCAGATGGTCAGCTTGATAGACAGATACAAAAATTCAAATAATATTCACTCTTAAAAAATGTTAAAAAACGACAAATCGCTTAATGTAAACAAAAATGCAATTGCAACAAGTTTCCAATAATAGCCCTTATTGTAACGGAATATTTTTGTGTGTAAATCAAATAATAATCAGTATAGTCTCTAGAAAGCAAGCATTCTTTTGTGCATATAAATAACATATTTCAATTTTATTAAGATTTGGGTAAAGTAAAATTATTAGATTTGTATAAAATGTAAGCATTAAAATATGGTTTATATAAATTCGTCTCATTAAGTAAAATGCTTTGGAACATTTTCGAGCATTCCTCTACACAAACTAATTTTATTTAAAAATCACTATAAAACTATAAAGTGTATCAAAAGTTTGGATTTCTAAAAAGCCTACTAAAAATGTTCTAATAGAATTGTATGTTTCGATATTTCTCGGTCCATTTCTGAAATTCCCATTAAATTAATTGACATATGTATGCTCTACTTGTTTCCCCATTATATATTCGTTCGCATACATTTCTACTTTATGGGGTACTATGCTCAAGAAAAGATAATTCAATTTATCGTTAAACACAGTCACGCACTGAAATATGCCGCTTTATATGTAACCCACCATCCAATTTGATATCTTTAATATATCCTAACTTTTTCATTAATTATATTAAATTCAATTTCGTTTTCAATTTTCATGCCATTTTGTGCTATTTTTAAATGCAACGATCTAAAAAAAAGCAAATTTATTTGAAATACTGCTTTATTCTACTATATCAGAAATCTCTTAATTTCGAATAATTTACTTTTTAAATCAGAATATTCATAATCCATGATGCTTAAATCCAGTATCATAAATGAATTTTTAAAAAGGTCTGATACCTGCATGCTGAAAAAATTCTCAGAATGAATTTTTAGGCAAAATTTTCTCCTAGATTTGCTATGTTAAGGGAATTGTAAATTTCGAATAGATTTCTCAAAATAGAAATTTTACAGTTAACCTGTTTACCTGTAACGTAAATGTTATTTAAAGAGTGATGTCACATCTTTACAATGAAAATATCCTCAAAGTGAAATGTTCATAGTTGAGGATTCTCATGTGAGCATCAAAACTAATATTTTAAGCTGGTCTGATATCTTTAAGATAAAAATATCCTTTTAAAGCCCAGTTTAAAAAAAAAAAAAAAAAAAAAAAAAATGTTAAGAAAATTCATAAACTTAGAATAATTTACGAAGTTTTTCAATTAGAATGTTAAACAGATTTCTTGTCAGAATCATGATTGATATTTTAAAACTCGTCCGACATTTCTAAATTTATTTGTTTTTGAGATGTCGAGCACACAGACTACAAAATATCAACTTACATACAGGGTTATTTTAATTAATTTTCGTCTATTGAGAAGGTTCTAAAGCCAGTTCTATGGCTCTAAACGAAACAAAATTTCATTAGTATGTAGTACAAGTGATGCGTTCATTGAAAACCGAAGAAAAATGATAAAATTTTCGTCAATAGCTGCACGAATATCTAAGTAGATTTTTTGTAAAATAATAATAATGATAACAATAAAATAAATAAAGGAAAATCTATTTCACAGTTGATAAATTTTGTTAATTCATTCTAACAATTTTAGACAATACAGACTAAACACAAAATCTATTTTATTTATTTATTTATTTTTATTTTTATTTTTTTACAAAAAATCAGCAAAAAACACACTAGATATTGGTGTATCTCCATTTATTCACGAAAATTTTTACTCACACTTTCGATATCCGCCGAGCGCAGCGCCATCTAATTATATTCACCAATAAAAGCAGGAGCGTTCTGCGAAAAGAAATGTGTTAAATTTTCATCAATAGGTGGCGCTGCGTCAATATCCAAGGCAATTATTGCTGATTTTTTGAAAAAATAAAAAGGGTGTTTTATCTGAATTGACCGAAATTAATAAAATAAATCGGCAAAAATTGCCAATAAGAAATTCTTTTCTCAATATATCTGGAAAAATCGTCTTACATTGGCGCAGAGCCACCTATAACGAAATTATTCACCATTTCTTTTCTTTGTTTCTTTCTTTTTTCTCCTTGAATTTTTCTTTTTTCTTTCTTTATTTCTTTTTTCGCCCGTTGATACTCATACTGATTTATACTGAATTTGCGAAAGCTGCTTATAAATTTTAATTTTAAAATTCGAGACCTTTTAACTTTTTGAACTTCAATCCAAATTTCCAGGAAAACACTTACAACAGAAATTTGATTATAATCAATCTGTATTTCAAATCTCAATAAGTATGAAAATTTATAAATAATCAGTTCATATATGTTTAAAATTTTAATCCAGCAATATGCTTTTATAAGAAAAATATATAAATAAATAAATTTTAAATAAATCTCCATGTTTCAACACAATAAAATAATAATTAAATATAAATATCTGGTAAGATTGTAAAATATTGGTATAATATAAATTAATGTTATTTTATCTTATATAAAGAATAGAAGTACTAAGATTATGAGAGATATTAGTGAAATACATTAACAATTTGAAAGATTAAATTACTGATAAATAACATTTTAAAAAAGAAAATATTTAACTTATTTAATTTGTAAAAAGACTTAAAACTAGATCATTATAATAATGAATATGTATATATATTTCTTATAATTATAAGAATAATTATTTCACAAATTACCAAGTAAATGATAGTTTATAAAATTTTAAGAAAATTAGATAACTATGAATACGAAAATATCACATTTTTTTCTTCATTAAATATTAAAACAATATTGATTATATGCGTAATAAAATGATAGAATTTTTTTAAAATATTAATTTATAAATGGATATAACACAATGTATATATATATATATATATATATATATATATATATTGTGTAACTTTAGAAATTCTAATTAAGTGTGTACGATTCTAAAATTATACATAAATAGATGTAATATATATATTTTTTTTAATGTTGAGCTCATATTTTCTTAAGCTATCACAAAAAATAACTCCCCTAATTTCGTTCTCCTAGTTTCTTTTTATTATCTTAATGCACACGAAACACTAATTAAAAATTCAATGAATAAATATGAAACGATATAGGAACAATGTTATATACAATGTTTGATCTTACTATGTATTCAATCTAAGCAAAATTCTATTGAAACTTTCTAATTTATAATTTAAAAAATAATAATAAATAATATTTGATTTAATTTTACAAAAATTACTGAAAAAAAAAAAAAAAAAAAAAAAAAAAAAAAGGACTAGCATGTTGTGTCCATCGCAATATCTTATTTTCCATTTGTCTATACAAATTCACACAGGATAAATTATTTATTGAAATAATTTTCCATGATGAATTTATGGAAATACATGATTTTCATCTCAGAGAATCAAAGTCAGTTTTATACTTATAAATAAAATCTGAAAACTTTCTTCACATATATATATATATATATATATATAGTTTTCGAGTGTTGGGAGTATTATTGTACGTGAAAAAAAATGATATAATCTATTTGTCTGTCCACATAAAATCTACAAATCGATCCATAAGATAAGAAAATCCTTTTACAGATACTGACGAGATTTTTGAAATAAACTCATATTAAAAACTTACTCGGAAAAAAAAAAAATCCGTCCAGGAGGGCGGCGAGACCGATACCTCTGTATATACAATGTTTTTTCCTGGATGACTTTTACTGTTATAAAAACATTTATTTTTAATTTCATATTGCAAAGACAAAATAATTCCACAATATATAATCCGCGCCAATTGGTTAAAATTCTTAGAATGATTCGTGAGGTGCAGCGACAAATCAGTTTCTGATACACACACAGACAAACTGGCGAGCAAAGAATTACTTACTCAGATGGGCAGGCAGACAGTTTCTAAAAATGACATAATTTTGTTCCAAATACTTCTACAACGTACAAGCCCATCACAAACTAGTAATCGGACATTTTCCTGAAAGCAGTACATTTTCTTTCCGTGTCTAGAAGGAAGCAACAAATATTAAATAAATATGCTATTGCTTTCTAAGTATTAAATCATTGATAAAGTCTGTGAATAAAATATTATAAATTTTGGGGATAAAAATGCTTTAATTATAAGCTAAGTGTAATAATTCTTTTTCAAAATATGCTTAATACTTTTTATGAAAGTATAGTTTTATTTTATTATGCGAATTCTTATATGTCAAATACTATATAGTTTTTGTTTCAAATCCTTTTTCATATGATAGATTTTTTTTTTTTTTTTTTTTGTTGAAGCATAAAATATTCTGAAACCATTTTAGAGAAAAAAAAAAAAAAAAAAAAAACTTAAATGCAAACAACATCACAGCAAAAATGTTTCAAAAAAAAAAAAAAAAAAAAAAAGAGAATAATTTAAGGAATATTTTTAAGGAATATATTGGATTATATCATGCATATGTATTAAAATTTTGTTAAGCAGATTATACAGCTTAATTTTGATGTTAATCCAAGGTATAAAAAATATGAATTCTCCTATGATTAGGTGCAGCTTAATCCTATTATTCTTAAACTTTTTGCATAATAAATCATTAAAAATAATTTCTATCTGAATAAACCGTTTTTTCTACGCACTATAATCTTTGTAAGCGAAAAAGTTATCGTTACATAATTGATCGCAGAAAAAAAAAAAAAAAAAAAAAAAAAAAAATGTGATAAAACATATGGATATATTTCCTTTACAATTTAAAAAGTTTTAATAAAATGTTGACATTTAAGTAAACCCAGTCCTAAATCTGCTTTTTATATTGTTGATTCCAAATTTTCACGTAGCTGCCACTTGAAAGCAAAATAGCGGATCAACCTGGTTAACTCATCCAAGATATTTTTAAGATAAGTCCGCTGTCCAACTTGTGTCCTATTTGGCTCATTATTTCGGATGTTATCGATATGAAAGATCACAATTATAATCGTGATTATTATTCACCGTTTTTTGTTATATGTGAGACAGTAAAATGTTCTCCAGTCCTAAATTTTTGTACCTTAGTTAATTCTGCAAAGTTTATGATTTTGTATTTCATTTTATTTATGTATTTATTTATTTTTATTGAATAAAAGTTCATTTAATTCTACCATGTTTACTTCCTTTTTAAATTAATTCTCAATGCAATTAAAGCTGTTGAAGGCAAAAGCTAGATAAAAAAAATATATATATGATTACATTTATAATATGAAAATTTATCTCAATTTTTTGCAACAATATTTTCTATAATCGGATGCTAAGCATTCCGAATTTAATTATGAGTAAAATATATATCTCAGTATTTTGACGGATCATAAAATTTGCATTTATCAAACAACCAGATAATGGATTTTTCCCTCTAATTTAAATAACAACTTTTAATAACAATTTCATATTCACCTGAGAAAGTTAAACAAACTATTTCATTAGAAATTTTTAAAAGTAATTATACGAGGTTTTAGACATAATTCTAGGCAGATTAATATTTCTTCCGGTTCATTTACGTTATTTAATAAAAAAATTATCAACATAAAGCTGTTACTTTAATCTAATAGTTTCGTTTATACAAAATTTTCTATTCAATTTCATAACATTTCTCTTTAAGATATTAAAAAAAAAAAAAAAAAAAAACATTATTATCATTTTATTTTACTCTTTCTTGTAAGGGTGATTCTGTAATTTATTTATTTTATTATTGTTTTATTAAAAACGCATTTGGGATATTTTGGAATATAAACTCTTTTGCGATAAAATTAAATAAATAAGTAAATAAAGCAATTTTTAATTTTATATTGATATATGTATATATATATATATATATATATATATATATATATACATATACGAACACACGCACTGCGTAGAAAAAAATAAACAAATAAATGAAAAGTATAAAGACACTAGATATTTTTAGAAAAATTGTAACATTTTATTTTTAATAACATTTTATGCGTAGCATTTTGCAGATTCTTTCGTAAGAAAATATCAATATGATTATCATGATATTCAAAAATAAAATTTCAATAATAACAGAAATAATTTCTACAATTTTGAACTCTGTAAAAAAAGGTAGAAATACAATATATCTTAATATATATAAATCTCATGTCACAATGTTTGTCCTCAATGGACTCCTAAACCACTTAACCGATTATAATAAAATTCGCACACCATGTGCAGTTCGATCCAACTTGAGAGATAGGATAGTTTAAATCTCAAATTATAGTCGCAATTTTAATTTATTGCTAATTATTTGTCTGTTATTATTTGACAGTCACAATTATCTGTTAACTCCAAATGATTCTAACAGATGTCGATACCTTTCGACTGGGTTTAGTAAGTAATCAATAGATGGCGCTGCTATGGTAAATCTACGAACGTGTCATATAAGCTACATTTTAACAGCATAATTACCACGTGTTGTTGACGCTATAAAATTCTCCTCAAAATATTTACAGTCTTTATTTGTAACAGATTACTTTCAACTTTCATATTTCCTTTCAAAAATGAAACGGGGAAAGTAGAGCGTGGAGCAATTACTCTGTTTCATATGAAAATGAAAGCTGAAATATATTTGGTGCTGCCATCTACACAAAGAATCTTCAACTTTTTAACCTATTAATAAATTTCGTATAATTCAATTATTTCCACTTTTTAAATTTTTGGTGTTAGCATAGCCGGCCACGTGTTACTTAGACTGAAGTGTAAATTGAATTCATATTATAATGAAGATAATACAGTGAAATTAATCCTGTTTTTTACTTATTTGTGCTTCATTGATCAAAACTTTATAATTTAATCTGTATATATATATAAATTACGTGTCACGATGTTTGTCCGGGGTAAACTCCTAAACTAAGGAACTGATTTTGATGAAATTTTGCACACTGTGTGCAGTTTGATCCAACTTGAGAGATAGGATAGTTTTTATCTCAATTTATTGTCACAATATTGTTTTATTGCAATTATTTGTTAATTATAGACCTTTATTAAAGTTGCTCCAAAATATCTGTGAGTTCCATTAATTTAATTGTTGCAAAAAAAAAAAAAAAAAAAATACGAGTTCATTTTCTTTCGACATAAAAATAAATACATTTAATCAAACGTGAACGTTAAAAAATTATAAAAAGTTAAATTATGCATCTCACGAAAATTGACGTCATAATCAATTTAAAGATTTTATACACATTGATAAAGTGCTAATGTAGTTCTATCATAGATATAGTAATATATATAGATCTCTCATCCCCATGTTATCGTAGAAAGATTTTTGATGCCGAAAAAAGATAAAAAATAAAAGCTCTGGAAACAGCCATTAAGTGGTATTGAAAAAAAAAAAGAAAGAAAAAGAAAAAGAAAAGAAAGAAAGAAATATGAATTTGAAACTGTATCTGGAGTCTTCCATTCCCCTTTAGCAAATAAATTATTCATAAATTTTATTTGCTAAAATATTAGTATGTATTCCCGTGTGTATTCACTCGGGGAAAGACGGCCATATTTTGGTAAAAACGTCGTCTTTTCCCAAATGAAAAGGAATAACTTTTTTCTCCCCAATGATCACTCTATTCTATATATGCTATACTATATCTATGAGTTCTATACGCAAGCGAAGTGTGACTCACTGACCGTCTGTGCAGCCAAGAAAAAGATTTCCTATGTTAATTGCCCACTGGATTTTTTGTAAGAAATTATTAAAAATCGAGGAAATTTATTTCCCGATTTTAATCCTTATATTTGGGTATAGATATGTATTAGTTATCGCGGGTGTTAGATTGAATTATTTTGCTGTCAAATTGACAAAATTTTAATTTTAAATTTTTAAACTCTGTCGCCCTTGGCTTTTTTTTTATTATTATTATTATTATTTGGCGATCAAAAGCGTAACACGAAAATATACATGCCAGATGTATGCATTGTACGAAATGTAATATGTATTATTCATTGTACGTATGTATGACATGTAATATGTATTGTACGAAATATTGTTTCATATTATTCATTACTCTTTTAATATAAATTGTTAAAATAACCATGATTTTTGAAAGGAATTAAATATTTTCGCCAGATAATTTGGCGATATTCTTTTTTTTTCGCCAAGGATGACAGAAATGAAATCTATTCCGCTGCAAAATATTAGTATCTTACATCAGATATTTTATTTAGACATTTGAAAACAAATTTGACTTCAAACTATGATAGAATATTTATCATTTTCCTTTTAATTTGTATATTATTAGTATATTAAAATTTAAAAGCATGGTATATAAAAAGTTTTTTTTTTTTTTTTTTTTTTAATCTTATAATTATTCTTATCTTAATCCTCAATGTTTCCCATCTTTATTGACTTGAATTTACTATTAAAATTTTAACATACTCAAAAACTTCTCATCACTTCGTTAAAATACACTAAACTTTTCCAAAATCTTTTTGTATTTAAAATGATACATGTATTTACTTTAAATGTCCAATATTTCATAAGATTTCCAATTTTAAAGTTTTAAAATATTTATCAAATTTACTTATTTTTCTGGTTTAGCCTTATTGTTTTCCCTTTTATAACTACAGCTGTTGCCCTCTTTAAAATATTTAAAATGATGAGGTCATTTAATAGTAAAATTATCCATTATAGCACATATTATATTTCACTCCTCCATAAAAATTGATTTTAAAATCGTCTGTTTCTTTTATACTTTTATTTTAATAGAATTTTAATAGAATTTAATTTATATATTAGTCATTTTAGCAATTTTATCCAAAGTAGCATTAGAAATAATATATATCACTTCTCCATTAAAATTTATAGGACCCTACAATAAAATTAATTTGTGCTTAATATCAACACTACGAAAATTTTTATCAATCGCTTCCAAATTTTGACCTAAGTTTCAAATCTCAACCCTGTGGGTTTTTACATCGGCTACAACGTTTTCGTCTTTGTTCGTAAATAATAATTTAACTGTACTAAATAGTTTACAGCCGTATAATTCAACGTATAACTTAGTCACAGCAACGCGTGGCCGGGTCTGCTAGTCAATCTATAAAATACGAGAGATATTAGTAAGAAATGCGATTTCCAATAGCTTTTAAGACTTATGTGAACGATACAATTAGCTTATGTGAACCATACAAAGATTTGATTTCTGTGTGGGAAAAAATATTCCATGAGCTATTCACGCCAGCCGCGTGGCACCAGCATATATTCGACTAACAGGTGTTGCCCAGATGTTTACTATGTTAAGATAAGATTTTTAGAAGAAAAAGAAATGAAGGGGAAATTTTTCGTGCGTTTTGGAAGAGATATCTCTCGGTAATGGATATACAAAATACATCTGTACCATTCGAAAGAAAATTATTTTCCAAATTCCGACTGTTTTTTTTTTTTTTTTTTTTTTTTAATAACGCTTTTTATATTTAAAATAAATAAATAAATAAATAAATAAAAAATTCTCATTTTTTGTTCTTTTTATTATTATTATTATTATTATTATTATTATTTTAATCGTCAACTAAGAAAACTAAACTTTTAATTCTCAAAAAAATGTTGAAAGGTCGTATTCTGTTTTCAACCGCATAAAACTATAAATAGAATATGGATTAGCAGATCATGAAAACTTAAATGACTGAAAGCTGCATTGACAGCAATACCTGAATAAGAGTATCCTTCAATTTGCTTGACAATGTTGGAGTGGTGATCGAACCTTGTGTAGAAAATTTTCCAATGTTTCTGGAAGAGGTTGGTCCTCGGGATAACTTTCGGACTGACAAAAAGATCTGAAGTGTTAAAAAATAAACCATGCTTGAAGGAAAATGATTTGGTTATAATAAAGGATGATAAACAGCCCCCTTTGAATTGGAAACTTGGAAGAGTAACTAAGTTATTTCATAGAGCAGATGACATTTTACGAGTTGTCAAACCATGGGGAGCTGAAATGCCCCATCACAAAACATCCATTGCATTAAATTGGACTTTTGAGTTTTTAATTTAATTTTTTTCATCTTTATTTCTTTTTTTTTTCTTTCTTTAAATATTCTAATTATAATGTTTTTATTCATAGGTATTAATTTTTATCTATTCGCAGATCCTTATGAAATTTGAGGAAGGTTTAATTTTATTTAGTTTCTAGTTTATATATCTTAAATGTTCCTTTGAGAATATTTTGATGAACCATTGCTCATGGGAAGCATGTTCGAGCGTTGATTCATTTTTTTCCCTCCCTGCTCATAAAAGTTGGCTCTCTGCCAAGAGGCTGTAATAAGTTTAAATATACATATACATCAGACTTGTATGCTTGACCTGTAGTCCGCTTGTAAATCTTCATCGTATGGATGGGTGGATTGGTTTTACGTCACACTAGTGCTGCGCAAAGGGCAATTGGTGACGGTCTGGGACTCACCCCTAGAGGTGGTCTAGAAACATGCAATCACAATTTTGATCCTCCACGGAAGGGATGGCTCTCCCGCTTCGGTGACCTTCAGAGGTATAATTTTGATGAGAACACGGAGGACATTGCGGCCACGACATATTTTACGTGCACCAGACACCATTACTGTACGCGACGGTCTTTGGAAGGCTCGAGTACCGAACCCGCAATCTTCCAATTACGAGTCCGGCGCTCTACCGACTGGGCTACCGCGGCCCAAATTCTTCATTTGACAAAGACAGGTAGCAAATGACAGAATTATAATACGTAGAATTGAAAAAGCATCCAGGGCCAGCACGGGAATCGAACCCGCTCTTCTACGCTCGAAGGCGATTAGCAATGTGGTGACATAACTACTCGGCTACGGAGGGCGCAGTTGTGATAATCTAATAGATTTTTAGTTTTTTGCACTTTTCTGTTTCTGTTTTTAATCATGATGTTACATTTAAATTTTGTTTGAAATAAGATTAATTCTGTAACTGGTTTGGTTCCAATTTAGAGCAATATATCTTGAAGCATGTTTTATCTAACACGGACTCAACTAATATGATAATTGGAAGCTTAGTAGAAATAATAATTTATATTTTTATCATTATATATGTAATTTAATAAAGGATTTACCGAAGATAGAAATTTTCTACATTTAACTATGTCTATATTAGATAAACTTTTAAAATACCCTACCACTTTTATTATTGGATGTGTTACTGACATTATTTAAGGACTTTACACTATGCGATTCCTCCCATTTATTAAATCAATAAATCAAATTAAAATTAGTAAGCAGAGAAATTTTATTTATTTTCATAATATTTCAAAACTAAATTTTTAAATTAAGAACTGTTTTTTGCATTGATATTTTTTTTTTTTTTTTATAAATATAATAATCTAAAAAATATATATTTATGTGTACATATGCGAAGATATGTATGGTTGATTGTAAAATGAAAAATTATTAAAATTACAAGAAACTTATTGTTAAAAATAGTTTCAATGTTTAAACCCTACAGAAAATTAATATATATATAAATGAAAATTCCTTTTAAATATTATACATATATATATATATATATTAAATAGTACATCCTCTTAAATTATGCAAATAAAAATAAATAATTTTACCGAATTGTTTAAACTATTAATCTGAAAAAAAAAAAAAAAAAAAAAAAAAAACGCATTGATTCTTAATCGCATTATTAATTTAGTAATCCGTCATCTTCTAAAATTTGAACAAGTAATGATTCTTAAACCTGAGTAGGTAAATTACACCAGATCAGTTTTGGAAATGTGTGTTTCGAGAGTAATTTGGATATTGATTAATAGTCCCTGAATTAATGATGGGGGCAATAGGAAGAATACCTGTATACCAAGTACGATTTATTTAAAAGTTTTGCAAGTAGCGGAATATGTACTTGTACTTATATCAGTCACATGTAATTATTGAGTCAATGCATATTTTGTACATTATTAATATCATGTAATCTTTTTGATAAGAACAAACAAATAAATTTAATAACAATGCTAACTTATATATATATATATATATATATATATATATATATATATTACATTTAAACAAAATTTATATTAATTCAAAGTTATTAAGATTATACATTGGATATTTTTTCTTGATGGGCCTGATTTATTTTCTTTGTAATTAGATAATGGAATATCTTTGGCACTCCCCTAAAAAAATTCATGAGTTAAAAATTATTTTGATTAAACTTTAATTAAACTTAGATTATCCATTCAGTCATAAATAAATATAAAGTTTTAATTTATATATTATTCCAATGATTGTGTTAGTCATTAGACCGATTATCAGTCACTGCATGGTTTTGACATATGTATATATATATACAGTGATTGTTCAAATTATTAGAATTATTTTTTCCATTTTTCCATTTTTTAGATTTTCTAAGAAAAATACTGTACAAAATGGTCTTGACATGCAAAAACTCACGTTTTCCACTATCAATTTATTTCAGAATGTAATTAGGAGACCAACTACATATTGAAGATGATCGCACATACTTTGGATCACCTTGCATCATAAAAAGCTACAAATGACTTATAACTTTAACACATTGTTGCACATACTGAGTACAACATTTTTATGTTTTGGTGCGGTTATTGCACAATTATTTAGGCAGATATGATTTTTTTAAAAAAATATTATTATTATTTTATTATTTTGTTTATTTATTTATTAAAAACCTTTTTGCTTATATTTAGAACGGATTACCATAAAACTTTACAATACTTACAGAAAATTTTTTGAAGCATTAGAGAAACATTATTCTAAAATATAAAATTCACACGTGTAACATTCACTGAGATATGATCAATTATTTTGCATTAGAAAGTATTGTTTCACTGCGCATGCGCGAAAGATAATAAAAATATTTATTACCTAGGTTGAAAGTTTGATATATTGAGCAACTTTTGCCAAAAGCTCATTTGAATAGAGTAAAGATTAAGCAAATGGTTGACAAAAGAACGAGCTTGGTTTTAGGTATTTTCTAGAGTTGAAATTTGGTAAGGGGTTTTACCCATGCTGCGTATTTAATTTAAAGATCCAATTACTTCAATCACGTTGCAAAAGTTCTTTTTTGCCGATGGTCGTTTATATGTGTATCAGTAACAATAATTTTTTTCTGAAAATTAGAATATTGTTGCAGCAAAAGATTTTTTTTTTTTTCTAATTTAAGAACAGAAAACATTTTATAAATTAAAATTTAAATGTGCCGGACAGAGTAATAGCCTAAGAAATGTGCATATTCAGGGAGGTTCAAAGAAAAAACAGGTATATATATATATATATATATATATTACATTCAAAGGTGCATATTCGCATTGGAGAAGGCTGCAATCAGTTTTATTTTCCACTGCTTTATCTGAACCACATGTCTAATGTTCAGTTGAAACACTTTTCTGCAGAGTATATGCTTATTTATTCCTTTTAATTCTTTTGCTTTAAGATAATTTGTTTCCTTATATTCTTCTTCCTGTCCTTTGTCATTTTTATAGGGTTGGTCCGATAAAACAATTCTAATCACATTCTAAATGAACTGCTTTGTTCCGTGCGGTGTATGATTTCATTGTTGGGAGATTTTAATCCAAAAATCCATAGGTGCTTGCATGTTCAGGGGGAGAAATGCTGAAAATCGGATATGTCTGAGCAACCCTTTTTTCCTGCTTAATACATAAATAAAATCGACACAAAAAATGCCTCAAATAACTAAAATTGATTATTCTGAATTTAGCACAGTGTTTAAAGTAACTATGATGGAGATTCATATAATTAATTAGGGAATGCTCTACAGTTAATTCAGGCATTTCGTTTTGTTATACGGATTTTCTGAAAAATAAAAATAAATAAATAAAAAATAAATGACATTCTGTAAGACAAATGCAGTAAAATGGATTCCAATCTATTTGAAGATACAGGGTGGTTTTTTTAACAATACCACTAAAACTAAATCCGTTCCAGAATGTACTACTAAAAAACAAGATTCAGTAACTTATAAGATTCTTATGTAAGTGACCATAATGTTTGTGTAATAAAGATTATGAAAATAAAAGTATTAAAATTCTTCTCGTGAAATTTCCATAAAATATAAGTCGAAGAAAACTCGAATATCTCAATCTTTTTATATTCTTAATATTTCAGTTTCTTAATACAAATAAAAGTAATTATAATGATATAAATAATATTATAAAGACGCAAATAAAAACGCATTTTTTTATTATGTAAAATTAAAAATAATATATATTAATTACCGCATGTTATATAACGGATAAAACTTTAAATAAAAAAGGTAAAGTGCTGCAATCAATAAATACTGCAAGCATTGAATACCACTTTGTTTGCAGCACTTCTGCTTACTTTGCTAGCCTAACGAAGAGTCGTGTTTTTTTAGTCCCGAAATAATTGTTGCGATTTATTTTCCTTTTATGATGTTCATTTAAAGTTTTTTTTTTTCTTCTTCTTACTCTAAAACGCCAGTCATCTGGTTCATTTATATTAGTATAACTAAATGCTTATATATATATATTTTTTCAAATTATTAAGTTTTTTTGTTTAATAACTTAAGTATCTTATGTAATATACCAAAAGTTTACATCAAAATCTGAAATTATAGCTACTCAACTTGATTACAATATATTCCGCAACCATACTCTAAACTTCCATTGTCTATTTGTAAATTTCTCTCTTTAAATATTTACACAAGAAGATTAATGATAGCAATAAGACCGCCAGAAATTAAGCTTGGAAGGAATTCATTTTCATGAAAAAAAAAAAAAAATCTGCCAATATGTGTTAACCGAGCAATTATTTTGGGGTTATTTAAAAAGGATTTACGGTGTAATTTGACAAATTTCCGTTAACGTTCTAAACTAAATAAATCACAAGTTTTTTAGTAAAACTGAAAGCGTAAAATTGTTTTCATTTTTTATTAGTAAATTAATAAATAGTTATGCAAACATTACGAATTTGGAATAAATTTGAAAAGAAGGACAGATAAAAATATCCAATTGATTAATTAACTTGCCTTTTAAGTAATATATAAATATTCTTTACGCGCAGGATTTTTTTTTTTTTTTTTTTTTTTTTTTTTTTTTAATAAATATCTCAATTTACATGTTAAAATATGTTTGTGATATTTATATAGAATTGATTGTTATATTTTTCTCTACGTTAGGTACATATAAAGCAAGTGTTTAAAGTAATAGCTTTTTTTTCTTGAAAACTTATAAAACTCATTGTTAATTGATGTTCTGTACAAATTATGAATAATTAATTTACTAATTTCTCTTTCTCTCTTTTTTTTTAATTTTATTTATTTATTTATTTTTTAATAAAAAAATATAATATTAATTGAGTGTTATTTATGAAAACGTTGGAAAACAAAAATTAATATTGGATGATTTCACAAGAAAATATTTCTGAAAACTTTTTGAAATCCATAATGGTTCAAGTAATAGAACATGCATTTTCTAAATTTCATGTTGCAGTTGAAATTTTTTGGTTTTTATTTGATTATAAATATCCAAATATATATTGATATAATTAATATTTTGTGAAGTATTTTATCATTCTTTCAGATTATATAATAAAGCATATTGTTTTCCCTTATTAACTATAAAAATAAAGCTTAAATACTGAAAAAAAAAATATATTTAAAGAGGGTTTTTTTCCACACCGTTTTGGATTATAGATTTGTTCATAAACATTTTATTAAAGATAAATGTCAATTGCTTATCTGCATTTTTTTTTTTTTTTTTTACAGAAAAGGGAAAACAATTCACTTAATTTGTATTCAAATCTAAAATATTTCCTAATACAGAATGCGTAATTATTTTATTTTAACTGAAATAAGCAGTGGAATTAATTAAAATTAGTTTTCATAAATTATAACTATTATTAGATTAATATTACCTGTTTTAATAAATTTAAGAATGTAAACGAATGTTTTAAAATACAAATACGACCAATTGCTAATCGCGAAAATTATTGATTTGAATGTCTCATGGATCAGTGATATTCTTAACTGTATTCAAATTAATTTGCCAACCAAGTCTCTTAGAAATAATCATTTATTTGTCACTCCATTTGTAAAATATAATTATATTGGTAATTTTTCATTATATAAATTTTACAAAATTTTTAATACGTTTTCTGTGAATTTGGATATTTTTAACATGTCATTGAAGTTTAAGTGTTTTGAACATTTAAATTCCTATTTTTTTTTTTTTTTTTTTTTTTTTTTCTATGTTTGATGTATGGTAGTATAGTTTCATTCAAGCAACACTATAATTGGATGTTTCTGTAGTGTGATTTTCTTTAGATAAATAAATAAATAAATTACAATTACACCTTTGCCTATTTAATAATAATAATAATAATTAAATGAAAATTATAGAAGGCACAAGGTCTTGGAGATACATGTGTTGTAATCGTTGGTAAAATTAAAACCAATTATCTATGCGAGTAATCTTAGCTTGCCAAAATGAAAAATAATTTTAGAAGCTTTATCGTACCTCGTATGTTTGAATAATAAAAATCTGCATGAAATTTCAGCACATAAATGTAAATAAATAAATAAACACACACACACACACACACACACACATGTATATATATATATATATATATATATATCAATCATTCCACAATATAATAAATAAATATGAATATATTGCTAAACTGTACTAATGTAAAATCGAGACACACACACACAAAAAAAAAAAAAAAAAAAAAAAAAAAAAAAAAACTAAGTAGCATGGAACATTTTAATAAATTGTACAAAAGTTTTTTTTTTTTTTTTTTTTTTTTTTTTTTAATTTTCTAAAATTTTAATATATTTATTACTTATACATCGCAATGTTTATCTATGTAATCTTTCATAACTGAAAATAGTAATTTCAAAGAACCATTTCTATGGTTCACCATCCCCTCAACGGTTTAAAAATTATTCATAAATCAATAAGAAGAGGGTTAGAATACATATATATCATATTTTTCATAGACTTGGATCCTTGTACTTACATTCAGTTTTAGGTTGATTTCTTTAGAAATCGACCTATTGCAATCACTTCGTTTATCTATATATATATATCT
Source organism: Salticus scenicus (assembly GCA_963930645.1). NCBI lineage: Eukaryota > Metazoa > Arthropoda > Arachnida > Araneae > Salticidae > Salticus > Salticus scenicus. The sequence goes on along the minus strand of OZ005656.1, from coordinate 166,162,684 downwards.
ATCTATCTATCTATAATGAAAATTTTGTCATCACGATAACTAACGAAATAATACTCCAAATGGAACCAAATTTGGACAATGAACTGATCTTATAAATATCTTGGATGAGTTCGTTAACCAAGTTGCTCTGACTTTTTGTTCTCAAGTGGCAGCCACTTGAATATTTCTAACCCACATTGTAAAAAGCGTATTTAAAGCAAGATTTGCTTGAATTTTTATGTAAATCTAGACAGCATAAGGGTCTAAATGAACTTTATTACTGAAATTTATCTGCGATTTTTAATAAAGTGGCGGATATCTTAAGTTAAGTGGGACCACTTGAAAATTTAAAATCACGATAACTTCCGAAATAATACTCCAAATCGAACCAAATTTGGACAGCGTCTTAACTTGTGTTATGAATATCTTGGATGAGTTTCCTAACCAAGTAGCTCCACCATTTTGTTTTCAAGTGAAGACCACTTGATATTTTTAAATTCAAATTGTAAAAAGTGTATTCCGAATTTGTGTGAATTTTGATGAAAACATAGACTATATAAGTGTCTCAATGAAGTTCATTAATGAACTATGGATTTTCTCGCCAAAAGTCGCTAAAAAAGTCGCCGAGTTGAAAAGTCGCCAAATTTGGCGCCAAATCCATTAACTACCAAATTGGAGCTTTTTAATGCGTTTTTAAGGGAAAATTAGGCTATTTTAACGTTAAAACAAACTAGAAATGCAGAAAATTAACATTTAATCAACTTATTAAGCCTCTTTGAAAAAAATTTCTACAAAAAAAAAAAAAAAAAAAAAAAAAAAAATGAATCATTTTCAAATTTGCAACAATGTCTTAGATTAATTAGTTCACTGAGCAACTTTCTCTGCCATTTTGATGCAAGTGGCAGCCACTTAATTTTACAGCACGATGACTTTTCAGATTCTGAATTCCAACTATATTTATTTGTACAGTAGTATCTCAAAAATGCATTTGATATATTTGCCAACTTGGCCCACCATCTTGTTCCCAAGCGCCGGCCACTTGAAAATTTTAAATTCATATATAAAGGTATTTATGAACCGATTTGCTTAAAACTCCATATGTAGATAGCCTACATCAATATTTCTACTAATTCGTTAATAATTTGTAGCCGCCATTTTGAAACAAAATGACGGCTAATTGATAAGGAAAAAGAAATCAACCTACCCTTCCGAATAAGCCGGAAGGACTTGTTTTTATGTGTTGATAAATATGATACAGTATTATCTTTATCTACTTTCTTAAAATTTTCATTTTCTGATGTGATATATATATATATATATATATATATATATATGACATGAAATGAATGTAAAAGCAGATGAGATGGGTTAGTTTGAAATATTACTTTTTCGGGTAGGTTTTGGGGGGCAACTGTAGGGGAGAAAACTACCTCACGATTCGTGCATTCTGCGAAATTTGATGAATCATTTGCAAGCGGTCTACAGTGTTTCAAGATAAACGAAAGGGTGATTATACCTTCTATGAAACTTGATATATTATTTTTATTAACGCAAAGAACGAACATTTTCTAGATAATATCAAGAATAAAATAGACTTAAATAATACTTTTTTTTTTTTTTTTTAATGGGTTACAAAAATTAATACAGAATATAGCCACGAATTTTGTAAATAAACATTTACTAATTTTTTAAAAATATAATAAATAACTAATTCACTAATCCTTAAATATATATATATATATATATTGAGCATTTTTGTGATCTGTACAAGACATATTTATAGAAGTATCAACTTTCTTTTTAACTTATAGTATATAGAAAATTATGCCCTAGAAATCAAAGGTTAATTTGCAGGAAATATTGTCTTTTTGGATTGGGCTTTTAGCTGTTTGTTCAAAGAAGTATCACATAAAGGAGATACCGCAACTAGAAATTTTATAATATAAGAATAAAAAATGTTTTGTTAAAATACAGAAAATTGAATCTTAATAATACAACAGGTATTAATTATTATCAGAATAGATTTTTTATAATATCATATTTATATTATTTTTTTTCTTCTCATTACTATCATGTTAATAGATCATCCTTATATATTGGTGCGTTAGAAAATATATAATTTATTCAAACTTTTGCCATAATAATTCATAATTCTTTTTTTTTAATTATATAGACAATGAATATTGTTTATTAAAAATATAAGACAAATAAAATAATCTTCGTGTATTTTTTTTAAACACCATTTACACAAAAGCAAACACAAATTATCATAATTACCATTAGCATTATTTTACATATAATAAATAAGTTATCTACTATGGTCCTCACACAACTTATATGAATATATATATATATATATAAAGTACATAGGAATATATTACAATGGCAGTTTAAAATAGTTTTACATATATATATATATATATATATATATATATATATACTTGTGTGTGATGGGCTACACTGTCCTCTCATTAACATTGACTTTGAATATATTACCTAAATTCTTAAAAATATAAAAAATGCAAATAAAATTAAAAGTTTATTTCAAATTATCCAGACAAATTTCACAGACACCACTTTTTGAATCTTGCAATCCTTGGCCGAATTTTCAAATGACATCTTCATTTGTTCTTTAAAATATCAATATTTAATTTCATGAAAAATTTTATTTTAAGTATGATGATTAAAAAAAAAAAAAAAAAAAAAAAAAAAAATCGTGTACACACATTATCCAATAAAAACTTGAATTCCGCATTCATGGGGATTGAAAACGCGTAATTATAGCACAAAATTGCGTTGAAAATGTTATTACAAACAGCACTTAATCTTCCGCCCATACGGGGTAGTAGCTAGCGTTTCTGGCTCACGCCCAGTAACAGTAACACTCTGATACGAATATTGGACAAGGCAAGGATATTTCGCACTGTGTTGTCTTTATTAGGGGTAGCAATAATCTCCCATTGGTTGCTTTTTCCCAAATGGCCTTTATTTCGGCAAGCTCATAACCAAATAGCAGTGGCAAGAACTGCTACGTCATTGAAAACAAAATACGTTGTCTATTCTATAAATATGAGAAAGTGATTATCACTAAGTAATTTTCATGGATTTGGAAAGCTAAGTAAAGCACTTGTATCAGTTACATTCTATAGCCAATAATGTTTTCAGTAGTCTTGTTTACTGTTTATAAGTTTTATATAGATAACATAGTGTTCTTTCTATTACCACTGTATGCAAAACACATAATTCAACTTGAAACTCACTTCCAGAAATTTCCAACCATAGACTTAATATGTCTGAATTTTTAGAATAACACTGTAAACGAAACGTAAATGATGATTCTTAATATTGTATACGAATCATTGTTAATATATATATATATATATATATATATATATATATATATATATATTCCAATAAATATATTTGGATATATATTATATATTTGGATATATATTATTTATAATTTGGAAATATATATATATTCCAATAAATATATATATATATATATATATATATATTTATTGGAAAATAATATTTTATGAAATGTTTTTTCTTAAATATATATATATATATATATATTTAAGAAAAAACATTTCATAAAATATTATTTTCCAATAAATTTCATGAACAGTCGCACTGTATTCTAGTTAGTTTTGGTAGCCTTGTACACGAATTGTGAATTTTCGAAACATATTCTGCTCGAATCATGCTTTTATGCATCTATATTAATAAAATCAGACTTTTATCTGTACATTTTTCAGAATAAAACATTTTTGCGATATCTACATGTTTCACACAGCATGAAAGCCGAAAATGACAACAGAAAATTTTATCTGTGTGCATGTGTGTGTGTGTCATGGTGTCCGTGTACCTGTAACGCTATTTTTGCCCGGGCATCACTTGAGAACGGCTGACGGAATTCAACGACGCATGGCAGAAACTTAGATCTTTACCCAATTTAAAATTATATTTATCAATATTTTAGAAATTCCCCTCCGTTCTCCCACTTAGGGGAGGGGGGTGGCAAAAGTAAAAAAATACGTTTGTAAGCATACCTTTGTTCCAAATTACTTCACAGTAAAGAAATTGCACATGGGAGGCTAGAGACGAGTAGAAATAAAACAGTATCTGCGATTTGAGATTTTTCGATTTTTAAAGGGAGGGAAGAAATTGATTTTTGGCGGAAAATTTCACAACTTCCAAATTTTTGAGTAGAACTCTACCAAAAATGGAACAAAGATGTTGAAAAAAGCTAACTGACTTTCTTAGAACATTTTCAAAAACACAGTTTTGTTTTTTTGAGATATATATTTTTTTTTTGAGGGGGGGGGGGTTACGAGGGGGCAAAATCTGAACATCCTTTTTAGCGCTAAATCTGTCTTGAGAAATCTATGGGAGCTGTGGTCACAAATTTTGGTGCTTGGATTGTTAATATGTATCCGACACCTACAGTAATGGAATTTATCGAAATAATCCCCGTTCCTACCTTGATGGGGAACAGAAGGTAAAAACACCTTTGTAAGCATAACTCGGCTCCAAATTATTTCACAGAGAAGAAATCGCACATGAGTAGACTACACATGAATATAAATAAAGCATTATCTGCGATTTAGGAAATTTTGATTTTTAAGGGAAGGAAGGGGAAAAGTCGGAAATTTTGCAAACTCCGGATTTTTGAGTAAAACTCTACCAAAAATAGAACAAAGATGTTGAAAACAATCATGCGTCTTCTTTAGAATATTTTCAAAACACGTATGGGGGGGGGGCGGGGGCAGTATGCGTTACTAAGATTCGAGACACCCTTTTAATGGTAAATTTGCACCCTTTAGCGGTTAAACGGCAATTCTTAATGATAATCTTTTTTTTTTTTTTGTGTGTGTGTGTGTGTGCATAAATGAAAAAAAAATGTTCTTTCATTTTAATTTGTGCAAAATAAAATTCAATGTTAAAATGTGGTTTATTAAAAGACCTCTTATAGAACGGAATGCTTTTGAATTCTTTTGGGTGCCGCTGCCCACAAACTAATGGTGGTATATTCTCGATTTTCAGTGACGAACACCTCAATATCAAATTGAATAACATATATTACTTTTAAAGAATTCCATGAAAAATTACAGGAGCTAGAGCGCGACAAATAGACAGGCAGGAGGAAATATGGATAGACAGAAAGACAGGAAGATGTACTCATTCAATTCATAATAACTATTAAACATTTTCAAAAAGTATTAAAGCTATTAATAAATCGAAAATATAATTTCATAATTTCCGGTTATAATATTAAATATATATGTATATTGTTGTGTTCCCTGTAAATTTTAGTACTAATTACCTTATACGATACATAGATCATCTTTATGTGCATATGAATAATTAATGTCATTTTCATTAAAATCTGTTTAATGCTGAAACATGGTTTATTTGTAAAACTCTCACAGAACGTAATGCATTTGAATTGTTTTGGATATCCATTTATCCACTAGTGGTATCTAATTTTCTATTTTGAACATCCCATAGTGAATTTGAATATCATTTATTAATATCAAGACATTCCATGAATATTTACGGGGCTTATTGTGTGGACGAACAGATGGGCAGACGAAAAATCCGAATTCGTTAAAACTTTTAAACTTCATTGGGAAATACTAAAAATTAGTGTTAAAAATGTGACTCGTTCATTTAAAATCAATATTGAGTAAAGCAGACAATGCGAGCTATAAATAACATGACTTGCTTCATTTTTTTACGTTAAAATTCCTTTCCTAAAGCCAAAATTTTCCATTAATAATTATATTAATTATTTTTCAAGCTTAAAGACAAAACAATAAAAAAAGATAGAACTTTTTTATTTTTTTCGATTTTTATTCCAATATTTAAATTATTGTATTTAAGCAGTTTCTTAAAGGATAAAAAAACATAATGTATATTTCGTATGTACATAATAAACATATAAATGTGTATTTCGCATAAAAGTAATATCATCGTCTTGAAATAATCCCAGAAATTTAGGAAATTATTACCTGACTTTATATTTCTTCTTGTTCTAGACAACGTCTTATTCTTTTTTATTATATTGACATGTTTAAAAGCTTAAAAAGGAAGAAAGAAAAATTACCAATTCACTACTCTCCATAGCATTCACTTTAATGTCTGGGCTTTTACGATTACCAATAAAAAGTGAAAATGAGAAAAGCTTTCAAGAAAGCACTTTAATAACTAAAATATGTCATGGTTAAGTAAACGCTACAAGAATTCACTTCACTGATTTTATATTAAGTCTCTTTGATCTTACCTTTCCTTTAGATTTTGACTTCTATCAAGAAATTGTAGCATTCTTTTGACAGTCGTATAACGTTTAAATTAAAATGAAATAACTAGAATTTTAGATACATTCATGTCATACTGCATTTTATATGTTTAATCTATATATTAATATTGAAACACACTGATTCTTTTGGATAAAGAATTTTTTTCTACATGGATTAAATTAAAGGATCTTTTGAGGATGATACCTTTGATAAGTGACGGAATTTTTTTGATTTGTCATCCTGGCCGTCTTCAGGCATCTGCAAACTCTTGCGTCAACGTCAACGTGAGAGCATCTCATGCTCAACGTCGCGGTATATAGATGTAATCGGTACCAGTGTAAAAGAAAAAAAAAAAAAAAAAAAAAAAAAAAAAGTTAACATTTCTGAAAATAGAAAAGTAAAAAAGGTTTCAGTTTGAAGTTTTACATCTGAAAAAAATTCCTTTAAAGAACCTATGTGCAACCTGAAAACTGTCACATGGGTTTCAGAAACATGTCTTCATGGCGAGAAAGAATTAAAGTCTCAATCACACCCCTCCCCCTTCAAATAAATAAATAATATATATATAATAACAGGTGTGCCAAGGAACCTCGCTATCATAAAAAAATATACAATTGCGGGCAATTTTCTATTGAAAATAAATTCCTAAACTGTAACAATAATAATAATAATAATAATAATAAAAGAAAGAAAATATGTAAATCGTCAATTATTGTGACTGAAAATATTTAGTGCCACTGTGAATTAATATTCTGGATTATTTACATCGAAAGTTTTCATGCGACGTGTTCAGACTAAACGGTCACGTCGTTTTGTCGACCTGTTACCCGTATTTATTGCATGTCCCGTTTTCTCAGTAATACATACCATATTTTATTTAATGTAAATTATGTGCATTGTACTGTATGGGCAAATCATCTAACGTTAGTAAACAAATAATGGCACCAAACCCCAAGGACTTAGAACATGCGCAATAAGAGTGCACTGTAAAAAAATAACTATTACCAGCTGCAAGAAACTCTCTGTGATTGGAGAAAATAATTATTTTCTCCAATCACAGAGAGTTTCTTGCAGCTGGTAATAGTTATTTTTTTACAGTGTGACATATCCATCGAGAGATATTAGAGTTGTCCCCGGACAAGTAACCTTTCTACTTCCGAAGATCACATCCCTAACCATTCCTCTATTTTATTCGTCAAACCGAATTTTTTACCGACATTCCATTTCCAGCAAAGCAAATTTCCTCCATGACTGTTTTGTATTTCGATTGGATATAAATTAAGCCCAAACCATAATCTACAGTAGTTGAAATGAAAAGCAAATGATCTAATCCTTCTTATTGATTGAAAGCGGTACAAAACATTTAAAATATGCAAAATCCCAAGAACCACTTTCCAAGAAAGCGATTATTGCAAGAAGAAGGCGAAAAAACCGCAGTGATGTCCCGTCAATTTTTCTCAATAGCCAGTGTAGGAATCCGTACTCTGCTACTATATGTGTTCGATGATTGATTGGTCAGTTTGGTAATTGGGTTTTACGTCGCACTACTGCTGCGAAATAGGCAATTATATCTGTTCGATGAACATATCACTGATTATCAGATACTTTTAAAAGATACAACGCATTCAACATACTCAGATTTTACTTATAATAAAAAATACAGTGTCTGCTTTTGAACTTTAATATTTTCTAGATGGATACATTACGTTAAATGTTGGTGATGCAATATTTTGGCAGCACATTTCCTCAGGTCGCAGAAATTTACACGTGTTGGGAAGTTTTGACCAAAATTTATCTATCTTTTTAAAGTGTTAACAGCTGAAAATAATAATTTAGAAATTAACTTCCAACTTATTCAAAAAATTAATAAATAAATTAACATTGAGCAAGTGCGAACTTTCAAACAACATGTTGCTGATGCTGACTCAGTACAAAGCTCATTTTCCGATCCAGTGGATCGAAATCATTTCTCATCAAAAAGTACAAGTCAACACTTCCACGGAAATTAATCTGTTTCTGAAAAATGTTTAAATTATTCTCAGGCAATAGTTAAGTAATAGTTCAGCGAAACAAAATCGTTTACATAAAACCTACTGCAAAAGTAGAATTAAAAAAAAAAAAAAAAAAAAAAAAAAAAGGCAGAATTATGTAACTTTCTCTTATCCTCCCAAAAAACAAAAACACATGGTATTGCTGGTACATTTTTTCGGAGACTTAAGCGTGAAGCAGATAGTTTTTCTTAAAGATCTTCAAAAATAGACACGGCAATAATTTGCTAATATGGGCGCTGTGCTTTATATTATTTTTGTTATTTATTATTATTATTATTATTTTAAATAGGGGAGACAGAGGCTAGTTTGTATAGATTTTAGTGTTTGATATTTCTATTTCTGTGCACAATAATTTTGGTAAATGTGAAAGAAATATTGACTTTTTTGATACATACTCTTGTATCTATTCCCTATTAATTAAATAAGTGCTATAACAAAATATAAATAATTTAAAATAATACTTTAAAAAAAAAGAATGCATGTATATTTAGGATTATATAAAAACATACGTTAATTTTAACTGAAAATATAAAGTGTATTTACTAGATTTCTGAAAGTACCCACTGAGCTCTGTATTTTAAAGCGATCAAAGGAAATTTGGCACAATTGAAGGATTTACATAAAAGCTTATAGTTCCATTTCATATTTATAAATGGAATTCTGTCAGATTTATTCAATAAAATACATATTAAGACAACTATTTTTATGATTTTTTTTTTTTTTTTTTTTTTTTCATATTTGAAATCTTTAAATTGCGTGTTCTGAGTTTGCATTTTTTCATGTATTTATGGCCTTTGGAATGCTAAAATATCTGCAGATGTTTACGAAACGACTTAATTTTTTTTAGATGTTTAGTTTAATCTACTTAAAAGATTTAGGGATGGATTTTGCAATATATTTAAGCGAAGAAAAATGAAAATATAAATACAAATATGACAAAAACAATTTTTTCCAAATTTTTGCGTAAACGTGTACTTTAAACATTTTTCTCAAAAACTAATTACTCTCAAAACCAATTTCTATTTCTCTCAAGTACATTTTTTTAAATCCCCCCCCCCCCACCCAAAAAAAAAAAAAAAAAAAAAAAAAAAAAAAAAAAATGGATTAATTGTCTATAGAAGGTTTAGCATTGTGGAGGTCAGAAATTCATAAAAAATGCAAACAGAGAAAACAAAATTTCAAAACTTTAAATTTCTAAAAAATACATCAAAAACCACAAGAACCGTTGCCTGAATATATATTCTGTTGAACAAACCTAATATAGTTTAATTTATGAATATTAAATGGAATTGTAAGATTTCACATGAAATCTTCAATAGTACTTAGTCAAAGGGTGCCGATTCCCCTAAAGTTTCTAAAATCAATTATCTAAGAAGTGAACTTAAAATACCTCAAACATAAAATTCAGTTTTTAAGAAACGTAAATGCCATAGACAAGGGAAAAAAACAACGGCAATGCTTTTTTTTCTTTCATTTATCTGAAATAATCGATAAAAGTCAAATTACTTTTTGTCCAAAAACATCATTTAAACTTATTTTACTGAAAGTCTTAAAATATTCAATATTTGATTTCTTAGAACTGTTTATTCTATTACTCGTTTTCTCTGCCACTTATTTCATTTTGCATGAGTAATGTTTTTCCCCATTCTTTACTGTACGTTATCTCATAATAAGATTGTTAAACACGAAAAATTTATTTGATTTATTTGAAAACAAAATATGTCTACTGATTTATTAATTGGGGTATTGACGATTTATTTGTTTATTTTGATATAAAGAATATTTTATATATATTAGTAAATAGTAATTTTAAATTTGCATTGAGTTCTATGAACCATAATCATTTTGCGTCTCTGACAATCCATGAATAAAATAGCATGTTCATAATTAGAGATGATATTATTAAAAAAATAATAATGATAACAATCAGATTTTTTTTCCTTATCTATTTTTTTCCGCTAATTATTTTTACTTGTGAATAAAAAAATAATTGCTTGTCGATGAAATAATTCAATGTTTTTTACTGATTAATTTTATGCGTATTTTAATGGAGTTTATCGGAGCACGGGAGCCATCACCTCTTGAGGACAAAATTGTGATGGCATGTCTCTAGATCAGCCTCAGAAATGGATACGAGATAGACGTTAGTGTATCATAGTGTAGCTTTAGTGTAACGTAAAACAAACACACAATTCCTTGTGAATTTTCCATGTGTGAATTGAGCAGTAACTTAAAACAGGACCGTCTCTAGAAATTTATTGGTTATCAGTTGTTATGGGGTGTTTTCACTAACAATGCTTGTTGTTAAACTTTACTTTATAATAATAAGCTGAGAAGATTAAGAAAAAATAAAATTACTTATCTTAGCTCTAACTATTAAAGAAAAAATATATAAAAAATGTAATTTAAAAATTACTAAATTACGTACTCTAATTAAAATTCTGCTAAAATAAACATTATATTATTTAGTTAACATTCAGAGTTCATACTGCTTTTAAATAACAATAAATAAAATTGAATGCACGCATGATGGTATTTTCACGATAATATTTATATATGAAATCAATAAATTCAGCTTTCTTAATTGAGATATTGATTCTCGTCTTGAATATACCCGATTTAATTTTGAAAGACATGTATATATTTTAAATAATTTTAAAAGGTAAAATGTTATATTTTTAAACAAAGGAATAAGATAATAAATGATACGTATAAAATTTATTTCTATTAATTAAACGAATAAAAACAAGAAATATAAAAAAAACAGCCCAAATTTAGAGGGTCTTAGACACGTGCCTCATATGCCTAATAAATAATTATACTGTGACAATAGTGTAGTAAAATGAGCGATTTATACAGTAAATATTCTCTACAACAATATCCGACACAATGATAATCTTTAGCAATAATATTTGGCGGTCCCCTTAAATTCCCATACAATATAACGTTTATCTCTCCTATATTTAACGGTAGTTTCTACAACAATAAACCTCTATAAAATGATACAATATTTAACATTTATTATTTTCCACCTTTTTGAAACTGTATTTTAGGTTTTAAATGTCGAAAAAAGAAAGCTAAAAATTTCTAAGTTTCCTAGCGTTTGGGAAGTAAACAACTATGTGTTGAGATCGATGATTCACCACTAGCGATTCACATACGGTTCGGATTTGTCTGTGCTTTGCTTTTTATGAGAACGATGATGTTTAAATGCTGTTACATGACCATGGACGACAGTGTGTACGATGGTATATGTGTACGAAGTATGACAGTATAGAAGATATTGTTGTTGCACGGCCGCGGATGGAGGATATTTCCGTAAATTCATCCAACGTTTCGTTTCTCTTTTGAAGAACAGTTGAAAATGAGGCTGTAGGTAGACGACAGCATGCACAAGAAAGTGACGTATCGACCGCCCTCGAAATAAATTTCGGCGGTTTTTGTGTACAATTACGAACCGCATGATCCCACTAAATTTGGTCTGTTACATGTCCAGTTACTATCATTAGACGGTCGCATCTTTATCAGATGTTTTTATATTTGATAGATGTATTATCATCTCCATAAACTTTTCATTTATTTACTGTCATTTATTTCAGAACTATAAACAAAGTAATATCATCTATAATTAAATTTGACCTTGAACACCGCGAGTGAAAGATTTATAGACTCATAATAACTTTTTTTCTCTCTCTAAATAAACATTTTCAAGACATTATTTATTTTACAGAACTATTAATTTCAAACTTTATGGGAAATCATGTTATTCTAAATTACTGTTTTATTTCTTTCAACAATGTAATTTAATGATGGTATAAACAAAATAAGATGTTAATTTTTCCTTTCAAATGTCATAATATAATATAATATAACAATTTATGATCCATAATGATATACTTAAAAATTGTAATTTAAATTCTCCTGGCAGTCTGTAACATTTCCTCAACCAGGAAGGATGCATAAAAATGCACTCCTAAAATATACACTAATAAAGCTAATTACAACACAGAATTATTTTCAGATTCATTTAAACAAATTCAAATAATTATTTTTTATATTATTAGTTGTAATATATGCTTATTAGTGAATGCTTAACAACTTTGAAGAAAGCCTTTTTTTGGACTACAATATCATGCCGGAGAAAGAAGCTCCTACTGCACTACTAAATACAAGGTAAGTGAAGAACTAATTATTTTTCTTTAAAGTCTTACCTTGTTGTGATTTATTAATAATAATTTACTCAATAATGATTATGATTCTGAATTAAAAATCTCTGGCATACAATAATTAAATTCATATTACATAGGCTATTAGTGGTGGAAGTTATTACTGTAAATTAAATTAAATTTAACTATGGCGTCTTATAAAGACAATGCAATTATTGAGAAGCTCAATGCTTCTAATTATGCTACCTGGTCTTTTAAGCTAGAAATGTTATTGATAAAAGAAGATCTTTTTGACGCCATAACTGAAACTCCACCAGAGCCTATCACTGCAGAGTGGTCCAAAAAGGACAGAAAAGCCAAAGCTATGATCAACCTGTTTATTAGTGATGATCAGATTGTGCATGTAAAAGGTTTGTCCACGTCAAAAGAGACATGGGTTAAACTAAAAAATTTACACGAACGTACAAACCTTTCAAGCAAGTTATACTTGCTAAAAAATTTGTATAGCTGCAAATTAGCCGAAGGAGGCAACATGATTAAACACATCACAAACATTTTAGAAATCAAAGAGAAACTTACTGCTATCGGCGAAAACATAAATGATTCTCATTTATCAGCTCTATTACTGTGTTCGCTACCTCCGTCATATGATCCTCTTATTACTGCTTTAGAAGCAAAATCTGAAGAGGATCTTACACCAAGTTATATCCAAAGTAAGCTGATGGATGAATATAACAGAAGATCTTGTAATAACAAAGCGTTGCAAGTTGATGATAATGCCGTAGCTTATCAAATTAAAAGACACAAACAAAACTTTCCGAAAAAACAAGTGAATAAATTCTGCACATACTGCAAGATGAAAAATCATAATACCAACGACTGTTGGTACAAAAAAGACAAAAATAAAAAGCAAAACTATTCATCAAGTGGCTATCACAATAAAAATAAAAACTTTAATTCATCTTTATGTTTTGAAAATAGTGAACCAAAAATGAAACATGACAGGGATGAATCAAATGCATCCGACGATGAAACTCATACAAGAAATAAATTTAAAAATTTAGCATTCATCGCCTGTAAAGAAAATAAAAACAATTGGATCGTCGATAGCGGCTCCTCCTCGCATATCACAAATAACAAAAATTTATTTAGTGAAATAAAAAATTATGACAATTCAAATGTTGTCATAGCAAACGGAAATATTTTAACATCACAGGGCTCAGGTGATGTAGTTATAAACTACCGAAACATCTGAGGGGGGAATAAACAAAATAAAGTTACTCGACGTACTTTTTGTTCCAGACCTCGAAACAAATTTAATTTCTGTTAGTAAAGCCACCAAAAATGGCTGCACGTTAATTTTCAAAAATGATAAATGTATACTACAAAAATTCGGAAAAACCTTCCTTGAGGGGGAACTAAAGGGTAATTTATATGAAGTAAAACAACCCCAAAACAGTTCAAATGAACATATTAATTTAACTCACGAATGTAACAATAAGAATTGTATCACGCTTTGGCACAAGCGGCTCGGTCATAGAAATTATGCTGACATAAAACACATTATGGATAAGGAACTAGCAGTGGGAATTAATATAAATTTCTGCAAACATGACAAAACATGCGAAACATGTATTAAAGAAAAACTGACAGATTTACCATATCCACAGCAATCTAAATACAGGACTAATAGAGTACTTGAATTAATACATACAGACATCTGTGGGCCATTTCAAACACCCACCATAGAGGGGAAAACATATTTCTTAACGTTCATTGATGACTACACCAGATTCTGCATGATTTATCTCTTGAAACATAAAAGCGAGGTATTAACCATGCTCAAACAATATATAGCATTAGTCAAAAATAAGTTTGGAAAATTACCTGAAAGAGTCAGATCTGATAACGGGAGAGAATATGTGGGAAGTGAAATAGAAAATTACCTAAATCAAATGGGAATTAAACACGAACTTACAGTTCCTTATTGCCCAGCACAAAACGGAGTGGCTGAAAGGAAAAACAGAACACTGGTAGAAATGGTGAGAAGTATGCTATCAGAAGCAAATCTAGATAAGCAATTTTGGGGTGAAGCTGTCAACACAGCAAACTATATTATTAATAGACTCCCCACAAAAGGAAATAATAAAAGTCCCTACGAATTATGGAATGGAATTAAACCTAATTTATCTCATTTGAGAGTATTCGGATGTAAAGCTTTTGCGTACATAAACAAACAAATAAGAAGAAAATTAGACAATAAAGCGCAAGAGGGAATCTTCGTAGGTTATGACTATAGATCAAAGGGATACAGGATTTACACGGGAGGAAAAGGTATTATTATCGCAAGAACGGTTAAATTCATAGAAAATCAAAACTCTAAATTGTCATCACAAGAAAAACCAGAAAATGATATTAGTCAAAAGGAAACTGTAAATGTAGAACTTAATGACACACCTGAAAATAACACCGAACAAACACTTGAAATAAACAATGAACCTAGAAGATCCTCGAGATCTAATATCGGTGTACCTCCAGATCGACTAATTTACATGGTAAAACATGATCCAATACATGAACCGCAAAGTTGGACGGAAGTTCAAAATCTCACAAATCTTGTTGAGAAAAATAATTGGATAAAAGCAGCAGAGGATGAAATATCATCGTTAAAAGAACACAACACGTGGACATTAGTAGATCCACCACAAGGAAAGAAAATTATCGGTTCAAAGTGGACCTTTAAAACAAAATATGATGACACTGGGAAAATACAAAAATTTAAAGCACGACTGGTAGCTCAGGGATTTCTCCAAAAATTTGGGGAAGATTATGATGAAACATTTGCACCGGTGGTGTCCTATACTACAATACGTTCTTTCCTAAACTCTGCAGCTTACCACAAATTAAATGTAAGACACATAGACATTAAAACAGCATTCCTACACGGTGACTTAAATGAAGAACTGTATATGCAACAACCCGATGGTTTTGTTAATCCAGGGGAAGAAAATAAAGTGTGTAGGTTGAACAAATCAATTTATGGGCTTAAACAAGCTGCTAGAGCTTGGTACTTAAAAATTGGGAGTTTCCTAAAAACCCTAAATTATGTCGAGAGTAAAGCTGATTCATGCCTCTATGTAAACAATACGTCAGACAACATTTCATTTATTATAGTATATGTCGATGACATATTAATTGCCGGAAATAACAGGCAAATTAATGAAATAATAAGGAAATTAAGCAAAGAATTCGAAGTTAAGGATTTAGGAGAGGTTAGTTTCTATTTGGGTATGAAAATAACTAGAAATGATAGAGGGGATTTCGAAATAAATCAAAAACTGAAAATCGAAGAGTTAGTACGTAAATTAAATTTAGAAACCTCTAAACCAACATATACACCAATGGAAACAAATTACTTAAAATTTGATGATAATGATAACCCATTAGAAAACAACACTAAATACCGACAAACAATAGGAAGCTTGCTATATTTGGCTACAGTTAGTCGTCCTGACATATTAGCTGCCGTAAACATATTAAGTAGGAGAAATGAAAGTCCAAGAAAAAAGGACTGGGAAACAGTAAAAAGAGTTGTCAGGTATTTAAATACCACAAAAAATCTAAATTTCGTTATCAGTGCCAATAAAAATCCTAAACTGGTAGTTTATGCAGATGCGGACTGGGGAGGAGACAAGTCCAACAGAAAATCAACATCAGGCAGTGTCTTCATGATAGGAGATAATCCTATTCAATGGATCACAAAACGGCAAAATTGTGTCGCTCTTTCGTCGGCTGAGGCCGAATTTATTTCTGCCACGACTGCAGCGAAAGAAATCATGTGGATACTAAAATTATTAAAAGACTTGCACTTGCCTCAAGAGTTACCTATCAAAGTTTTTGAAGACAATATTTCGTGTATAAAACTGATAGACATTGGTTTTACTGGAAAACTGAAACATGTTGACCTGCAATTCAACTACTTAAAGGATCTAAAAGAAAAAGGTGTCATAGAACCCGAATATTGTCCAAGTGACAAAATGACAGGTGATATCTTCACTAAGGCACTTCCAAGAAAGATTCATGAAAAACACCGAGAGAAATTGAAACTGATTAGTGGAACTTAAAAGATTTATGGAGCTGAAGGGGGAATTGATAGATGTATTATCATCACCATAAACTTTTCATTTATTTACTGTCATTTATTTCAGAACTATAAACAAAGTAATATCATCTATAATTAAATTTGACCTTGAACACCGCGAGAGAAAGATTTATAGACTCAGCAAAGTGGAACAGCTGAAAACTCTCATTACAATTGCTTTCATCACACTGACACTAAATTATGTTCACCTAGTTTGCATGTATTCCATAACCGCTTTACTATTGCTTTTATTAAAAAAGTTGTTCTCTTTGAAATACTTAATCATTTATTGTTTAATAAATCATTTTAATATGTATCATTGAGAGATTTTTATCATTCTTATTATGTATATATATATTATTTAGTAAGCTCACACACACGCGCCCATATATATATATTTATATATCAATAAACAAACTAAAAACAATGTATAGATGAGTATCATGCAGAATGTAGGTTAAATCATGTAAGCATAATTTAAATGGAGATTTAGTTATGAATTAAAAAAAAAAATCCTTTAAAAAACGTACTAAAATTTACGTTAATAATAGTATATCAAACGCTTAATTAATCTAAAATTGTGTAAAACATCATGTTTTTAAATTACATTTTTTCAGCTAAGCAAAACTAATTATCATAAACTAAAATTTAAGAGCATTCTTGAAATGTTGCATCAATAAATCATCTTTTATTGCATGCAAGAAGTGTTAAATTAGTTCTGAGCACTTGTGGATGGAAGAAAATATCTCCCTTGTTCATGAAGCCCGTCTGCACGCTAGAAAAGCCGTTAATTTCAGAAAATAATGTTTACGTTGACAAATTTGGAGTATGAGAAAGGAATTTTTAGAAGTATCTGCATAGTAAACGCAGAAATACTTAAGTATAGCAAAAGGTTTGTTTATCAATGTTTATATTGTAAATTAATTTATGAATTTATACAAAAAGTTTCTAAATTGCGAAATAACTTTTTTATCATTTATTATTATATCATGAAATGTACTATTAATTATTGAATTTCTTCTGTTCTGCAAAATTATTTTAATTATCGAAACTGCATAATTAGTTCTTTTAAAACTCATATTTACTTGTTTTATTTAAATTATAGGTAAAATAAAAATTAAATAAATAAATGTATAAATAAAATTTTGTGTATATATATATATATATATATATATATATAACTATTATAGGTGTAACGCAAATGGTCTTCATTAAACAGGAATAATTCTTTAAAATAGCATTTCTTAACTTTTATATTTTAGTTAAATTAAAAAGAATATATATATATATATATATATATATATATATATATAATAAACTGTACATATGTAACTGGTTATTCAAATGCTTTTTGGCATTTTAAATTGACGAATCTAGAAATTAGTTTATAATTCAAAGAATTATTGTTAAATATGGGCTTTAAGTTTCTTTAAATGGTTTGAAGAATTTTCAGATTATGTCGCTTTCAACACTTAAATAAAGCTAATAATTAATTAGTAATAAAATATTAAAATAAAAATATATTTGCTCTTAACTTATGCTGATAATAGTTTCTCGCACAGACTGAAAGACTACACTTTACAAAAATACGTATTTCTAAAATTTATATAGAGCCAAGCCTCAACTATACATTGACTAACTCATATAAATCAAAATAATTTAACATTTTTAAACAAATTAAAAAATATATTTGCTCTTAAATTATGCTGATAACACATACAGGTACCATACTTTACATTTTGATTTTTAGATTCCGGAGATCTTAAAATGTAAATATTTAACAAAAGTATAATTTCAAAAACCTGTTTTCGAAACAATGCATTTTATACCATTATATGTGTGAAGGAACGTAAAAATACATATTTCGGAAATTTTCATAGGGCCAGGTCTCAACTGTTCATTGATACCCACTTTCAGTTAGACAAGATTCGTTCATTTATTCCTATAATACCTCTAGAGCTAAGAAAACAATATCTAAAATAGGAAAGGAAAAGAAATCTCTTACAAACTAAAAAAAAAACGGGGGGGATGTATGCTTTAATAGTTTTGATGTCGACTGCAACTGCAATTTTAAATTTGCGGTCAGGTCAGTTTCGTGTTCGTGATCAGATCGGGATTTGTTTTTTATATAAATGGGTACGTTTGAGAGCATATTTTTTAAAAACACTTCCGGGAGGAAGTATTTTGAAGTAAATGTATGTTCGTAACTTGCGTATGTATTCTAAATATAACCATGGATATATGCACATCCGAGTTATTGTAAACTAATTAACTTCCATATCGGTTTTTCTACATCATTTCTTTAGTATTATTTCAGAAATATCATAAAGAAAACATTATAAGATAATAACTATAAATAAATTAATAACGTTAGAGCAGAAGTTAGAAAGAAAAAGAGGGAAATAAACATGGAAAATAGAAATTAAGAAAGTGAGGATAAAAATTAAAAATTAAAAAAAGACAAAGAAAAGCGAAGAAAAATGCTTTATTGAAACAATATAAATTAAAAAGAAATAGTCACTATTTTAGAATTAAGATTTAATTTAATTAAATCAGTTTGTTTCAAGTACAGTAATTGAAATTACCAGACGCAATCGTTAAATTTTCAAAAGAAATTATGTCTATAGTTTCGGGTACAAAATTACATATTTTTCATTCTATCAACACATTAATGTTACACTACACGAAAGAGCCTTTTTAATTTAATATACCTTTCTGGTAATTGTTTTTTCGAATTAAGTAAAAAAAAAAAAAAAAAAAAAAAAAAAAAAAAAATCTATTTTTGAAAACAAAGATTTTCCATGTCATTAGCATCATTAAAAAAAAGAAAAGAAAAGAAAAAAAAAGAAAAAAAAGTAAGGTACTTTATTATTATTATTTTTTTTAATTAGCAAATATTTCATAAAACCATGTGATGAATAAGTTATTTAATAAGATAATAAACTTAACTGTTTATTATTGTCTTTAAAGTTAGAAACAGTAAAAAAAAAAAAAAAAAAATAGTCGTACAATGTCTGTGAAGTGTACACTAATAGAAATTTACATAAATTCAAACGGTGAATGTAAAATATAAATGTAAAAATTAGTTTTTATAATATCTCAGAGAAATTAAAATGAACTGAATCCGCTGTTGAAGAGTTTGAGAACACGAAACACAACATAGACAATGCAATGAAAATGAACAGACTTTTTAGAAAATAATATCGGAATATTTTTGGGTAAAAGTTATTTTCTATAATTAAATAATATTATTTGTTAAATTTAACAATTTTTAATTATCAACATTAAAATACCCATGTTACATTCCTGTGTTACCTAATAATTGGTAGTCCTTTTAACGTCCTTTTAACGCAACATTTAAGATCAGCCAGTATTAACAATATAAATAACAAAATATTTGTATTATAAAATTAACTAAATACGGTATTAATTGTAAAACCATTAGAGCAAATTTTTTATAAAAAAGGTCCTTTCTTAAATCTATGTTTTAGTCTTTAATTTCTATATCTATTATACATTTAACACGTGCTATAATGGATAAAGCTCTTTGGATAAAGTTCTATTCTGTATTATCAAGTAAACAGGTGAAAACTTTCTCACCGATAGATGTACACATCAATAAATCCAAAGCCACTGGGTAATTCATTATAAATTAACACCAAACATTGCAACTTCTCACTTTCATGTAGTTTGTTTTGATAAAGCTGAATTAAAACTCATAAATCACTTCTAACTTTATACGACTTACTATCTCACATTATGTATTAATTCGCTTGCAGTAATTCATATCCATTAATACTTTAAATTCCACTAGAGATTTCCTAACGAAAATGACTAATTTCAAAAATGGCTCTTAGGTAGATGGCTGATCATAAGTATGTTTATATATGTATATATATAAATTTTTCAGTAATACGTAGGTGAAAATATCTATATGTTAATCTAAGGAAATTTAAATAATATTTAATTTAATAAACAAATTTATTTTTATGTAAATACTATAAATTTCAAAACTCAAAATAGTTGTTTTAAGTATAAAAAACAGCATAGTCTTTCAGCAAGTGAAAAACTGCACACTGGTGAAACTCATGAAAGAATAAATAATAATTTTTAAATAGAAAATGTAATTAAACATTCAAACAAAATATTACAATTTAGTGTTTGCATTTAAAAATGCAGAAAAGAAATGTAAACTATCAAAAAAATAAACATTGTCTCATAAATTAATAATTATTATGTTAGGTACAGAACAATATTCTGATGAAAGTCCTATAAATAGCAACTATTTTGAAATGTAAAACTTCTCTCTTCAAGTGTGTTGTCCCACCAGTGACCGAGAGGCCTTTCTTCTTGAGCTCTTAAACTCGAGATCGCGGGTTCGACTCCAAGTCGCGCTTGTCGGCCTATGCTTTCATATTTTACATGTTTCAATTTTCCAAACTAGTGTAAATACGGGACAAGTCAAATTAGATTGCCCCCCCCCCCCCCGAGAAAAAGTTCCCCTAAGGCCTAGGAACCTAGTGCAGTCACCTGACCATAACACAGCACAAAAACATCACACTATTTCTAGTACGTTAACACCACAAGAATCTGTAGTAAGTGCGAGTTTGATACATATTGTACATAATCTCATCTATGCAGTATCTGATACATAATCACAGATAGCATGCACTGTAGAAATATAAAAACCACTTAATATTGTCAATAAATCTATATTATGCGCTTAAAAGTTGCTTTCTTTATGGAGAACCCTATATTTTAGGAATCTGCCATAAAATTATATACTAACCTGTTAAGAATATTAAAAAAAATTAATCTGTTAAATATAAAAGCTAAGAACATAACAATTGCGTAAAAAGTGAAACGGGTGATTTCACGGAAAACAGGGCATTTATGTCCGTTACGTGACAGCTATGATTTCATTAAGAAATTATAATTAAAAAATACAGTGGAAAAAGTTTTGTGCTTAGAAAATCATATAACTAAAGAAATTTCACTTGGTCATTAATTTTCGAACTTTCAGCTTTATTTGTATAACTATAAAAATGTTAGTAAATATTCAGTCTAATTGTCCCATACGTGACAAAGAATCCCCCAATAGATTATGAAAGCGAGTATTAAGGTTAAGATAAAAAACACATTTAAAAACATGTTTTCTAAAAATTATACTTTATTTAAAAACATTTTAAAATTATCGAAAACTTTTCGCTTTGAAAAAATCAAAGCATCATCAGGGATTTAATACATGTTTCCAATGAGCAGTTTTATATATTTTATATTTCACGGTTGACAGTTAAGTCCCTTTGTAAATTTAAGCAATTATCTTAAAACACAACTGAACTTATATATGGGGTGATATTGTCATCCGATGAATTTAGAATTGAATTAAATTTTGTGAATTAAACAATGTGTGAAGTGCGTGTTTCGAGAAATCATCGGCGATGATCATCTATTAAATTATATACTTCTCTGCATTAAAGCAGATCCAACGTGAAGTTAAACTCAATCAAGAACACGCTCGTAGAATTTTATGATTTGCTTTGGAAATTCAAGGAGAAGAAAGCTGCCTTTTTGTTTAAAGTCTCGCTATTTAAACACGCCTTGCTGACAAATAACTTTGAATAACCCTCCTAAACAAATTTTACCTAAAACACCTTCCCATTCATCTACAAAACAAAAACATTAATAAAAACTGCTACTCCGTTAGATATCGTAACACCGCTAAAATTCGTTACTTCATCTACAACTATCTTCACAACGCTTCATTTACACCTAAAATCTAGATTTAACCAATAAAGTCATTTGAACTAAGCAAATCTTTATAAATCATTCACACTTCTAATATTATACAGAAATCTGCCTGTGAGCGCTCACAAAGGTTGCGTTTATTTCTTTCATAGTATTCATAAGAGTATGACAGTACCTATAAATTTTCCTTAAAAAAGAAATTAAAAATGAATAAGTAAAGAAAAGTAAAGAAAGAAAGAAAACTAGAAACTTGAAGAACTGAAGAAAACCTATTTTGATTGATGTACAAAATTTTTAATTATATATAAAAAAAAAAAAAAAAAAAAAAAAAAAAAAAAAAAATGCACGCATTATTTTTATAAATGCGTTAAAAACAAAATATAATTACAGATTTCAGCAAAATAATAAGGATTCTTATTAAACCTAATGCATACAGTTTAAAATTTGAAAACTTAAAAATAAACGTTTTGTTTTAATTGATACAATTTTTATTTACGTAAAAAAATATACATATATATAGATTATTTTAAGCTTTTGTAACATGTTATAGAAAAATTTACCACAATGTTGAATTACTATTTATTTATTTTATTTTATTTTTATTAAATTTTGGTTAAATTAACGCTTTTAAAATTATTATATTTTGTAACAAAATAAGAGTTAAAAAAAAAAAACATATTATAAGAATGTACGAATTTACGCCAGCTGATATATTTATATAAATACAAAAGTTAAATTTGTTTTATAAAAACGTAGAAAAATCTCTATGAGTGTTTTAATTTATTTTTCCCGTATATTTAGATTAAAAATACGATTTAATTAAGCTGAATTTAATTATATTATGAAAAATAACTTTAATTATACTAAAAAAAAAAAAAGAAAAAAGCTTTCGTTTTGTAAAAATGCATATATATATATACATATCAAATTAACAAATAACTTTTTTTTAAAGTATATTAAAATTTTAAATTTTAATAACGTGCTAAAATGAAAATAAATGCTGTAAAAGTATAAAATATGAAACGATTTTTATTTACTTCGTCGTTAAAAATTAAAGATATTCTGAATTTGTATACGAAGAATTAAATAAGATAATTCTTAAAACATATTTATTATTATTTTTTTTCCCGAGTCATTTTTTCCTGCTTTAAAAATTTTTCACAGTTATAAATATTTTTATTCACTTAAGTGTGGTGTAATTGATTCCATGAAGCCTAGTTTTTAAAAGTCAAAGCAAAAGAACTTTTTTTCATATAGGAACGCAAAAGGTAATAATGCATTTTTACAAACACATACAAAAAAAAAAAAAAAAAAAAAAAAAAAAAGTTTAAATAAAGTTGTAAAACCTGCAGTTTAATTACAGAAAACATACAAAAAAATTCTGTTTTTATGGTTATAACTGACTAAAATTAAAATTTCAAACCTTCTTAGTAAAATATGTTTCATGTAAAAAAAAAAAAAAAAAAAAGTGGAAACCATTCTTTAATTTATTTTAAATTTGAATAAAACATCCCGAAACATAACTGGCAATGCTTCTTTAAAGATTTTTTTATACAGTTATTTAATAAGTCATTGTAATTTGAAAATGTAAAATACATTTGTTAGAGAAAGAAAAATGTTCGTGGTATAACAATTTTAAAGAATTTTTCTTTGCTCTAAAGTCTTTCTACACAGCAACCTTAAATTTATTTTAATGAAGCAACGATCAGTAATGTAATAAATGTATTTTTTTTTTTTTTTTTTTATTTTTTTTTTTAACAGCTTTTCATTTAATGGGGGGAAAAAATATTATTCAATTAGACTTCAAAGCTCAAATAGAAATTAATGGAATTGTAATTATACTTATTGCAAAATTAATATTTTGTTAAATAAAATTTTAGGTATAATATTTTTAATTAGAAATACATGTTACTCTCTTCATATACAAAAAAAAAAAAAAAAAAAAAAAAAAAAAAAAAAACGCGGATTTTTTAGTTTTAATCTTGCATACGACATTTGAAAAAATAATCCTTAAAGAATATATATATATATATATATATATATATATATATATATATATATATATATATATATATATATATATATATACATATGCATATAAGTACATAAATGATCTCCGATTTTATATTGATTTGAAAAGTGTAATTCGTAAGTAAAATTGTCACTGCGTGATTTTTTTTTTTATTCTTACAAAAGTACAAATAATACTTTCTAATGCAATTAGTGTATGAACAATGTAGGGTGTTTGAACTGGAAAAGGTATTTATTCATATGTAGTATGGGTTATAGAAAAACGTGAATAAGTAGAAAGCTCATAACGCATATAAAGAATTAATTCAATAACAAAAAATGGGAACAAAGAAATTAAATATTTGACGTTAACCAAAATATTAAAAATGAGGAACTTGTTTGCACCGAAGGATCGAAATTGTGATAACATGTCTTCGGGTTTTTCTAACGGCTGAATACAAAACCGTCATGCATTGCGTATTACGTAACTGTAGTATGACGTAGAACACCTTTAAATTCAACCTTAATGAATTACACTAAATCTGATTTATATTGTTCTTTAAAAACAATCCTTCATTTCAATGCGTATAAATTCAAAAGTGTTTCAGATTTTTTTTTTTTTTAATTATGCTAATTTTAATTATTAAAAATAACGAAAGGTTTACTATAACTGTCAAAGAATTTAAAAGTACTCACATCTTTTTCTCCTTTTGATAAAAATTAAGAGTTTTATGTATAAAATATATGTAATGTACGTACAGTCAGCAACAAAAAATTTGAAGCACTAGTAATAATTCTTATTTAAAAGATGGGCCCCTAATACTGTGTTGTTAAGTAAATATTTGCCGAGTCATGATATTAGTCTTATACTGTTTATAAAAAGTGTGATGTGGAAACCTCATGACTTCCTTATACAACCATTGGAATATACATATTGTTATGAAAACATACATTTTTTATGTGGGGTAACTGATTCGTAAATAAACAGGCAGGTTACAACCACGAAAAAAAAAAAAAAAAAAAAAAAGCTGAAATACTGCTATGTGAACCACAAAAGTCACGATAATGGGATTATATATACCGGTAAACAAATACATTATTTTTTTTTCAGGAATAGCTTATTACAGAATCTCTCATAGACATGAGTACTTCTACCAATGCGTCAACGCGTGATTACAGCACCCGTGCCTACCTTGTCCACCTGATGAACGGTCGCGTGTTCTTTCGATCCGAAACAATTGTTGCGAGTTTATTGTGTTTTATTGTATCTATTCAATGTTTTGTACTTATTACTTTAAAATGCCAGTTCTATGGTGCTCCCTTATTAATATCATTACGTGCTCTATCTACGTACTGAATGTCAGCCACTTTCATAATCTCGGCAACTTTCATAAGAATATCATTGCAGGCTGTATTTACGGGCATAACATTCATTAATTAGCTTATTCTGAAATCTCTATTATTATAGGTCGTATATAATGGCCAAAACCATTGAATATTTGGCCATTATGAATATAATTTTCGTAAATATCTCCAAAACTAAAAGTCACAGAAAGACCAAAAAAGGGAGAGAGGTGCATAACTGTATGTTATAACTAACCAATTTTGTACATCCAACCGTTTTTGAGTTATGAAAAATACATAGTACACACATACACAGATAGTCCTTACATGTAAAATGGTCTTAAATTGTATTAGTACGATTGAAAAGTCCTTATAGGGTTCGATTTAGGAAACTACGTAATGTTTCAAACGAAGCTTTATGCCAATATCTAGAAACTAACAGCTGCTCTTTAAAGTTTAAAATAACTGTAATTCAAATTCATCTGTTGCGTGATGAAGTATTTTAGCAAATACCCCAAAGTTTAATGAAGCATTTCGTATTGTCATAAGTTTTCGCAAATTTAATAGGATTACAAGCCGAAAAGAATGGCGCAAGACTACTAATAAAAACTAGAAAAAATAAAGGGCTACATCTTAAAATATATGCATTAAAATCGAATAAAAACAATGTCAGGGTAGAATTATGTTTATTAGGAAGATATGCACTAAAGTTAAATGAGGCAAAAAGTATTTCCGTATACAAATAAATATAAAGTTTCTTTAAATTCTAAGAACTGATTACAAAGTAGATTACCATGCAGTATTTGTATAATACACGTAAAAATAAAAACAATTAAAAATTGTCTATTTTGTTTGCAATAAAGCATAAATTTATGAAATTTTGAACGTCCAAAGCTTTTAATATCCTTAATAATTTCAGTGTTCGAGTACAGATAAAATCAAATATAGTGATAAAAACTAATTTTGTGCCCATCACAAATCCTTTTATTATATTTATATATACAAATTTACTCAGTACAAATTGTATAAAAAAATAATTATTGTTTTTAATTATAACTTTACATAATAAATTCAGACGATTTTCACCTCATAGAAGTATAATACTAAATTTCCATAGAAATAAATTTCAGGCCCTACAGACGACATCTTGTCTATAACTTCGTTTTAAATTATTTAAGCTCTCTGGGTCAACAATTCATATTAAAGGTACTGATGAGTTCATTTGAAATATATAGTACATAATGAAAATTTAAACCCAACGTTGGGGAGGAAGAAATGTTAAATACTACATATTTGTATTACTCCTACATATAAAAATTATTTTCCTAATTGATTACACTGAAAAATAAATTCTAACAAACGTTCTATTCCTGTATAAATATTGGGTTTTTCTAATCGATTTCAAGGTAGTCATAACGATATTGCATTAATATTTTACATGTGCTTGAATCAGAGATATATATTTTTTTTTACAAGGGGATCTGCAGATCAGGAGCCTCAACGACCTATTTACATCAGACATTATTCAATAGGTCGTTTTTATTTATTCCTTATTATATTATCGTATATATTGATTCGATCGACTTGTTACCGTAATCAGATACATTCCTGAGGGGGCGGCAGCCCCCTACAACCCCTCGCTGTATCTGTATTTCTATATCTTATAAAGTGTTACGGAATTGTAAATAATAGCATTTATTTTTGTATAAATTTTTTCAAAGAGGTTTAGCAAAGTTAATAAAATGCTAACTTTGTGCATTTCTAGTCGATTTAGCGTTAAAATAGCCTAATTTTCCTTTAAAAACGCATTAAAAAACTCCAATAAGCGAAGAAATGGGTTTGGCGCCAAATTTGCGACTGTTTCCCTCCTTGGCGATTTTTTTGGCGACCTTGGCGAGAAAATCCTTATTAGGGATATACCAAATATGGAAACTCTAATCTCATTATGAGATACGAGAATTTTCCAGAACAGTCTGTGTTTGATAGAAAAGTATAAAAGGAGCATTTTTTCGCCAAGGCGGTCAGTCTCAGATCTGTGTCAGTTTCGTCAAATGATTGCTTTGCTTTGAGCCTCTTTTGATGAGATTTTCTTTATGTGTTATTGCTAAACAGTTTGTACTGTTGTTTTGCTGTTAACGGCTGTTGTTTAAACTGTGTTTACTGGTTGAATTGAAGCTGATACTTGGTTTATAGACCTGTATTTTTCTTGAACTTTCTGTGAATAAATCACCGAATTTTTGCAAGTTTCGTCTTTCATTCTCGGACAACTTACGGACCCCCAAGTACGCAACAATATGTATTCTTAATAAACAACGGTCTTGTATTATTTCCCTGAAATTCATAAATACCAAATTTCATAACTGTCAAACTTCATACAAAAAATATATATATATAGCATATCAGAAATATTTTGCGTAACCTTTAAAAAAATTATCAATTCTATGCCCACACTTTTCAACAGGAAAACATGCTTTTAAATTCTAATAAAATTTCATTATATTTGATGCGGTGTAACCATGTTAAAATACACTTTTAAGAAATACCGACTATAGACCGTAATAGTACGAAATTCCTTTATGTATCCCGGAAAAGAAGCCACAGTCATTATAAACGCCAATAAAAAGAATAAACCTAATAAATTATAACTCATTAATTTTTCAAACTAATTTGACATCATTTGGATGATTACAGTACATACTCAGAATTATTTTGTGTGGTCCCACAAATTATTTAGTCTATACATAACCTTTTTTAAGAGTAAACATAATTTTAAGCATCTTTATAATGTATGTTAATTTTATTAAGTTCAAGTCAGCATAAACGCATTAAAGTGCGCGTTTAAATAAAAGTTTGTCCATAGGCTGTAATGTTACGAAATTCTTTCTTGGTCTCTCTAAACATGCCATAAACATTGTATACATCAGTAAAAACTATTCAGCTTACTTTGCGTTTAAAATTAATAATTGTTCCAAATTTAACATCGTTTGGATGACTACGTGACATTGTCAGAACACTTTTGTAAGGTCCCGTACATTAATTAGAAAGCTTAAGAGCACGCATTTTCTTCAAACAACATGAGTTTAAGCATCTTACTCACGTACGCTAGTTTCATTTTCTTCATTGCAAAGTAATGATATTAAAATGCGTTTAAAAGAAATTTACCCCATACGCTGTAATGTTAAGAATTTTGGAGTGTCCCTATACACCGTTTATAAACAATATAGCAATAAAAATTATACAGCTACTTATATGCAAAGCTGGAACGTGTGCGCCAATTTGCAAGTCAATCGAAGGTCTTTTGCGGCCGCTATTGCGGTACATAGAAATTCCTTCCATAGGCCGTAATGATAAAAAAAACTTTGGCGTGCCCCTGTACACGAACTACAAATGAAATGCACACCCAAAACTGTACAGCTAATTTCGTGGGGATCATGAACATGTGTACCAAATTTCAAGTCAATAGCGTGATATTTGCGGCCGCTATCGCACGACAGACAGACAGACAGACGGACAGACGAAACACAAAATCCTTTTGAGTCTCAACAGAGGGTCTCCACTGACGTTTCGGCAAAAACTGGAAGTCAATTGCTTGATTATTGCGGTTGCTCTCGCGGTACATAGAGATTCTTCCCAAAGGCCGCAATGATAGAAAAACTTTGGCGTGTCCCTGTACACGAACTACAAATGGAATACACAGCTGATTTCGTGGGGCACATGAACACGTGCGCCAATTTGCAAGTCAATAGCGTGATTTTTGCGGCAGCTATCGCGATACATACAAATTCCTCCCATAGGCCGTAATGATAAGAAAAACTTTTGCGTGCCCCTGTATACGAACTACAAATGGAATACATACAGCTGATTTCTTGGGGCTCATGAACATGTGCACCAAATATCAAGTCAATAGCGCTTTTTTTGCGGACGCTATCGCGGGACAGACAGACACACAGACACACAGACAGACGAAACACAAAATCCTGTTGAGTCTCAACAGAGGGCCTCCACTGACGTTTCGGCAAAAACTGGAAGTCAATTGCTTGATTTTTGCGGTTGCTCTCGCGGTACATAGAGATTCTTCCCAAAGGCCGTAATGATAGAAAAACTTTGGCGTGTCCCTGTACACGAACTACAAACGGAATACACAGCTGATTTCGTGGGGCACATGAACACGTGTACCATATTGCAAGTCAATAGCGCTATTTTTGCGGCCGCTATCGCGATACATACAAATTCCTCCCACAGGCCGTAATGATGAGAAAAACTTTTGCGTGCCCCTGTATACGAACTACAAATGGAATACATACCAAAAACTATACAGCTGATTTCGTGGGGCTCATGAACATGTGCACCAAATATCAAGTCAATAGCGCTTTTTTTGCGGACGCTATCGCAGGACAGACAGACAGACAGACACACAGACACAGCTAAAAACCGTTTTGAGTCTCAACAGATAGTCCAAGCGGCGGCTGCAAAAAATTGACTTGAGAAGGTACGAAGCTGATTTTTTTCCTATAGATAGAATTCATTGTTACAATGAAAATCTGATAGGGTTGCCTGGTCAAAGCCGTCAAGTTTAAGAGAAACAACCTCACTTCCGGTCACGATTTAAACGATTTTCGAACCCCAAAAGGTATGAAGATGAAACCCGTGCTAAAATGTAGAGATTAATATGCTCTTTAAAATGGCATAGGGTTGCCTGGTCAAAACCGTCAAGTTTCAGAGGTTGCCTCGATAATAGGGGTCAAATTTAAACGATTTTCGAACCCCAAAAGGTATGAAGATGAAACCGGTGCTAAAATGTAGAGATTAATATGCTCTTTAAAATGGCATAGGGTTGCCTGGTCAAAGCCGTCAAGAAACAGAGGTTGCCACGAAAATAGGGGACGCATTTTACGATTTATTTATCCAAGTAAAAAGTGTTTTACCCAAGTGTAAAGATGAAACCGGTGCTAAAATGTAGAGATTAATATGCTCTTTAAAATGGCACAAGGTTGCCTGGTCAAAACCGTCAAGACCCGGAGGTTGCCTCGAAAATAGGGGTCAAAATTAAACGCTTTTCGAACCCCACAAGTGTAAAGAAGAAACCGGTGCTAAAATGTTGAGAATAATATACTTTTTAAAATGGCATAGGGTTGCCTGGTCAAAGCCGTCAAGAAACAGCGGTTGCCACGAAAAAGGGGGGCGTATTTTACGATTTATTTACCCAAGTAAAAAATGATTTACCCATGTGTAAAGATGAAACCTATGCTAAAATGTAGAGAATAATATGGTCTTTAAAATGGCATCGGGTTGCCTGGTCAAAACCATCAAGACCCGGAGATTGCCTCGAAAATAGGGGTCAAAATTAAACGATTTTCGAACCCCACCAGTGTAAAAATGAAATCGGTGCTAAAATGTAGGTATTAATATGCTCTTAAAAATGGCATAGGGTTGAATGGTCAAAGCCGTCAGGAAACAGAGGTTGCCACGTAAATAATGGAAGCATTTTACGATTTATTTACCCAAGTAAAAAGTGAGTTACCCAACTGTAAAGATGAAACCGGTGCTAAAATAAAGATATTAATATACTCTAAAATGGCATAAGGTTGCCTGGCCAAAACCGTCAAGACTCGGAGGTTGCCTCGAAAATAGGTCAAATCTGTCAAGTAAAGCAGTCAACCACAAAAAATAGGCGAGTTATGAAGATTTCTTAACGAAGTGTAAAAAAATACGAATAGCATTCACAAAGAAAATGAATAAGGATGAAATTATATGAATATTTGAAAGGTGTAGCTGGTTCCAGAATGTACAGCGTAGCAGTTATTTTAAAATGGCATATGTTTGCCTGGTAAAATTCGTAAAGAAATAGCGGTCAGTCTCCAAAAAGCTAACAAATATTAAAGGTGTTTAACACAAAGTGAAACACACATAAAGACTATTTTAAAAAGGTTAAACACGAAATGATTAATATTTAAAAGATGAAATGTAGAACATACAACACTTTTCAATTTCCTTACGATTGTGCTTCAAACCTGTCAAGGTATAGCGGTCAGCTTAGAAAAGGAAGCGAATTTCAATATTCGTTTATTTTATTTGTTTAATGATATAAGAGATTTTAAAGCATAAAGAAAATTAAATTATTATGCGTGACCATTCTTTTTCTAATCTGTATAAAACTAATTTCAGCTCACGAGCTCGTTTTTTCCCCATTTTTCAATACTTAAAATATTCAAATTGTGTCAAAGTATTGAGAAGATAATTCCCTGAAGCGACTGCTTTGTAGAATTTTATACGAAAATATTGGGTTGTGCCGATTTTGTTATATTAAGAATTTGTCAATTTTAGAAAATTTTCTCAATTAATTTTTTTTATTATCTAATTAAAATAATCAATATTACCTTCTGCAAATTAATTATGGGTACAAATAAAGCGAAAAACATTTTTAAAAAATTGATAAATTTTTTGCGTTTCTTAATAACAATGAATTAATTTATGAAATTGAAATTTGTAAATCTTGCTGCAAATCTGAAATAAGAGGGTTTTTTTTTTTTTTCTTTTCATTTTATTTAATTATTTATTTTGTATACTAACAGAATTTTTTATTATGAGTTTCTTGGGCATTATTATCTTCATTTCTGTTAACTTTTGCGGTCGTATTTTCTTATCCGTATCCGCATGCTACATTTTTAATTTTTACTATTAATTCGTTGTTTTTATGGGAAATTTTAGAACAGTTTCATTACAGTTTATTTATTTTTTATTTTTTAAATACTTTTTATATTTTTTCTTCACATTGTATAAAAAACCCTTCAAAATTAGCTTTTTTTTTTCTATCGAGGCAACCACTATTTTTCGAGATTTTCACCTGCAACCCTATGATACTCAAAAGAGAATATTATTCTCTATATTTTATAAACGGTTTCATTTTTAAATATGTTAGGGTAAGAAAACCGCGAAAATTCGCCCCCCCCCCCACACACGCACACACTTTTCGTGGCAACCTCTTTTCTTGGCGGTTTTGACCAGGCAACCCTATGCCATTTTAAAGACCATATTATTCTCTACATTTTAGCATCGGTTTCATCTTTACACTTGGGTAAATCATTTTTTACTTGGGTAAATAAATCGTAAAATACGCCCCCCTTTTTCGTGGCAACCGCTGTTTCTTGACGGCTTTGACCAGGCAACCCTAGGCCATTTTAAAAAGTATATTATTCTCAACATTTTAGCACCGGTTTCTTCTTTACACTTGTGGGGTTCGAAAAGCGTTTAATTTTGACCCCTATTTTCGAGGCAACCTCCGGGTCTTGACGGTTTTGACCAGGCAACCTTATGCCATTTTAAAGAGCATATTAATCTCTACATTTTAGCACCGGTTTCATCTTTACACTTGGGTAAATCACTTTTTACTTGGATAAATAAATCGTAAAATACGTCCCCTATTTTCGCGGCAACCTCTGTTTCTTGACGGCTTTGACCAGGCAACCCTATGCCATTTTAAAGAGCATATTAATCTCTACATTTTAGCACCGGTTTCATCTTCATACCTTTTGGGGTTCGAAAATCGTTTAAATTTGACCCCTATTATCGAGGCAACCTCTGAAACTTGACGGTTTTGACCAGGCAACCCTATGCCATTTTAAAGAGCATATTAATCTCTACATTTTAGCACGGGTTTCATCTTCATAACTTTTGGGGTTCGAAAATCGTTTAAATTGTGACCGGAAGTGAGGTTGTTTCTCTTAAACTTGACGGCTTTGCCCAGGCAACCCTATCAGATTTTCATTGTAACAATGAATTCTATCTATAGGAAAAAAATCAGCTTCGTACCTTCTCAAGTCAATTTTTTGCAGCCGCCGCTTGGACTAAGAGGGCCTCACTGACGTTTCGGCAATTACAGCAATAGAACATGTAATAAGATAATAGAAACAGAATTGATTTCGATATTTTTATGCATGTAAACTTGAACAAAAAAACTATTTCCATATCGCTCAAGACCACGACAAATAAAAAAATTGTTTTGGAGCATGGATATTATTATTTCTATAAAATTTAATTCATTTGTACAAATTTTGCTGAAATGTATAATATTTGTCTCTAAAATGTCTATAATATGTCTAGAGGTTGTATTAATCAAGCTGTTTGTTTTGTGTATGGTGAGTTAACTTTGTAAAAACATTCATACACTTTTAAGTCACAAATAAACATTGCCTATAAATTATACTTAGTATGGCAAGAATGTGAAAAATACAATAAATATTCACGTCATTCCTGTTGTGTAAGGTGAGCCAAAAGTCTCCATCCGTGTCAGAAATATTCAGGAAAGGACAGACTCATCCTATGTTACAATTCAGAGTATCATATAAATCGTTGTGACTTTCGTATCACAAAAGTTAAAAAATTTTACCCAAACATTAAACATAAAACAAATAACCAATCCAATTTGAAAGTACAAGGATTACCAGTAATAAAACCTTTCCAAAAAAATTGTATATATGATAACAATAGCAGTAGAAATGGAAATTCATAAAGTTGAAAATTTATAACAATAGCAGTAGAAATGGAAATTCATAAAGTTGAAAATTTATCTCTTTTATTTGATACAAATTATGCCCCTCATACAAAAGAAGAACTACATCTAATTACCCCATAAACGTTAAATGATCTTTTGAGATATTTATATTAATAAAAAAGTAATAATAATAAAAATAAGAAATAATAATAATAATGTTTGGATAAAAAATTAAAGATTGGCGTCTCCTCAAAGATAATACTAACCTATCCAATTATCGAGACAGACATAAGAAATATTTGAGTTTTACACTACAAGAAACAACCTCTGGTATTACCTTCTTAATAATAAAAGCCAAAGTTCATTGAAGATAACACTCGAAACTAACAACATTACTAGAAATATATACTAGAAAAAAAAATTGCCTGTATAGAAGAATTTAAATTAAAGGCAAAAGTCTTATTTAGCAAAAAAAAAAAAAAAAAAAAAAAAAAAAAGTTCAAAACAATGTATTTAGAACCCCCCCCCCCCTCTTATTTTGAAAGAGGTAAAATAAGTCTATATTTTCAGGACTAGGGGAATCATTTTTCCACATTTTAAAGTTAGTGGTTGTCATTTTTAATTATAAACTTATCTACGTATGCGGAATGCAATTACGTGAAAGGAAATAAACATTTAGTTAGTTTAGTTGGTTGTAGGGTTCAGGCCGATTGGCTACGCTAGAATCCTACGCCTGACGGCGGAATGACCACCGTGGGTGTTTTTCTATGTGTTCTAGCCCGTATTTAGAAAATGTTTACGAAAAATTAAAAAAGAAAGGAAGAACTCTGTCAAATTAATTGATGCGAATAATAAAACATTCTCGGACTGTACTCTGTTCTTGTTTCTGTTTATTACGTCGTGTAATATTTTAATTTTTTTTTTTTTTTCACATGTTTTATGTTATTCGATAACTATAACTTTTGACATTAATAAAGTACATTTTAACAAATGAAAACAAATGCCTGATAAAAGAAATGTAATCCATTAATAATCCATATAAAAATATATATGTATTTCCCTTAAAATTCTAATAATATTTTGTATTTTTCTTATGACTTTTATTTATCTTACGTCTAAACAAATTAAATAGACAATTACATATTAATATTGACTCTTAGTAGCATTATGGTCTTGTAAATGTTAAAAGACTAAATGAAATGTTATGTGACCGCTGTTTTCTTCCTCAGCACCCACCTAAAATCACTATATTTTAGTTAAGCGTTAAGCTAAATCGGAGGGTAAAAAAATCAAAAAATATTTAAAATGATTATAATAAATAATATAAAAAAAAGTAGTGCTTTGAAACATCGATCTTAAAGACGGGAGAAGGTCTACTAGTAATGATATATATGGTTTAATATCCACCTTCCATTGTCAATGTAAATCGGAAAAATGAGGCTGGTTTGTCTATTCCAATAGCATGAGGAGAACATCCACAAATATATATATGCAATGGAAGAGCGATATCATTGCAGGTAGACAGCTAAAATGCTCAGAGATTACTAATGGAATCTTTTTAAGGAGATACTGGCTGTGTGTATAAGATAATATCCGCAACTAAGGCATTTACTGCTTTATAAATACGAAATCTGAGATTTTTTTAAACAAATATATACCTTTTTGAATAAATATTCCAGCTAATTTTCAAAAACTTCAACAACAATGAAAACTTCCAGTGTTTTCAATATTTCTTTTAATTTTTAAGTGTTTATTTTTATTTTAAGCGTTTATGTAATCTTTCATTCATATTAAATGAAAAACAGCAAGTTTTAAGTGGTAAATGTATTGAACAAATGTTTAAGAAAATCATATTTCGAAAATTCTTATTTTTTAAAATATCTGTGTGGTGATGCGATATTTTAAATGCCATATTGATTTTCAACATCTAAAGAAAAAAAAAAACTTACTTAATAAGGTTGAAGACCTTGTTTTCACTACTGTTATTACTAATATATACATTTTTTCATATCGAAAAAATAAAACTATTTCTCGTTATGTACATTTATGAGAAATTTTGTACTATAATGTTATATTAAACGCTTAAAAAAAAAGGGGGGGGGGGGAATAAAACGACATTTATTGGGCAGTTTTTCCCAAAATCTAATCTGCATCAAGTTTAGTGGATGTCTAACAAAATATTATAATGTGTAACTAAATATTAAGTTATTAAACTTTTTTTACTGGTTTATAAGATACATCGTCAACGAAATTTTGTATACACACATACACAGACAGACACACAGACACTTTCTCAAAAGAATCAAATCATTTTATAAACTCTCAAAAAGAGTAAATCTATCGAAAACCAAAGTTGTAATATGTTCAGGAATACAACATCTCCTTCTAAAGTATATAAAAAAAAAACTAATAATAATATACGCATAAAGACTCATACATAAACGCAATTTAATATTATGTGAAACACAATTTATAATACACTAACTACAGAATGCTTATTGTTTTTGAAATATTACGGTTTCGTGCAATAACATATTTATTTTATTAAATAGTCAACAAATAGATTACTTTGGAATTATGAAAACCCAACATTCAGAAATTGATTACAAAATACTCTGCAAATATACATTGTCAAAGCTACATATCTTCCTATGTGTAAATTTCCATTTTCAAATATTTACATAAAAAGATTAATGGTAACAATTATACTGTCAAAAATTAAGCTTTGAAAATAATTTATTCACGCAGTTAAAAAAAAAAAAAAAAAAAAAAAAAAGTGTTTTGTCAATATGTGTTAACCCGATAATTATTTTGTGGTTATTTAAAAAGTACTTAGAGTGTAATTTGACAAATTTGCGTAAATTTTCTAAAGTAAATAAATGCCGAGTTTATTAATCAAATCGACAGCGTAAATTTGTTTTTCTTTGTTATTCGGAAATTCATAAATCATTATACAAAGTTATAGAATTGAAGTAATTAAAAAATAAATCCCAGATATAACGTCCAAGTGATTAATTAACTAGCGGTTTAAAATAAATAAATAAATAGTTTTAACGCACATTATTTTTTAAAAAGAAATATAGGACTAGTTTGTCATTTTTGTCAAACGTTGCCAAACGGAAATGAATTTATATTATGTAATTGAAAATTTCTTGTTTTTATTGACTACAACACTTTTAATATTTATTGATATTCTTGATATACAGTGAAACTTGAATAATTCGAACTTGTTTAATTCGAAATACTGGATAATTCGAGTTTTTTACTCGGTCCCTTGAGTTTTGTATTTAAATAATGTTAAAAAATCGTGGATAATTCGAATTCTATTTTCGATAATTCGAATTTTTCATGCGATTAACTTTAAAATATTACAGTAAAACTTTTACCCAAGATTTATTTCAGCTAAAATGCATTATTTATTTTAATAGTCTTTCAAAATAAGGATAAGGAAATACAAGAAAAGCCCCTAACTAGTGCATCAGATGATATGGTGCATATGCATGAACTTCGAGGGTTTTTCGATTTGAAAGTCATGCCTTATGTAGAAGATTCAATTTTTGTTTCAACTGATTGGTTGAAGTCATATGCTATGACACAAAGATTATACTTGAAGAAGCAATAAGAAATATCTATTTTTTTTTAAAAGTGTTGAATAATGAAGCTCGTAAAAAATATTGATTTAATGGAGGGGGGGGGGGATGTAGCAGTTTTCTTAGATATAAAGTCTATATGTTAAATCTTTGATCGTAGAGTTTTAATTTTTTTTAATTTATCTTTTCTTTTTGACAAAATAGCATGCTTGCCAACATCCTAATTAATATGCTGTAGTGTTGTTAGTCCCGTCCTTTTTTTTTCACACCAATAATTTTTTAAAGTAATATTTTGCAAATGCAATTACGGTTAAATAAGAAGAAAAATACTCTAAAACGTATACTGGTGTGAAAAAGAAGGCGGGGTTAACAATACTACGGAATTTTAATTAGTTTGTTGGCAAGTATGAAATAGTACATGTAATTCGAATTTTTGTATATTTCGAATTTTTCTCAGGTCCCTTCAACTTCGAATTGTCGAACTTCTACTGTATTGTAAGATATTCTATAAATAGTTTAGCTTCTAAAATAATAAAAAACTTATTTTCATTCTTTGTCTGCATAACAATATATAGCACCAAATTTATAAAAAAACAGAAATTAAATTAAAAAAAAAAAAAGTATTATTTTTAAACTGTAAGAAAATTCATTATCTACACTGTTAAAAATTTAAATTCAAACTTAAACCGCTATATAGAGTAATGTTACAAGCAATTCCATAATATGTTTCAATATTACTTTTTAATTTTCTACTTCTTGCGATTGAATTTCAGCTGCACCAAAACTTGGAGCTACACCCATTCACAAAAAAAGTTTTTCGGCGTACATGCAATTGTAATTAACATTTTATTCAGGAGATAGCGCCACTAGCGCGCTGAAAATTACCGGCTGTAAGCCGGAGCGTGAAAATTAAATCTGTGAGGTTAAATCGTACGCTATTATGCCATTCAAAATCAACATTCATTATAAGAAAAAAGAGTTCTTTGATCACTAACATGTTACTATAAGAAAGTTTATTGAAGTATATCCTTTTAAGAAGAGAGAAAAATCTACTATATACAAACCAGGAAAAATGAATCAGTAAAATTCTTTTTGAAACCAAAGTAAGTTTAAATAATCTGGTGTGTCATTTACACGACTTTCTCTCACCCTGAAATTTAATACTATAAATAAAGGTTGCAGATTACGAGGTAGGATAACGAGTTCTCTTATGCAAACCTGTGTTAAATAATTCAAATTAGGCTACGAAAGAGTTTTATATGATAATTAGACCTGCGTGAGGGGAGCTACCGTCACCCTCAACCCCCCGTTTCATGAATGCACCTACATTTATATAGAATTTAATTCAGTTGTTAAAAAAAAAAAAAAAAAAAATCTGTTTTTAAAAAATAATTTGTTGAATTATTATTTTAAAAAAAAATATTTTTTTTATGAAAATGCAGACAATTTACATATTAGAGAAGTAGTATAACACTAAATATATATATAAAAGAAAAAGTTGAATTCATTCTCAATATTACATTATTAATATTATTTCTTTAATGAAAAAAATCGATAACTTTATTTAAAATTATCGCAGATCGATGGTTAAACCATTCGTTTTAGAGGTATTGTCGAGCTCTTTTGAAAGATATCTATCTCGAAAATTTACTCCCCTCGAAGGGGGACCTCCCCCCAGTAGGGGAAGCGGGGTTCCTACATACACAATTTTTTTTTTTCGCAGTTGACTATCTCTATTACAAAAAAATATATATATAATTCGTTTCATTTTGTTTAGTGCTGTCTATAGATGTTCAACTCTACTTACCTGCAATTTCCCCCCATAGACGTAATGTATTTGAATACTTTTGAGTGTCCCTGTACATGAACCATTTTCTTCATCTCACCGGAAAGGTTACTGTAGCATTCCTATATGATACACATTTAGAATACCGAATTTGGAATTTCTGCTACTATTTGTTCTTGAGATATGCTGATAAAAGACACACAGACATCCACACAGATAGACACACAGACATACAGACAGACATACAGACCATTCTTTAAAAACATTTTTTCGTATTCAGGGGATGTAAATATAAAAAAAACTCACGTTCGAAAATTTGACCCTAAAACAATACTTTCTCGATCCTATGGGTAAGAGTAAAAGTAATTAAAGAGCGTGGTCGACAACAAAGGGTAAAGTACACATTTTGTTCAACAACTGCCCTATGGGTAAAGATGAGACCCTAGAAATGTTTGCCCCTGTTATCAAAATCAACGAATCACACAAAATTAGCGGACAAGAAAGCGTTGTACAATGTCAGAGTTGCTATAAGAAGGTCTGCAGTTTGATCCCCGTCTCCGTCTCCGTTGAATGTCGAATCCTTTTACATTTGACATAATACCAATATTTTATTCAACATAAAATTATCGAATAATGATAAAAGGTTAAACATCGGGGTTTGCAGCTTCAATACTAAGTTTTAGTTCAAATTGTTAACAACATACTAAACGAATATTTTTTATCTTTATTTATTTATTTTTTTTTTTTTTTTTTCAAAAATACAATTTTTCAAAAATACAACCGATTAAAAATTGTTGAATATATAATTTCTAGAACCAGAAAAAATAAATTATTTATATCACACAAGTAAAATGTTTTCTAATAAATGAAATGTACGCCAATCAACAGCAATGTGATGCCAAAATACAAATTCGAATTTTTAAAAGTCCTGGAATAACAAAACCCTTTAAAAATTTTGGAACTTCAATTGCAAATTAATATGGAAATATGTATATATATTTATGTTATATTTGTATTCCCTTATGTTTTGTGTATCACCTGAAACGCAAGTAAGATGAGAGATTATTTTTTATATTATTTATTTATTTTTCTATTATTGGAGAACTTATGTAGAGACATTTAAAGGTAGATATGTCTTCTTGTCATATCTGTGGGGAACATAGGGAAATATTTAACACTGAAATGAATAGTACAACGATAAAGAATACAAAAAGTGTCAATATAAACACATAAATAATGATTCTGAAATATTTAAAGTCTCTTCATTCATATTAATTGCATAAAAACTCTAAAATAAATTGATTTGATAACTGTATAATGTTTATTTTTCTAAATTTTTATTCTTATTCTATTCTTGTTATATTTGCTTTTTTTTTCAATGCTTCTCTAATATCATATATTCATAAAAGTTTCTACAAAAAAAAAAATAAATAAATAAATAAATAAATAAAAAAATAAAAAAAAATAAATAAATAAATAAAAATAAATAAATAAATAAATAAATTATCGACGCAACAAACGTAAAAAAAATGTGTTCCATAAAAAGTTTCCGTAAATTACGCTCAGCTATTGATGGGAAATTAATTTTATATAACACCGATACACCGATATTGGAAAGTTGCTTTGTTATATGTTTAACATAAGTAAACAATCTATGGAAATTACATGAATGATATATATATATATATATATATATATATTGAAAAACATTAATATAATCAGTGCAAAAATGTTTTTATGAAATTTAAAGATGACTCAACTTCAGTATCAAAACAATTCCTCGGATCACAAGCTGAGACTACCCATATCAAATCAAAGAATAATTAAAGAAAAATCGAAATAAATATTGGAAATTGGAATTAGAAAAAAAGCATTATTTGCATTCTAACGTTTTCAAGGGCCTGGTAGAATGCAAATATGCTAAAATATGGATGTTTTTCTGTAACAAAGAAAGCAAAAGCTAAGAATTTCTTTGTTCGCAGGCCCGAAACACCCATAGACAATCCATTAAAGAAGAAGATAAAAATAAAACTATAACCTAATATGACAAACCATAACCATATAAAATTAAGATTAAAATAAAAATACAAAGATACAAAAATTCTTCTTACTGAATAAAATATTTGATATGAACACAACTCAAAAAAGAAATATACATAGTCAAAACAGAAAAACGAAAAACGAAGATCATAATAAAACGATAATCATAATAAAACCTTTACCTAAATATGAAAAACCATAACCATTTAAATGTAAGATTAAAAAAAATAAAAAACCCATGAAATTGTAGAAGAATAAGATTACTTTAACCTTTCAAAAATGAAATTGAAGCAATAAACGTCGCACATGTAAAAATGTAACAATCAGTTAGCAGTTAGATTCACAGATAATTAGTTCAAAATAGAATGGACCATAGAGTAATTTTTAGGATTCACAGTGGAATTCATGTAGGGAAAGGATTCAAATCCTGAAATAAACAGATGATGATTCCTAATGTTGAATCATGAATAGTGCTGCCATCTGGAGTAATAAGATGAAAATAATGGAAAAATACAATCAAATAAATTTAGGATTCAAATAATCAATGTATTTGATTGAAAACCAAAAAATAATACCTAATATTTAGACGTACATTTAAATTTGAATAAAATGTATGCGGAGAAAAAAAAATAAATAAATAAATAAAATAAATAAATAAATAAATAATTAAAAGAATTTTTTTATTAAGTGTTTGGGATAGCCATTAATTAATGCTAAATTTTTAAAGAATCGAAATTGTAATTTTTGATGTTTGTCAGACACTAAATATTTGATCCTTAGATTAAAATTAAGAAGAATATTGACAAATACAGATTTATGTAAGCATGTTTTAAAGTTAGTGAAAAAATTTACCTTAAAGGGGAAATCTTTCTTTTTATCGTACAAGTCAAATTCTAATTGGCCATTACTATTCAGAATAATTTTTAAATCTAAGAAATTAATGACACTAGAATCCAAATCAGTACTACTTAGAGACAGATTTTCAGGATATTTGACAGGTAAGTCTAGTTTGGTGTGATTTTTATCCAAATATAATATAATTATATCATCAATGTATCGTAGTAGTTTAAAGTTAGTACACTCAATGTCACGCTCATAATAATATAAGTATAGATCAGCTAATATGCTAGAAGCAATTCCACCTTGTGGCAATCCTAAACGTTGTTTATATAAATAATTATTGAATAAAATATAGTTATGGAAAAGGATAAACCTAGTCAGAGTTTTAAAGGCTGAAGGAGTTATGCTAACATTTAGATTTAAATACTGCAAATTTTCTACAAAGAGTTTATTTATAATATCAAACATATCTTTAATATCAATATTATTAAAAAGATCATTGAAATCAAAAGTTTTTATACCAGTAATATCAGTAAGATTTTTAATTTTATTTTTGAGTTGAAAACTATTTTTTAGAAAAAAATTACACTTGTTAGAAACAATATAACTATGTAATTTTTTA
Source organism: Salticus scenicus (assembly GCA_963930645.1). Taxonomy (NCBI): domain Eukaryota; kingdom Metazoa; phylum Arthropoda; class Arachnida; order Araneae; family Salticidae; genus Salticus; species Salticus scenicus. Next base: position 166,119,571 of record OZ005656.1, on the reverse strand, counting down.
AGGATATTCAATAACATAATATTAGCATTAGAAGTATAGGCATTGCAGGCAACAGAAACAGTACGAAATTTAATAGGATCTTTATGAAATTTTGGAATTACAACTAAATAAGGATAATTGTAGTTATTACATTTAGTTTTTATCAACTTATAATAATTAAATATATGCCTATTTTTAATATCGATACTGTCATTAATCTTAAGAAAAATATTACTAGTATCCATAGTATCAAAAAGAAGTTGTTTATAATACTTTTTGCAAATAATTGCATAGTTATTAGCCGCCTTGTCAACATAAGTAATAATAAATTTAGACTGTAAGTCTAAAATTGCTGATTGAATTTCTTTGAAATTATAGTACTTGATATTAGAAAGATGGTGCATATTATAAACTAAATCAAGTTTAAATTTCTCCAATAACTTAAATTTCCACTCATTAAAAAATTCCACTGGTTTATTATAATCAATAGCAATTTTGTATATAAAGAGATCCAAGTCTAAATTAAATTGAGTAATGATATCAATAAATTTGAATTTTGAGGGCATCCGAAATTTAGTACCATACTTCATCAAAGATCTAAGAGTAAGATTTTCCACAATATTGATATCACCAGTAATAATATGACCATGAGATGTATTGAAAAAAGATTTATATTTGGAATCAGAACAATAGCATGGAGGATGATCATTAGAAGTAAGAAATTTAGCAAATTTATTGTAGTTAAATATTTTTCTACCTAAAGTAATATTGTATTTAAAAGTTTTTTGAATGATGAAGTTTTTGATGAGAAAAGGATTGGATGGATCATTAAGTAAATTGTGAATATGAAGTTTATTAAAAACCAGATGAGAAAAATTTATCACCAAGAGAGAGTTATTTATTTTTTGACCAGACTTTAAATCAAGTTTAATATTAAAACACTCAGCCCTATAGTGTAAAATATCAAAGAATACATCACTGAAGTGTGAATCAAAAGAATGAGAATGGAATACTTTAAAATATTTAAGAAGATACTTCTTTTTTATTCCAAAAATAAAATTACGTATAACTTTCCAATTATAAGACTGAAGAAAAATACTTTCTAAGGATTTGAGATTTTGTAAAATATATGAAATGTCCAGATGTTGGGAATACGACCTAGAAGATCCCCTAGAAGTTCTAGTAGTCTTTTTATATAAAGAGTGATTTAGAGTTTTATAAATATTACTGTAAAATTCAATATTTGAAACCTTGGAATAAACAGAATGTTGTTTATTATAAACATTAGAATTTAAACCAAAAGGATAGATAGTATTCAGTGATTTAATATATTGTGATTCAAGTAAGAGACGTTCATTCAAATTCTTCTTAAAATTAAGAATTTTCACAGTAATATTATTAAAGTCATGTTGATGGAAGTGCATATATTCAAAATTAGTGGTAAATTGACGTGATTTTTTAATATCAGAGCGATGTAAGTTAATCCGCTTGTGTAATGGATTACTAGTTTGTCCAATATATACCATATTGCATAAATTGCACTTGAGAGAGTAAATAATATTAAAAGCTTTACAAAATGTAACATGAGAAGAGCTATATCTAAAATGAGAAGCATCAGCAAGAGGGCATGTAAGACATCTAGTAGAATTACATTTTTTAAAAAATAAATTGCGAAGAGGAGGATGATATAGGTAGCAGGATGACGATCCAGAGTAATCCCTATACATTACTCTGTACCGAGCACAAGACAAACAATAAGATTTGCCTTTTTTGCCAGGCGCTAGGAATTTACTTAGAACAACCATTTAATGAATAATGAAGATAAATATTGGATATATAATAAATTGAGACAATAATTATAAAAAAGATTATAAAAAATATTGGAATTTAACTAAGCTTGCAAAATTATAATAGAAGCTTGATAAATTCGTAAAAATAGATAAATATGTTTTCCTATAAAAAAACTAAAACTTTAGAGAATCTTGAGTAAAATAAATATTTTTTGAACATAATAATTCTTTTGAAATTCTGGATTAAAATAAATGGAGCACAAAATTGTATAAATACATAAACAACCTTTAGTAGAAAAGTATGAAAAAAGTATTAATATTTACAAAAAGTAGTCATAGCCATGATGAAAATTCATCAATGATATATACAACAATATATACAATAATAAGTTATTTAAAATAGACCCCTCCCAAAAAAAAAAAAAAAAAAAAGGATGACTAACAAATAATAATGTAGTAAAACACACAATATTACCAGTAAAGAAACTTGCTAAATGAATGATGAAAGTAGTTCAAAATGATCATTAAATTGTAAAACACTGAATGAGAATTGTAATACACTGAACAAGAATTGATATAAGAATTGAAATAGTATTATAGATAATAATAATAGTAGTAATAATAGTAGTAATACAACATAAAATGCGCAACAGCAGCTATAAAATGATGTATTTAAAAAAAAATTTGTGAAAATTAATAAACTGCTTAAGTAATAGCAAAAATTGTGCAAACACATTATGAAATAAAAATAAAATTAATAAAATTAATAAAATATTAATAAAAAGCTTCATTTCCAAATAAAGCGCTATATGCAGCATTACCTTAGAAATGATATAAATATTGAAAAACATTAATATAATCAGTGCAAAAATGTTTTTATGAAATTTAAAGATGACTCAACTTCAGTATCAAAACAATTCCTCGGATCACAAGCTGAGACTACCCATATCAAATCAAAGAATAATTAAAGAAAAATCGAAATAAATATTGGATATTGGAATTAGAAAAAAAGCATTATTTGCATTCTAACGTTTTCAAGGGCCTGGTAGAATGCAAATATGCTAAAATATGGATGTTTTTCTGTAACAAAGAAAGCAAAAGCTAAGAATTTCTTTGTTCGCAGGCCCGAAACACCCATAGACAATCCATTAAAGAAGAAGATAAAAATAAAACTATAACCTAATATGACAAACCATAACCATATAAAATTAAGATTAAAATAAAAATACAAAGATACAAAAATTCATCTTACTGAATAAAATATTTGATATGAACACAACTCAAAAAAGAAATATACATAGTCAAAACAGAAAAACGAAAAACGAAGATCATAATAAAACGATAATCATAATAAAACCTTTACCTAAATATGAAAAACCATAACCATTTGAATGTAAGATTAAAAAAAAAAATAAAAAACCCATAAAATTGTAGAAGAATAAGATTACTTTAACCTTTCAAAAATGAAATTGAAGGAATAAATGTCGCACATGTAAAAATGTAACAATCAGTTAGCAGTTAGATTCACAGTTAATTAGTTCAAAATAGCATGGACCATAGAGTAATTTTTAGGATTCACAGTGGAATTCATGTAGGGAAAGGATTCAAATCCTGAAATAAACAGATGATGATTCCAAATATTGAATCATGAATAGTGCTGCCATCTGGAGTAATAAGATGAAAATAATGGAAAAATACAATCAAATAAATTTAGGATTCAAATAATCAATGTATTTGATTGAAAACCAAAAAATAATACCTAATATTTAGACGTACATTTAAATTTGAATAAAATGTATGCGGAGAAAAAAAAAATAAATAAATAAAATAAATAAATAAATAAATAATTAAAAGAATTTTTTTATTAAGTGTTTGGGATAGCCATTAATTAATGCTAAATTTTTAAAGAATCGAAATTGTAATTTTTGATGTTTGTCAGACACTAAATATTTGATCCTTAGATTAAAATTAAGAAGAATATTGACAAATACAGATTTATGTAAGCATGTTTTAAAGTTAGTGAAAAAATTTACCTTAAAGGGGAAATCTTTCTTTTTATCGTACAAGTCAAATTCTAATTGGCCATTACTATTAAGAATAATTTTTAAATCTAAGAAATTAATGACACTAGAATCCAAATCAGTACTACTTAGAGACAGATTTTCAGGATATTTGACAGGTAAGTCTAGTTTGGTGTGATTTTTATCCAAATATAATATAATTATATCATCAATGTATCGTAGTAATTTAAAGTTAGTACACTCAATGTCACGCTCATAATAATATAAGTATAGATCAGCTAATATGCTAGAAGCAATTCCACCTTGTGGCAATCCTAAACGTTGTTTATATAAATAATTATTGAATAAAATATAGTTATGGAAAAGGATAAACCTAGTCAGAGTTTTAAAGGCTGAAGGAGTTATGCTAACATTTAGATTTAAATACTGCAAATTTTCTACAAAGAGTTTATTTATAATATCAAACATATCTTTAATATCAATATTATTTATATTTATTTATTTATATATATATATATATATATATATATATATATATATATATGATTAAATGAGATGCTCTTTACTATTTTGAATGGATGTTTTTATCATTTTTATTATAAACATGATTCGAATTTTTAAGAACTGACTGTAGACACACACTCACACACACACACACATATATATATATTTATATATATTCATTCACGCAATTATAATCATATTTCTTCTTTCTGCATTGCACATTATTGAAAATTACATCATGCAATTTCAATATGAATGTTTTCAATATGAATGTTATTCAAATACATTTTCTAATGAATTCGTCATTAAAATTTTGTAAACTCATTTTTGTGTAAATTCTTAATCAGATTATTTTTAGCCGATTTTTTAATTAAAATAAATTACATTTTTTTCTATTAAATTTCATATTCATGCTTTGCATTGTAAATTATTTTAAGTAAGTTATTTACAAATAAATCTGATTAAAAAATAATAATACTAATCTGGTACGTCACTCAGACGATTTCCTCTTCCTTGAAATTTAATACTATAAATACAGAATGGAGATTAAGGGATAAGATAACGATTACTGTTATATAAACCTATGTTAAAACAATTCAAATTAGGTTTCAGAGCAGTTTTATTTGAAACTACCGCCACCTCAATCCCCCTCCCCCGTTTCATTGTTTCGCCTACCTATATAATGAATTCAAATTTCTTATTACATTTAAAGGTTCGTTTAAAATTATTCAGACGACACTTACTGGCATTATTCCTTGAACCTTATCAATCTTGAACGAAGTTTTCTAGTAACAAACTTATATTAACTTCAAAATACAACATTTGAATCTTCTGAAATTATTTTTAGGTAGATTCCTTATAGGTAGATTCCTTGGTAGACCTATTGCAATGGTTCTCATGACACGAATTCTGGAAAATTTCTTCATATCTTCACCGATCATGACCCCTAGAACTCAAAACCACCCTCCGTTCAAAAGTTTATATATATATATATATATATATATATATATATATATGTGTGTGTGTGTGTGTGTGTGTTTGTGTGTGTGTGTACGTATAACTATTTTTCTCACGTTCAGTTGTGAACACGATAACTGGAGTAATTATTATTTAAATTTAACCAGCTCAAGATATGTTGTCAGGACAGCAAAAATCTCGGTCGAGTTCGTAGATATCCAGCTCCAACGGGGTGGAAATGGTGGTGGTGGGGGGGGGGGGTGGAAATTTTCATTTCCCCATAATTTCTTTAATATTGAAAATACGGGAAAATTTCAAATTAGTCGAATTACCGCCTTACCCTAAAGATCGACTTTTGTATTTAAACTTTTTCGATAGCATCAATTGCTTAGACGTTAGAAGCTAAGAAGTGATTTTTCGTGAATTGTGTTGAAGCCGACATATTCTACAGCTTTGCAAATAATTTAGAATCTTATGCTTATGTCACGTGCAAACGATAATAAAGAAGATCACTGAAAATATAATAAATTTTTTAAAATGTTTTTAAACAATATAATTATATGATAAAAAAAAAAAATAATAATAATTTAACGGAAAATATGACGTCACAACTGCAACAATGCACTGAGAAAAATGAAATAAAATTTTATCCGTGAGTTTAAACAAATAAAATAAAAGTTAATAAGTAAATAAAAAAATATGTAAATAAAATCAATATATCTTAAAGCTAATCAGATTTAGACTTAGCTTTTTATGAGACAGATGCTATAATGTAAAAAAAAAAAAAAAATAATCGTGTGAATCGATGCTAAACGAATTAAACTGGAATGGTAGAAAAAGTAATAAATTTAGGGACATTTAGGTATTATCCCTTTGAAAAATGAACTAGGGACGATTTTAATGAATTTTACGTTGAAGTTTATTTTCATAAAAATTTAAATTTAAATTAAAGTATTTCATTACTCGAATTCCCTTATTTTGGATAAATAAAATTATGCCATTTAAAAAAAAATAATAATAATAAAGAACACTCTTTTATTGAAAAGTGAACTAATAAAGGTTTTAGAAAACTATTACATACATTTAAATCTTTATTTTAAAAAATCAATTGTTTACAGTCGACATTATACAAATACATCCAAATCCTGTGTCACATACGATAGTTTTGTATAAGTATACATTTTTGGTTTGCCCCTGGAACCTGCTCCTGATGGGAAAAGTGCCTAGAAACACTTGTATCTAGTATTGTTATTGATTATGAAGTCGTGTTCAAAATTTCAGGTCCTTCGGACGACAAGATGTTGCCGAAAATTGCATTGCAAAATTCCATTACACACTACATTAATAGTTGCATTATATCAAGTTAATAAAAATGTGTTAATTAAAAATCATGTTAAACGCTTTAATTAATCATTTAAAACTATAAAATTATAATAATACGTCAATATTATTACAAATATCGTTTGTGGTGAATAGTTTAGAATGTCGGTTTAGGCAAGAATTTAAAATTTACGATTGAGAGTAATACATTACAGCTTCCTTTGACTTTTTATCTTGTCGAAACAAGATATTGGTCTGTGTGGTTTTTGCGTGGAAAGAAAATATAATGATGCCAAAGCTGCCTTTGTCCATCGCCAAGTTCGCCAAATTTTGTCATCAGACAACAAATTATGTCGCCAAATCATACAATTTATTAAATTCGTAACAATTAACATTGAAATTCAGCGGTGCCAAATGGTCCAATGTTAACTAATATTAATGTTAATGTTCCAGCTTATATGAACCAAAACAGTTTCACTTTACAATTTTTACTCATCTGACAATAAGAATCACAAAAACACAATACAAAATTTTCAATAATTCAATAAAAATTACAGTGAAATTACTATCCAAAAACCGTTACCACTTAACTGTATTTGACTTGACTATAGCAACGCCAGGCTTATCAGTACTTGGCCATAGTAAGGTCATAAGTGCATTTTCACGTTTGTATTATTATTATTATTATTTTAAGAAACATATTGAACAACAGTTATGAATTTTAAATAAAAATTATAATTTTGATTAAGCTTGTGAGGGGAGGACGGTGCAGCCCAATAGCCCCCTCCGGGATTCACCATTTCTGGGATTGTATATCTTTAAGACTTCTATTTGCTGAATGATTATGAGCTTTAATTAAAAAAAAAAAAAGAATTAAACATTTACAGACCAATAAATCTATCCTAAAATTTTAAGTAGATTGAATAAAACGCTTTTCTAGTTGAAAATTTAATTTCTAGAAAACAGAATAGCGACGTAAATAATGCATTGTGCCATTGGCTAAGTATTAATGCATAAGTAAAATTTCTTTAGATTTGTAACATTAACGTAAAGAAATCTACTTTTGCCTTTAAGGTTGCCGAAAAGGGATTTTTTAAATTAATATAAGATACAAACACAGACAAAGTTTAAACGTTAAAAATTTGACATCAGTATTCAGGAAGCCTCATATCGTGAATCAAAAAATGATTTTCGGATTCAAGGGACCTCAGAACGTGTAAATATAACAAAAACTCAATTTCGTAAATTTGCCTCAAAAACAATACTTTCTCTACCATATATATATAGGTAAGAGAATGTAAAAATGGTATTAATTTGGTGATTTATTTTTTTTTCTAAGAACATCTAGAAATTATTTAAAAATAGTTATATAAAGGAAAAAGTGCAACATATGTCAAATATTTTCTTTTAAATATAAAGCAAAACTATGGAAAAAGGGTGTTTTATTGAGATATATTTTAAACTTCACTCTCTTATTAATTATATATATACATATTGCTTAATTAATTTAAAATATTCCAAAAAATAATTACACTTTTCTGAAATACCCAAGTTTTTCTTCAGAGATAAAATAATGAAATTTAATTTTTGTAATAGAAAATAAAATAAAAATTAAAGTTTATTTCTTTTGAAAGGCTATGTGACTAATGTTTTTAATTACCTTCTCATAAAATTAAAAAAAAAGTTTGCAACCATAAAATATAACCTAAATTTATTTTTGGATTTTGTGCTCCAAAACACTTAAAAAGCCGTTTCGTGTAATTTACTTTAAAAAATATTATAATTTTGGCATAAATTAGCTTTATATGTAAAAGAGACTTACATTTATATTTTAATAAGTACTTAAAGCAAATGACCTTAAATATCTTATCGTATGAGTTAAAAATACATATTTAATTAATGGTTTATTATAGCGCATGTTATTAATAGAAATTGCAGTTTTAAAGCATTATTTTCTCAATATTGTATTTGTCCTAGTTAAACGATTTTTTAAAAGTCGAAAATATTAATTTTGGATAAAAATTGCATAAATATATTTTTACTTTCTTTGACCTATATATATATATATATATATATATATATATATATATATATATGGTAGAGAAAGTATTGTTTAGGTCAAATTTTCGAAATTGAGTTTTTGTTACATTTGCATGTTTTGCAGTTTCCTGAATCGAAAAAAAAAAAAAAAAAAAAAAAAAAAAAAAAAAACGTGTTTTTAGCTGTTTGTCTCTCTGTGTGTGTGTCTGTGCATCTGATACCAGCATAACTCAAGAACAATTAATAACAGGAAGTTCAAACTCGGTAACCTAAATCTGCATCACCATACAGAGATCCTACACTAAACTTTTCGTTGAGATCAAGCAAATTATTCGTGTACAAGGGCATCCAAGAATATTCAAATACATTAGGCCTATGGGGAAATTGCAAGTACATAGAATTTTACATCTATAGACTGCACTAATACAAATGAAATGAATATATTTTTTATATGCGTAAAAGTATGTTTCATACAGAATATTGTTTACAAATCATTCACCGTTCGTTTTCACGGCTACACTAAATAATTTGAATATATTGGGATATTAATTAAAAAATGAATTATTTGAAAAGTGTTTTTTCGGCTGTGCTGTTTGTTGTTCATATAAGATTATATTTATATGTATCGTGGGGTATGTACATAATTTTTAGGAGATATAGTGGGCTGCGAGTAATTAACCCAAATCATTCTTTCTTTATAAACGCGTACAGCCGGCAACAAAATTGTCCGAACACTAGGAGAAATTCCTATGCAAAAAAAGTTCACTTCGTACGGTTTTGTTAAATAAATCCTTATCGAATACTGTTCTTAGACTGACTAAGAACAGGATTCGACAAGGATTTATTTAACAAAACCGTACGAAGTGTACTTTTTTTACATAGGAATTTTTGCTAGTGTTCAGACACTTTTGTTACCGACTGTAGTTTGTGGAAGTTCTTCACTATAATAGTTTGGAAGATTTGCACAGGATTAAAAATTAATTCTCCATACTTATACGGTAAGTAAAGAATTTTAAGCTAAATATTCGTAGCTTGTTTTTTGTGTATTTACATTTTTTGAGGTTTACTGATTACTGAAGTCAATCTTTTAACGTGTGCTTTTTCCTCAGTCTCTTATCAAAATAACTTACAGACAAATAATTTCAGGCAATTAAAATGATGTATTCTGAAAATATAAGTATGTTGCTTGAAAATTTTCAAAAAGAGTGATAAGTTTTAAGAAATACTGCACGTGAGTGTTGTCTAAATATTTTAAAATGAACTTTTAAATGTAATAACAAATTTGAATTCATAATATAAGTAGGTACAACAATGCTTGTGAAAGTTGTCAGAATAAATTTTACTGAACTTTTAAATTTAATAACAGATTTGAATTTTAGATAAATGAAAGTTTGTTAATGAAATAGGGTGTTGAGGGTTGGCAGACCCCTCACAAAGAACTCTTTGTCAAGTAAAATTGTTGCGAAGCCTAATTTGAATTGTTTTTAACATAAATTTATATAACAGTATTCGTTATCAGACACCTTAATCTTCAATCCGTATTTATAATATTAAATTTCAGAGCAAGAGAAAGTCGCGTGAGTGACACACCAATCTTTTTTTTTTTTTTTTTTTTTTTTTTTGAAAAGGTTTATGATCATTCTAACACATTTCTTTTTTATTTTTTTAACAGAATGTTCTGTCATGCTGTGACACTTTTTTAATCGCAAAAGTAACATTTTTTTTAACTAAAGAAAAATCTGTTTCCGCATACTAATCAAGTGAGAGTTAAAAAAAAAGAAAGGGAAAATTTCTATATGTTAAAAAATTGTTTATTATTTTTAGGCGTTTTCTGTGAATTATAAAATTAGTAAAATAAAACTTTGTCAACTATAAAATGCAACTTAATTTCCAGAGAGCGCACTTTATATCATAATTATTCAAAAGCCGATATGCCACATTTATTTTAATGATTAATCTTATGAACGTAACAGTGAATTGCTTTCAATTTGCCGAGTGATTTACATTAATGACTTCAAATAGGCGCTTAAACGTAATGGTCTTGGATTTCTTATCATAACGTAATAAAAGCTTAACACATACTTTATGATGTGATAGTATGACTGCAGTTATTAGAAACTATCACTATATGACATCATTAAGCAAGTATTATCAGTTATAAGGATAAGCCTGCTTTTTTTAATAGTATGTGGGAAGTACATTAGGTAAAAAGTTATTTCGTTTCACGTGGGAAAAAAAAAATATATTATATTACACAAAAAATACTTCACCAATGTAATTTTGTTTAATTTTAAAAGCATATTTATCCGTATACAGCAGTAATAAAGCTATTACAAAATTAAAATTATAATAATTATTTTTTTTCTTTTTATTCATATTCATTCTGAACATCACCAGTAACAAATTTTATGGAAAAAGATACATGTTTTAATAATACAAAATACTCAAAGAATAAAATAAAATAAAATAAAATAAATAAATAACAAATTTAAAACAGAAATCAAACACGAGGAAAGGAAAATTTGGCAGAAACAGAAATAAATTTAGTTCGACAAAAATATTTTTCATATTACAAACTTTATTATACAAAGATTCGAGTACTGAATTTAATCTGTTTTTGAAATGTTTTCATTCTTCTTTTTTGAAATACAAAGTTGCTTTCCTTATAAAATAAAAATAAAATAAAATCATTGAAATCAGTCAAAACCCAAGTTAAAGTTCCCGCTGCGTTTGGTATCGGAAGACTTAAAAGGTTAAAAACGTGTTTTTTGCCCCGCCCTCCCATTACAAAAGGGGCGGGAATAAAAAATGGTTTTGCATAGTTTCTTTGAAATGTGTGTATTGGGTACGCATAACCAATCGACACATCCAAAATCGCTTTCGTGATATAATTTGGAGCAGAGTTACTCTTAAAAACGTATTTTCTCCCTCCTTTAGAGGAATGAGCTGCAAACTTCACAAAATTCCCTTATATTGCGTTTGGGTACGCATAACAAATGCACACATAAAAAATAATCTTACCAAATTAATCTGGAGGAAAGTTGCTATTTGGAACGTATATTTTACACTCCCACCTCCTCCCCCAAGTGGGATTAGAGGGAAATTTCATAAATGAAGTCATATTTGGCTTTCACGATATGTGAACTGTGAAGATTTCGTAAAATTTTTGATTCTTTGAAATTTACATACAAAAGTCTGATTTTATTAATATTTATATATATAATATAATTTATATTGCTTTTTTAAAACTCCAAAATAGGAAATATATCAAATAAATTAAATTCATTATTTATTTATTTTTGTTTATTTAATTGTGTGAAAAACACACGATGAAAAACACACTCCATGATTTTTACTCAAAGTGCCTACAAAAAGTTCACTTAATTATCTAATTTTTTAACGTTTTGAATTTCTTTCTCAAAAATTGGAAGTTTTTGTTTAACTTAAATATTTTACTACTTGTTAATACTCGATTTTCAGATCTGTAAACGATTTTACAATTTGGATATATTGTTAGAAGATAAGTAAAGAAATAAAACTCTAAAGTTGCATGTTTGTGGACGTCTTGACTTTTTATGTTTAAACGCAACAAACGGTGTGGTGACAGCGTGATATATCTGGTTGAAAGCAATAGTCAGGTCGAACTAAAAATACCGCCTAATTTTTATTTACAAAAAAGAAAAAAAAAGATATATATATATATATATATATATATATATATATATATATATATAACAGCTATAACTTTAAATAGATTGTAAAATTTGGTATTTTTTCATTTGAATCTCCCATTTCTTAGTATAATTGACGATTCATACGCAAAGTGAGAATGCATTATACACTTACGTGAGGACAATTTCAATGGCAATTTCTTTCATGTATTTCATAAACAATATGCGTTTAGTAAATAAATAAATAATTAGTAAAAAAAAATGTAAATACATTCCGTTTGAATTTCTTACTATAATTTATATTATTAATTGCGTTATTGTTTTTATTATTATTATTATTATTATTATTATTTAAATTTAAAATTATGATAATCAATTTTTGCTGTCACCTGTATTATAGCTAAAAGTTGTGTGCATAATAAACCACGGAGGCTAATTGCTGCTCAGGAAGAGAAAAGTACCAAAATTTGTAATACTGTAATAAAGTAGATTCATTGAACACTACATGAAATAGTTGTGGTGTGATGTTGAGGCTAAGACCAGATGTGTACTCTAGGAACCTGGGTCTAAGGAGGGATGCCTTCCATAGGGATATTTGATCTTGTGTCTGTGATGGGATGCCCTCTGTGGATGTACTTCTAAGGGGTCTTTGCTGGTACTCACGAATTGACCTACACGTGTAATAACCACATGAAACAGAAAACTGAATGTAAATTTAGTTTTGAATTATTGAGGTATATGTTTATATGTACTTCTACGATCAGAAAAAACAAAAAATCTGGGTTTTCTATCTAAAAGTTTTTTATAGAAATACAGTGATGGAAAAATCCTTACAAATGGGAGGGTCGTACGAACTCTGTAATTGTCATAAAACTAAAAATAAATTAAAAATATGTCTAACAATGTCCAAAAAATGTCCTGAAAAGTGTGTTCTTCATACTTAAGCTGCCAAAATATTTTTTCTTAATTTTTGGAAATAATAAAATAATGCAATTTAAAATAAATATGATATTCTTTATTAGATTTTCTACAATTATTAATTGCTGCATTTTAACTTATCATGAAGATTGAAATTGAAAACTCTTTTTTTTTTTTTTTTTTTTTTTTTTTTTTTTTTTTTCAATAAAACATATTAAGCAAATAATATTTGGAGATATTTTACGCACTTTTGTATTTTATTTGTATTTTTATTTTTAATATTAGTATATTAAATTAATTGTGGAAAAAGTGCGTTTAATACTTTAGAAATGAGCTTTTTTATATGTTTTCAGATTTTTTTTTATGAATAATATGATAACTAATTTTATAATAAATTATGTCATAATTCTTTTCTGCTTATTTTCTACTATGTTTTGATTGTGTTCTCTATCCTTATTAAGAAAGAAAAGAAATTTAAAGATAATAGTTACTGATATTCTTCAATATCGTTGATAAATTAAGCTTCTGCAAACGTTTTTAAGTAAACAATTTTCTGTGTACCTTTATTGATTTTGTTAGTATTTAAATTAGTAACAATTTCAGCTTTTTCTTGTAATTTAATCCATGCTATTTTAGAGAGACATTTTACTTCCAGGTTTTTCCAGTTCAAGTTCAGTCAATTTTATTTGTTCTTGTTCAAATGTTTTCATTATTTTTCCTTTTACAAATGCTTTTTTTCCTCCTTTTCTGTCCTTAACATCTGTTGTTGAACTGTCATGAACAAAAACAAGATTCTTTAAATGTTCTCTCATGTTGAAAAAAATTTGCTTTAAAGAAGAAATTACATAATATAACAAAAGCATCGAGATATACTTCCTTGCATGTTTCAAATATTTCTCTTTAAATCATTTTAAATAAAAGTGTGGTGATAAAAACACTTTAAACATAGGGAGAAATTTTTGAATTAATGTATATAAAAGAAACTACGTTATAAAGAAACAGTGCTTAAAGGAAAAAAAAATAAATAAAAGAAACTATGTAAATTCTATCTATATTCTAAAAAGAACGCATGTATAAAATGTGTCAAAATAAAATTGATTTAACTAAAAAATAAATTATAATAAACTCGATAGTTTTCGAACATTCTGTTATAAATTTTACATAATACAAAATATCCTTTTTTAAAAATATAATAAATATATTATAACTTATTATGAATTGTAATATGCAATTAAAATTATTTTGAAAAAAAAAAAAAAAAAGGTAGATTTGTGTATTGCAGAGAAGTGCGATTTTGACCTTTTCTAAGACATACAGAAGATTAAAAGAAATTATTTTATACGAAAATAATCTTTCTTACAGAATAATTCTGTCCTTTTTTTTTTTTTTTTTTTTTATAAGCCTAAAAATACTTTATGTTGAAATTAATATGTATATTAAGTATTGTTTTAGGTTTGATTTGCAATGATGATTTTTTTAGTTTAATTTGTGAGGTAGTAGTATATTAGCGTAATGCTACAATTAAAATTCACACTTTAAGAGTAACACATGAATACGAAGGTTTTTGGATTCAGTTGTCTAGTAGAGTTAGTTCTTATGGCAAACTAAATTGTAATCTGCGATATGCTAATTTTATAAAGTATTTTGGAAATTGATGGATATAAAAGGAGTTAGTTGGAAGGAGAGTAAGAGAGTGAGATGGAGGGGAATTAGTTGAAAGTTAGTTGGAGAGAGAGAGGATGGTAGTTAGTTAGTTAGAGGGAGGTAGCCGATTAGAAGGTAGGCTGTTGAGCTAGCTGCTTAGAGTAGTGTATTAGATGATGGTTGTCGAGTAGTACCGTGGTATAGGGAATCCTCCCGTGTACGAAAGATTAGTAGCAGCAGTAAAAGTTAATGAAGTTAAATGTAGTAGTTGAAATTATTTGTGGTTAATTATTTAAAGTTAGAATAGTTAGTATGGCTGCCCATCTTAAGTTATAAAGATATTAAATATAATTAAAGTCCAACGCCCACCTTTTCTATTAAGCTCAAATAAAAGCTCATTTACTTTACAAATCTGACTTTGTCATTTCTTCATGAATTCATTAAGTGATTAAGTAAGTTTCAGCTTCAACTTAAAGTAAATAGATATGGCGGCAAAGACTAGGTCGTCACAAATTCGACAATTGCAAAGTGTTCTTAAATATTTTATCTAAAACCTCAAAGATTGACTCGTCATGCATATTTATGATCATTTTCATTAATTGGTCATTTGCAGGTTACTTAGATTATAATGCAATATAAAGATAATTACAAGGTTTATCTAAATTCAAAATCAGCACTTCTTGAGGAGACAGGGAATATTCATTTAAGACTATTTCGCATAAGAAATTATGGGTAGAAATAATATCATGACAGCAAAAAGGGCGTTATTTTTACTTTTGTGTGTGTGTGTCTGTGTATGTGTGTGTGTCCGGAGCTCTTATTCACGTGCAACGCTTTCTGACGAGTGTCAGAGTTCCGTATGTTTAGGATAACAGAATGCAGAACAGGGTATATAAGAAGAAAGGGTGTGTTAACAAATATTTTATAATAAAACTATAAAAATGCTATTTGTCTAATTTACAAAGTACAAATTATAAAATAAATACACATCTGTAAATTTAAAATGTATATTAACCTGTTTGTATATTATAAATACAAATGGTTTCATGCTTAATTGAAATATTTTACTTTTTTTTTTTTTTTTTTTTTTTTTTTTTTTTAAATTACACGCGTACTATTTTGAAAAATATTTATTATCAATATAATATTTTGATGATAAACTTTAAAACCTCATTAAAATCTTTAATAGTTTCCTCTCGATTACAATTAAATTTTAATTTAGTTAATGGTTCAATGCTTCTTTTTACTAATAACGCTTCTTTAAGTTTAACTGTGCATAAATTTAAAGCATCACCTTTTTTTTATTATAATGAAAATTTACCTGTTAATTTAAAGCTATTTAAGTTGTTCTTATACAATACTAAGCAATACAGCATTATTTTCTATGCTTGAATTTAAAATTATTCGTCTCATTAAGAAAAAATAATGAGATTATAAAGTTGAAATACGTACCACATTATGGAGTTTTAACCAATTATGTTTGCTATTTTCAGATATTTTACGATCTTTTGCTTAATAAATCAGATAATTTATAGAAATTATCTATTCAAAGTTTATGTTTACACAATCGAATTGTTTTATATATAATAATGGTTTCATTCATATATAAATTATAATAGAAAATATGTTTAGTCATAATTTTTAACTGAAGATTTTATACATACAATATATATATTTGGAGTACTATATAAAATAAATTTTTGTTTTCTATAGTCTGAACGATTTTTTGTTCTGTTTAAAAATATTTATTTAACTCTTTTTAAGAAAATATTAACACTATTTTAGAATTATTTTAAGATTATGAATAAAAAAATAAATTATTATTTACATAGTTAAATGAAACAAATATTTCAAAATTGTTTTAATAGCTCTTCATATTCGAATCTGAAAAGGTAGACAAAACCCTAAATTTGTACATATTGCCCTATAAAGTGTGTTTTATTTTTTTGTTCAATATATTAATAGATTACAGGAAATCAAAAAAGAAACTTAAACATTAATGTTAAAAAATAAACAAGAACGAAAAATATTGCGTTATGCATTGGTTATTAACACTCTCTAAATGAACGTACTTGCTGTATCGTATAAATTTCAATGATCGTTCCCTGTGTTATCACACGACGAACAGATAGACGAATTGAAAGGCATATAGATAGGTTAATTCAGTTCACAATAACTCTTAAACATTATTGGAAAGTATTTAAAATTCTTAACGCAAATGAAAATGCAACCCTTTGATTCTAATTGCAGCTCTTAATGTATCTGAACATTTTAGTGTAACCCTGTAAATATAAAAAAATAACCATATCACATTCTATACAAAACATCATTTTAGTATATAAACAATAAATGTCAATTTCCTTATTATTTTTACAGTAAAAAAATTATTTAAATGTGATTTATGGAAATGTCTGTCCTTACACTCATTGCATTGGCATATTTTTGGGTGTCCCTGACACAAACCAGTTATAAAGGGTCTACTAATGCCATTTTAAATAGGGAAAACTCCTGGGTAAACTTGAATAACATATATCTATTTTTTGTTTTTAATTCTGGCAATATTTACGGACGCTGAGGTGGACAGACGGACAAATAGTATTATGGATCGTCGAACAAGCAGATACGCAAATTGAAATGATATCCACACTTAAAAAGTGTTAGAAAGTGTTAAAAACGCTTAATGTAAACAAAAATGCAATTCCATCAAGTTTCCAATAATAGCCCTTATTGTAACTGAATATTTTTGTGTTTAAATCAAATGGTAATCAGTATAGTCTCTAGAAAGCATTCTTTTGTGATATAAAACACATATTTCAATTTTATTAAGATTTGGGTAGAGTAAAATTAATAGATTTGTATAAAGTGTAAGTATTAATGTATGGTTTCTATAAATATGTCTCATTAAGTAAAATGCTTTGTAACATTTTCGGGCATCTGTATACATTCCGTTTTAAATAGAGAACATCCGACAATGAATATGAGTAACATATATATTTTCTAAGAAATTCCAAAAATATTTACGGGAGTTAGAGCACGAGTGGGCAGATAGGTAAAACGAAGTCTTTAATCTTTTTCATTCTGGCTGGAAAGGTGTTATTTACTACGTTCCTTTTTTTTTTTTAATTCCAATATATTCAACTTTATGGTAGATATATGCATTATAATCTTTTGAAGAATAATAACAATTTATTCATAAATTTAATATAGTAAAAATTGAAGATAAAGTGGAGAAGGAAGAAACAAATTAAAAAGGCGAATATTTTAAATAATTAGTTGATTGAAAACGATAAAGCTTTTATGATGTCATTAGTTAATTAGTATTCATTCACAAAAAGTTATATACATATACATATAAATATTCCACTCATCTAAGAAAATTATAATTTCATAACAGATATTTTATTTAAAAATCACTATAAAACTATAAAATTTATCAAAACTTTGGGTTTCTAAAAAGCGTACTAAAAATTTTATAAAAAATATATGTTTTGGTGTATACTCTACTTGTTTCTCCATTACGTATTTTTTCTTATAAATTTCTACTTTCTGGGGTACTATATTCCAGAAAAGATAAATGAATCTAGTTTATCGTTAAACACGGTACCACTTAATAGGCAACCCACCATTCAATTTGATACCTTTAATTTATCCTAACTTTTTCACTAATTATATTAAATTCAATTTCGTATTTTTTTTTCATGAAATTTTATGCCATTTTAAATTCAACTATCTCCATAAAGCAAGTTTATGTGAAATACAGCTTCATTTTGCTATATCGATCATTTCTTAATTTCGAATAATTTACTTTTTTAAATCAGAATATTCATAATCCATGATGTTTAAAGCCAATATCATAGATGATTTTTTAAAGAGGTCTGATACATTAACGATGAAAAAAATTCTCATAGTGATTGTTTAAGCAAAATTTTCTCCTAGATTTGCTATTTTAAGGGAATCGTAAATGTCGAATAGATTTCTCAAAGTAGAAATTTCGCAGTTAATCATGCTCATATCTGCAACGTAAATGTTATTTAGAGAGTGATCTCACATATTTACAATAAAAATATCCTGAAAGTGAAATGCTTATACTTGAGGATTCTCATGTCAGCATCAACACAGATATTTTATGCTGGTCTGCTATCTTTACGAAAAAAATACCCTTTTAATATCCGGTTAAATATATATATATATATATATATATATATAAATATATGCCAAATTTTACAATGTTTAGAAAAGTCATAAACTTAGAATAATTTAAGAAGTTTTTAAATCGGAATGGTTCAAATCAACGGAATTCTTGTCAGAAACATAAGTGATATTTTAAAACTCGTCTGACATATCTAAATTTATTTGTTTTCGAGATGTCGTGTATACCGACTACAACATACTAACTTACATATAGGTATGGTATAATTAAAGTTCGCCTATTCAGAAGACTCTAGAGCCAGTTCTATGGCTCTAAACGAAGCAAAATTTCACTAGTATGTAATACAAGTCATCCGTTCTTCGAAAATCGAAAAAAAAAAAAAAAGGTTGAAATTTTCGTCAATAGCTGGCATTGTATGAATATTCAAGGAGATGTTTTCTAAAAAAACACAATAAAGGAAAATCTATTTCACAGATGATAGTTTTTGTAAATTCATTCTATAAATTTCAAACAATACAGACTAAACATAATATATATATATATATATATATGTATTTTTTTTTTTTTTTTTTTTATTTTTACAAAGAAAAATCAACAAAAATTGCCCTAGATACTGTGCAGCTCCACTTATTGACAAAAATATTCACTCACATTTTCGATTTCCGCCGAGCGCAGTGCCATCTAATTATATTCACCATTAAAGGCAGCAGCGATCTGCGAAAATCGAAAAGGCATGAATTAAAACTTTCGACAATAGGTGGCGTTGCGACAATATCTAAGGTAATTGTTGCAGATTTTTGGCAAAAAACAAAATAAATTTTGTGTGTTCTATCTGAAATGACCGTAATTCACAAAATAAATCGGAAAAAATTACCAACTGGCATGTTTTTTCAATATATCTGCAAAAATCGCCTTATATTGGTGCAGCGCCACTTGTTAATGAAACTTTTAACCATTTCTTTTGTTTTATTTCGCCAGCTGAAAATATACTATTTTATACTGAATTGGCCAAAGCTGCTTATGAAATTTTATTTTAAAATTCGAGACTTTTTAACTTTTAGAACTCCAATGCATTTAGATAAAAACACTTACAACAGAAACTGCATTATAACCAATATGTATTTCAAATCTCAATAAGTATGAGAACATAGAAATAATCAGTTCATATATGTTTAAAATTTTATTACAGTAATATGCTTCTATAAGTAAAAAAATAAAATTCCATGTTTTAACACAATAATGTATTAACCCTTTGAAGCAGATTTCTCATCAAACATAATTTTTACACTTTTTTGATAGTTTTAAGTTATTTTAGATCTAAATAAGAGGAAAATTTTATATTTAAAATTTTAATTAATTTTGGTTCTAAAATATAGAGTGGGGAACCGGTGTCCCTTTCTGCGTTAAAGGTAAATTCATCATGGGACACAGGCGTCCCATGAATAAATATTTTTACAAATTGCACTTATTTACAATTACTTAGATATAGGAGTAGCAATAATTCATTACTGATCTTTTTTAAATAATCAAATTTAATTAGAAATAAATTTTTAAAATTGGTTGATAAATTTTTTTCAAACTACTTTTATTTAACAATTTTATTTTAGTAAAAAATTTACTCTGATAATCTAATAGCTTTTTTATAGTAACTATTAGACTCTCTTTTAATAATAATATTTGTAATAAGAGCGTCAAAAAATAAATAAGCAAAAGGGACACCGGTGTCCCATCTGCGTCAAAGAGTTATTAAAATTTTAACATTGCAAAATATTATTTTAATATATATGAATATTATTGTACCTAATATCAAGAATAGAAGTACTAAAATTATGAGAAATATGAGTTAAATATATTAAAAGTTTGAAGAACTAAATTACTGATAAATAACATTTATAAAAAAAAAAAAAAAAAAAAAAAAAAAAATGTGCACCTTATTTAATTTAGAAAAATACTTCAAACTAGATCATTATAATAATGAATATGTACAAATATGTATATATATATATATATATATATATTAATTTTTAGGATTATAAGAATAATTATTTCATAAATTACAAAATAAATGATAGTTTATAAAATCTCAAGAAAATTTGATAAATATGATTACGAAAATAACACATTTTTTCTTCTATAAATATTAAAACAATATTGATTTTATGCGTAATAAAATGATAGAAATTTTGTAAAAGTTTAAGTTATAAATATTTACAACAAAATATATAAAAATATTACTGTATAACTTTAGAAATTGTATGAGTGTGTACAATTATTTTAAGTTTGTACAATTATAAATTTAACTATAAATAGATGTGTGATTATTATTATTATTGCTTTATTTTATTTTTTTATTTAAATGTTGAGCTCGCATTTTCTTAAATTATCATAAATAATAACTCTCCTAATTTCTTTTTTTTATCTTAATATACATAAAACAATAATTAAACGTTTCAATTAATAAAATGAAATGATATGGGAACAAACATGTATGCAATGTTTGATCTTACTATGTATTCAATCTAAACAGAATTCTAATGGAACTTTCTAATTTATAATTTTAAAATTAATAATAAATAATATTTGATTTGATTTGATTTTACAAAAATTAGTGAAAAAAAATCTAGCATGCTGTGTCTATTGTAATATCTTCTTTACCATTTGTCTATATAAATCCACACAGGATAAATTATTGAAATAATTTTCCATGAGGAATTCATGGAAATACATGATTTTCATCTCAGAGAATCAAAACACTGAAAGCTAAAAGAAAGTCAGTTTTATACCTATAAATAAAATCTGAAATATTTTCCTCACATATTTTCCTTTTCTCTCTCTCTCTCTCTCTCTTTTTTTTTTTTCTGGGGGGGGGGGGGGGGGGCGGAGTGTTGTACGTGAAAAAAGCAAAAATCTATTTGTCAGTCCGCATAAAATCTATAAGATCCATAAGATCTACAGTTAAAAAATTTCTTTTATAGATACTGGCGAGTTATTTTGAAATAAACTCATATTAAAAACTTACATCCTCCCCCTCAGGAAAAAAAATAATAATAATAAATAAATAAATAAATAAATAAATAAATAAAATAAACTCTCCGTCCAGGAGGGTGGCGAGACCAGTGCCTCTATAATACAATGATTTTTTTCCTGGATGACTTTTGCTGTTATAAAAACATTTATTTTTAACTTCATATTGCAAAGACAAACTAATTATCACCGTACATAATTCGCAGCAATTGGTTAAAATTCGTACAATGATTCATGAGATACAGCGACAAACCAGTTTCTGATACACACACAAACAAACTGGAAGACAAAGAGTTATTCACACAGATGGGCAGGAAGACAATTTCTTAAAATGACTTAATTTTGTTCCAAATACTTCTACAACGTAAAAACCCATCACAAACTAGTAATCGAACATTTTCCTGAGAGCACACTTTCTTTCTGTATCTAGAATGAAGCAACAAATATTAAATAAATATGCAATTGCTTTCTAAGTACTAAATCATTGGTAAATTCTGGGAATAGAATATTAGAAATTTTGGTGGATAAAAAAGCTTTAATTATCAGCTAAATGTAATAATTCTTTTTCAAAATGTACTTAATACTTTTTATGAAAATGTAGTTTTTGTTTTATTGTGCGAATTTTTATAAGTCAAATACTTTATCGTTTTTGTTTCAAATCCTTTTCATATCAAATATTTTTTTTTTTTTTTTTTTTTTTTTATTGAAGCATAAAATATTTTAAAACCTTGTTAGACAAAAAAAAAAAAAAAAAAAAAAACTCAAATACGTACAACACTTTACCAAAGGAAAAATATTCCTAAACAATAAAAAAAAATAATTTGAGGACTATTTTTTAATGGATTATATCATGCATAGGTATTAAAACTTTTTTAAGCAGATTATAAAGCTTAATTTAGATGTGATCCAAGGTATAAAAAATATGAATTCTCCTATCATTAGTTGCAGTTTAATCCTATTAATCTTCAACTTTTTCTAAATCATTAAAAATAAACCCTTTTTTTTCCACGCATCTTTATAAACGAAAAAGTTATTATTACATAATTGATCAAAGAAAAAAAAATGTAATAGGACATATGGATCTAGTTCCTTTATAATTTTAATAATTTTAATAAAATGTTGATATTTAAGTAAATCCGGTCCTAAGTGTGTCTTTTATATTATTGATTCAAAATTTTCATGTAGTCACCACTTGAAAAAAAAAAAAAATAGCGGATCAACCTGGTTAACTCATCCAAAATATTTGTAAGATGTCCAACTTTAGTCCACTGTCCAACTTTACAGTCCAATTTGGTTAATTATTTCGGAAGTTATTGGTATGAATGATCATAATTATAATCGTAATTATTATTCACCGTTTTCTGTTATATGTGAGATAGTACAATGATCTCAAGTCCTAAATTTTTGTACCTTAGTTAATTCTGTTAAGTTTATGATTTTGTATTTTATTTTATTTTTATTTATTTATTTTTATTGAATAATAGTTAAATTTATTCTATCATGTTTGTTTTCTTTTTAAAAAAATTCTCAATGCAATTAAAGCCATTGATGGCGAAAGCTAGATTTAAAAATAATATATGATTAAATTTATAATATGAAAATTTATCTCAATTTTTTGCAACAATATTTTCTATAATCGAATGCTACGCATTCCGAATTTAATTATGAGTAAAATATATGTCTCAGTATTCTGACGGATCATAAAATTTGCATTTATCAAACAACCAGATAATGAATTTTTTCCTCTAATTTAAATAAGAGCTTTTAATAACAATTTCATTTTCACCTGAGAAAGTTAAACAGACTATTTCATTAGAAAATTTTAAAAGTAATTATACGAGGTTTTAGACATAATTCTAGGCAGATTAATATTTCTTCCGGTTCATTTACGTTATTTAATAACAAAATTATTAACATAAAGCTGTTACTTTAATCTAATAGTTTCTTTAATGTAAAATTTTCTATTTATTTTCATACTATTTCTCTTTAAGCAAAAAACAGTATTATCATTTTATTTTACTCTTGCTTATGAGGGTGATTCTGGAATTTATTTATTTTATTATTGTTTTATTAAAAATGGATTTGGGATATTTTGAAAAAGATTTAAACACTTTTGCGAAAAAAACACAGAAAAATTTAAACAATTTTTAAATTTATATATATATATATATATATATATATATATATATATATATACAGTAGTGGACATAATTATAAGACACCTATCTAATTTGACAAATGGTGAAAGAAAAGATTCTGAGCTTAAAAATGTTTTATCAAATACGTCAAAAACATAAATTTATTCTGTTATCACACGTAAGTGTTTTACAGAAATGATATTTTTATACAGTTTAATAAAAAAAAAATTTAAAATACCATGGACAAAATTATAAGACACCCTAACATTTTAATTAATACACCTGCTTTTTTCGAAAATAATGTGCAATATGCAAATTTTCTGCACGCTGTTAAAGCAGACGATAACCGATTTCACGCTTTTACAAACATGCCACGAGGTACAGAATTAAAAGAAAGTGAAATTCGCAAAATTTGGAGATTAAATGGAACTAGTGCTTCAATTAATAATATTTCAAAAGTTATCAAACGCTCTAGATGTGCAATTAGAAATATTTTGAAAAGAGGAATTAATGGGTCGGTGATTATAAGATCTGGACGTATTCCTTGCTTGTCCTCGAGAGACAGTGCTTTCGCTCACTACACAGAATAATATGACCACTACAGGCATTAAAAATGCTTTGAAACTGAAATGTGCAAGGAGAACCATTCACAGGGTGTTGCATAATGGTTCCTATGTGAAATATATCAAAAAAAAAAAAAAAAAAAAAAAAAAAAAAAAAAAAAAAAATGAAGAAAAACCCACCGCTTCGAAGCCGGCACAAAATGGAGCGTCTAAACTTCGCTAAGCAAACTACGGCCTGGATCTCCAAATGGTTATTAACTGATGAAAAAAAGTTTAACCTGGATGGTCCTGAAGGGTTTCAGTATTATTGGCATGATTTACGGAAGTCTCCAAATCTGAAAGTACAATTCGTGTAAATGTTTTCTTTACGTTACACTACCTCTTTGCGCAAATTTTCACTTAGTTGGATACTATGATATTATGTTTTGGATAACGTGATGCAAAAGATAGATCAATTTATTGAAATAAATAATTTTAATTTATAATGCAAACTCAGTAAAGGTATAATTATTTGAGAGTATATTTGAAAATTAAAAGCACTGTTTCAATGTGTAAATATACTTCATTAGACAAAACAAAAGTAATTTTAATGAAATCGAAAAACAATTTTTATTAAATAACACCTAGGCGCCACTCGAATTTTTATATCATTCTTTTAAAACTGTTATTTTGAATTTGAAATGTGAATGAAAAAGCATCAGTGAGTGTATTTTATCTATCTGTCTGATCTTGTCTTGAAGCTAAAAATATTACGTTTGCATTATAAATATAAATAAAAGTAAAAAGTAAATGATCAAATAAGAAAATCTTTGTATATTTTAACTAATTGCAAAGCGTCACTTAAAATTTGATATCATTATTTTTAAGATTTATATTTCAAATTCTTATAGCCATAAATTAGTGGCGTCACAAATTTTTAAACCATTAACGGTTTTTTGTGCTGATATACATATACATCAGACTTCTATGCTTGACCTGTCCACTTGTAAATCTTCATCAGACAAAGACAGATAGGAAATGACAAAATTATAATACGTAGAATTGGAAAGAAAAAAACCAAAAAAAAAAAAAACAGGGTCAGCGCGGGAATCAAACCCGCTCTCTTACGCTCGAAATCGATTAGCAATATGTTGACTTAACCACTCGGCCACGGAGGGCGCAGTTGTGATAATCAAATACATTTTTAATTTTTTGTACTGTTCTGTTTCTGTTTTTAATCACGATGTTACATTTAAGTTTGCTTGAAATAATAATAATTCTGTAACTGTTTTGGCGCCAATTTAGAGGAAAATATCCTGAAGCATGTTTCAGCTAACACTGATTCAACTAATATGATAATTTGAAGCTTAGTAGAAATAATAATTTATATTCTTATCATGATATATGTAATTTAATAACGGATTTACTGAAGATAGAAATTTTTTACATTTAATTATGTCTATATTAGATAAACTTTTAAAATACCCTCCCACTTTTATTATTGGATGTGTTACTGACATTAGGACTTTACACTATGCGATTCCGCCCATTTATTAAATCAATAAATCAAATTAAAATTAGTAATCAGAGAATTTTTTTTTATTTTCATAATATTTCAAAACTAAATTTATAAATTAAGAACTGTTTTTCGCATTAATATATATATATATATATATATATATATATATATATATATATATATATATATATATATATATAAATATATAATATATATATATATATATATATATATATATATAAACATATATATATAAATATATAATATATATATATATATATACATATATATATATATATATATATATATATATATATATATATATATATATATATATATATAATAATCTAAAAAGATATACTTATGTGTACATATGCGAAAATATGTATAGTTGATTGTAAAATGAAAAATTATTAAAATTACAAGAAACTTTATTGTTAAAAATAGTTTCTATGTTTAAACCCTACAGAAAATTAATATATATATATATAAATGAAGATTGCTTTTAAATATAATATTATATATATATATATATATAATAAATAGTATTTCCTCTTAAATTATGCAAATAAAAATAAATAATTTTACCGAATTGTTTAAACTATTAATCTGAAAAAAAAAAAAAAAAAAAAAAAAAAACGCATTGATTCGTAATCGCATTATTAATTTAGTAATCCGTCATCTTCTAAAATTTGAACAGGTAATGATCCTTAAACCTGAGTAGGTAAATTACACCAGATCAGTTTAGAAATTGGTGTTTCGACAGTAATTTGGATACTGATTAGTAGTCCCTGAATTAATGATGGGGGCATTAGGAAGAATACCTGTATACAAAGTACGATTTATTTAACTTTAAAAGTTTTGCAAGTAACAGGATATGTACTTGTACTTATATCAGTTAAATGTAATTATTGAGTCAATGGATATTTTGTACATTATTACTTTGATAAGAACAAACAAATAAATTTAATAACAATGTTAACTTAATATATATATATATATATATATATATATATATATATATATATAACAATTAAACAAAAATTATATTAATTCAAAGTTATTAAGATTATATATTGGATATTTTTTCTTGATGGGCCTGATTTATTTTCTTTGTAATTAGGTAATGGAATATCTATGGCACTCCCCTAAAAAAATTCATGAGTTAAATATTATTTTGATTAAACTTTAATTAAACTTAGATTATCAATTCAGTCATAAATAAATATAAAGTTTTAATTTATATATTATTCCAATGATTGTGTTAGTCATTAGATAGATTATCAGTCACTGTTTGGTTTAAACATATGTATATATATACAGTGATTGTTCAAATTATTAGAATTATTTTTTTTTTTTTTTCATTTTTACATTTTTTGGATTTTCTAAGCAAAATACTGTACAAAATGGTCTTGACTTCAGACATGCAATGAACTTTTAAAAACTCACGTTTTCCACTATAAATTTATTTCGGAATGTAATTAAGAGACCAACAACAAATTGAAGATAATCGCACATACTTTGGATCACCTTGCATCATAAAAAGCTACAAATGACTTGTAATTTTAACACATCGTTGCACGTACAACATTTGTATGTTTTGGTGCGGTTCTTCCACAAATACTTACACATATATATATATATATATATAGTTTTTAAATTATTATTATTATTGTTATTATTATTATTATTATATTTATTTATTTATTTATTGAAAACGTTATTGCTTATAACTAGAACGAATTTTCATAAAAATTTATAATATTTACAGAACATCTGATAAAGCATTAGAGAAACCACGTGTAACATTCACTAAGATATGATCATTTATATTTTGTATTAGAAAGTATTGTTTTACTGCACATGCGTTGAAAGATAATAAATATATTTATTGCATAGGTTGAAAGTTAGATATATTGAGCAACTTTTGCCAAAAGCTCAATTGAATAGAGTAAAGATTAAGCAAATGGTTGGCAAAAGAACGAGCTAGATTTTTTTATTTTATAGAGTTGAAATTTGGTAAGGGGTTTTAACCATGCTGCGTATTTAATTTAAAGATCCAATTACTTCAATCACGTTGCAAAAGTTCTTTTTTGCCTATGGACGTATATATGTGTATCTGTAATAATAAAATCTTTCTGAAAATTAGAATAATGTTGCAGCAATTTTTTTTTTCCAATTTAAGAATTTTTCAATTTGATATATGTATATATATATATATATATATATATTACATAAAATGGGGAATATTCACACTGGTGAAGGCTGCAATTAGTCTTATTTCCAACTGATTTATCTGAAACCCCTTTCTAATGTCCAGTTGAAAAACTTTTCTGCAGAGCATATGCTCTTTTTTTTTTCTGTTATTTTGCCTTAAGATAATTTGTTTCCTTATCATCTTCTTCCTGCCCCTAGTCATTTTTATAGGGTTGGTCCGATAAGACAATTCTAATCACAATTTAAAGGAACTGCTTTGTTCGGTGCGGTGTATGATTTCATTGTTGGGAGATTTTAATCCAAAAATCCATAGGTGTTTACATATTCAGGGGGAGAAATGCTAAAAATTAGATATTTCTGAGCAACCCCTTTTTTTCTGCTTAATAAATAAATAAAAACGACACAAAACAATGCTTCAAATAATTAGAATTAATTATTCTGAATTTAGCACACTGTCTAAAGCAACTATAATGAAGATTGAGGAAATGCTCTACAGCTAATTCACGCATTTCGTTTCGTAATATTGATTTTATAAAAATATATATATATATATAAATAAAAAGTAAATGGCATTCTTTAAGACATATGCAATAAAATAGATTCCAATCTCTTTGAAGATACATGTTTTTTTTTTTTTTTTTTTTTTTTTAACAATACCACTAAAATTAAATGTGCTCCAAAATGTACTACTAAAAACCAAGATTCAGTAACTTAGGCGATAAGATTCTTAAGTAAGTGTTCATAATGTTTGTGTAATAAAGATTATCATGAAAATAAAACTATTAAAAATCTTCTCTGGTTCTTCCCGTAATATACAAATACAAGAAAACTCGAATATCTGAATCTTTTTACGTTCTTAGTACTTCAGTTTTTGAAAGCCAATAAAAGCAATTACAGTGATATAAATAATATTATAAAGATGGAAATCCAAACGCATTTTCTTATTATGTAAATTTAAAAATGGAATATATTAATTACCACATGTTATATATCAGATAAAAATTTAAATAAACACTATAAAGGTCTGCAATCAATAAATATTACTAACATTAATTTACCGCTTTGTTTGCAGCACTTCTGCCTACATTGTTCGCCTAACAAAGGGTTGTGTATTCTTCGTCCCGAAATAATTGTTACGATTTTTTTCATTTTATGGTGTTCATTTAAAGTTTTTTTTTTTTAAATTACTTTAGAACGCCCGTCATCTGGTTCATTTTATTATTATAACTAAATGATTATTATTTTTTTTTTCAAATTATTAAGTTTTTGTTTAAAATCTTAAGTGTCTTGTGTAATATACCAAAAGTCTACATTAAAAATCTGAAATTATATCAACTCAACTTGATTACAATATATTCCACAACCATACTATAAACCTGCATTGTCTATGTGTAAATTTCTCTCGTTCAACATTTACAGAAAAAGATTAATGATAGCAATAAGAATGCCAGAAATTTAGCATGGAAGGCATTTATTTTCAGGGAAAAAATATTTCTGCCAATATGTGTTAACTGTGTAATTATTTTGGAGTTATGTAAAAAGTATTTACGGTGTAATTTGACAAATTTCCGTTAACGTTCTAAACTAAATAAATGACGCGTTTATTAATCAAACTGAAAGCGTAAAATTGTTTTCATTTTTTATTAGTAAATTAATAAACTATTTATGCAAACATTACTAATTTGAAATAAATTTTAAAAGAACGATAGGTAAAAATATCCAATTGATTAATTAACTTGCTCTTTAAATAAAAATAATTATTGTTTAGCGCGCAGTTTTTTTTAAATAAATACCTATATATGTACATATAAAGCAAGTGTTTAAAGTAAGTGTATTTTTATTTTATTTTTTTCTTTCTTGAAAATTTATGCATTTCATTCGTAATTGATATTCTTTGCAAATTATGAATAAATAATTTACTGATTTCTCTTTCTTTCTCTTTTTAGTAATTTTTACACAAAATATATAGTACTAATTGAGAATTTTTTGTAAAAACGTTGGAAAACAGAAAGTAATATTGTATAATATCACAAGAAAATATTTTTGAAAAGTTTCTAAAATCCGTAAAGGATCAAATAATAAGACACATATTTTCTAAATTTCATGATGCAGTGAAACATTTTTGGTTTTCATTTAGTTTATAAATATCCAAATATATAATCATATAATTAATATTTTGTGAAGTAATTTATCATTTTTTCAGATTATGTAAAAATAAAGCATGTCCTTTTCCCTTACGAACTAAAAATAAAGCTTACATACAAAATAATAAAAATAAATAAAAAATAAATAAAAAATAAAAAATAAACAGGATTTTTTTTTTCAGATCTTTTTGGATTATATATTTGTTTACAAAAATTTAAAAATAACTCTTAATTATTTATATGCATTTTTTTTTCCAGGAAAGGGAAAACAATTTACAAAATTTGTATTCAAATCTACAATATTGCCTTATGCACAATGCATTATTATTTTGTTTTAACTGAAATAAAGAATAGAATTAATTAAAATTACTTTTAATGAATTATATCAATTATTAGATTAATATTACCCATTTAATAAATTTAAGAATGTAAAAAAATGTTTTAAAATGCAATTATGAACAATCGCTAATTGCTAAAGTTATTGCTTTGAATGTCTTATGAATCATTAGAATTACACCATTGCCTATTTAATAATAGTAATAATTAAATGAAACTTCTAGAAGGCACAAAAAGCTTGGAGATACATGTTGTTAGTAAAATTAAGGCCAATTACCTATGACAGTAATCCAAGCTTGCCAAAATAAAATAAAAAAATATCAGAAGCTTTATTGTACCTTGTATGTTTGAATAATAAAAATCTGCATGAAATTTCAGTACATAAATGTATATATATATAACTTATCAATCATTCCACAAAGTAATAAATAAATATGTTTAGAATATATTGCCAAACTATACTTATGTAAAACCGAGAGGAAAAAAAATAGAACTAGATACCATGGAGCATTTTAATAAATCGAACAAAAATAATATTTTTAATTTACTTTTCTTTTTTTACTTTTCTGAAATTTTTAATATATTCATTACTGATACATTACAAACTTTATCTATGTAAACTTCCATAACTGTAAAGTAGTAATTTAAAAGTACCATTTCTATTGTTCACCATCCCCTTAACGGTTTAAAAATTATTCATAAATCATTATAAAAAGTTTTCGAATACATATATATCATATTTTTCATAGATTTGGATCCTTGTACTCACATTTCGTTTTTTATGTGTTGATAAATATGTTACAGTATTCTCTTTATCTACATGCTCAAAATTTCCATTTTCTGATGTGATATATATATATATGTATATGATATGAAAGGAATGTAAAAGCAGATGAGATGGGTTAGTTTGAAATATTACTTTTTCGGGGTAGGTTTTGGGGGCAACTGTAGGGGAGAAAATTACCTCACGATTCGTGTATTCTGCGAAATTTGATGAATCATTTGCAAGCGGTCTGCAGTGTTTCAAGATAAATGAAAGGGTGAGTCTACCTTCTATGAAACTTGATACATTATTTTTATTAACGCAAAGAAGGAACATTCTCTAGATAATATCAAGAATAAAGTGTAAAAAATGGACTAAAATCACACTTTTTGTGTGTGTGTTTTAAAAATTAATACAGAATATAGCCAAGAATGTTGTAAATAAACATTTACTTATTTTTTAAAGATTATAATAAATAGTTAAATCACGAATCATTATAAAAATTTATTTATTTTGTGCATTTTTGTGATTTAAGCAAACAGTAACAAGTATCAACTTTCTCCTTAACTTATAGTATATAGAAAATTATACCCAGGAAATAAAAGGTTAATTTTAAGAATTTTTGGGGGAATGGACTTTTAGTTGTTTGTTCAAAGAAGAATATTATAAAGGAGTTTTTCGCAACTACAAATTCTGTAATATAAGCATAAAAAATGTTTTGTTAAAATATAAAAAATTAAATCTTAGTAACTCAATGGGTAATAATTATTATCAAAATAGATTTTTCTGATTGTCATATTTATATTATCATTTTTTCTACTATCATGTCATTCATTCTACTATCATGTCAATATATATTGGTGTATTAGAAAATATATAATTTATTCAAACTTTTGCTATAACAACACATAATTATTTATTTAACTATATAGGAAATGTATATCTTTTATTATAAATATAAGACAAATAAAATGACCGACGTGTATTTTTTTTTTTTTTTTTTTAAATACTATTTGTACAAAAGCAAACACAAATTCTTATTTTTACCCTTAGCATTATTTTTTATATATTGAATAAATTATCTAGTATGGACCTCACACAACTTATATGAATATAATTTAATTTATCATTGAATGAAAACTTGAATATATTAAAATAACATACATATGAATATATTAAAATAACAGTTTAAAATAGTTTAAAAGGCAATTTTTTTTAATAATATATCAAATATATTAAAGTATCATACTTATTAAGTATGCTATTTTAATATATTAAAATGGCATACATATGAATGTATCAGAATAGCAGTTTAAAATAGTTTAATAAACAATTTTTATATTCACACACACACACACACACACACACACATATATACTTTTGTGTGATGGGCAACACCATACTCTCATTATCCCTCACTTTAAATATATTACCTTAATGCTTAAAAATATTAAGAATGCAAATAACGTTAAAAGTTTATTTCAAATTACAAATTTAACAGATACCTCTTTTTAAATCTTGCAGTCCTTGGACAAAAATCCTTGGTCCTCATTTGATCTTCAAAATATCAATATTTAATTTCATGAAAATTTTTATTTTAAGTATGATGATAAAAACATGCATACACATCATCCAATGAAAACTTGAATTCCATATTCATGTGAACTCAAAACTCGTAATTATAGTACAAAATTGCTTTGAAAATGTGACTACAAACATCACTTAATCTTCCGCCCATACGGTGTGGTAGCTAGAGTCTCTGGCTCCCTCACAGAAGCACTCTGATTCGAATATTGGGCCAGCCATGGGTATTTCGCCCTGTGATGCCTTTATTAGAGGTAGCAAAAATCGCCCATTAGGAACTCTTTCACAAATGGCCTTTATTTTGGCTCATGGCCAAATAGTCGTGGCAGTAACTGCACGCCATTGCAATAAATAAATAAATAAATAAAATAATAAAATGCTTTGCCTATTCTACAATTATGGCAAAGTGATTATTTCTATGCAATTTTCATGGATTTAGAAAAAGTAAGTAAATCACATCTATCAGTTACTGTCAATAGCCAATGATGTTTCGCTTAATTTTTGATTAATTCGCCTTGTTTACTGTTTATAAGTTTTATAAACATAACATAGTGTGTTATCTATTACCACTGCATAGAAAACACATAATTCAACTTGAAACTCACTTCCAGGAATTTTCAACCATAGACTTAATATGTCTGAATTTTTAGGAATAACTCTACAAACGAATCGTAAATTATGATTCTTCATATTGTATACGAATCATTGTTTTATAAATATTAAATATATATATAAAATATTTAAATAAACATTTAATAAAATATTCTTTTCCAGTAAATTTCACGTACAGTCGCACTATATTCTAGTTAGTTTGGGCAGACTTGTAGACGAATTGTGAATTTTCGTAACATATTCTGCACGAATCATGCTTTTATGCATCTATATTAATAAAATCAGACTTTTGACCGTACATTTGTCAGAATAAAATACTTTCTCTATATCTACACGTTTCACACACCATGAAATCCGAAAATGACATCAGCAAATTTTATCTCTCTGTCTGTGTGTCATTGTGTCCGTATGTCTGTAACGCTATTTTTTTTCGGGCTTGGTAGAAACTTAGATCTTTACCCAACTTAAATTATATCTATCAATTTTTTTTAATTCCCCTCCTCCCTCCCCGGGGGGGGACAAAAGTCAAAAACACGTTTGTAAGCATAACTCGGTTCAAAATTACTTTACAGTAAAGAAATTGCACATGGGGAGACTAGACATGAGTAGAAATAAAACACTAATTGCGATTTGTCATTTTTCGATTTTTAAGGGGAGGGAAAAATTCATTTTTGCGGGAAATTTCGCAAATTTCGTATTTTTGAGCAGAATTCTACCAAAAATGGAACAAAGATGTTGAAAAAAACCTATCTTACTTTCTTAGAATATTTTCAAAAACACGGTTTTGTTTTTTTGTGATTTGTGATTTCTTTTTTTTTTTTTTTGGGGGGGGGGGGGGGGTGTTGAGGGGGTAAAAATCTGGACATCCTTTTTCTCGCTAAATCGGTCTTGAGAAATCCATGGGAGTTGCAGTCACGAATTTTGGTGCTTGGGTTGTTTATATGTATCCGACAGCTACAGTGATGGAATTCCCTGTTCCTCCCTTGGTAGGGAACATGAGGTAAAATTACCTTTGTAAGCCTAACTCGGCTCCAGATTATTTCACAGTGAAGAAATCGCACTGAGGAGACTACACATGAATACAAATAAAACATCTGCGATTTAGAAAATTTTCGTTTTTAAGGGGAAGGAAAAGAAAAATCGGTTTTTGGCGGGAAATTTTGCAAACACCGGATTTTTGAGTAAAACTTTACCAAAAAAGGAACAAAGATGTAGAAAACAGTCATGCATTTTCTTTAGAATATTTCTAAAACACGTTTTTTGGGGGGGGGGGGGGATGAGAGTAGTACGCGTTACAAAGGGCAAATTCGAGACACCCTTTTAGTAGTAAATTTGCACTCTTTTAGCGTTAAAACTGTAAGTAGTAATGATAATCATATTCTATTCCATAAAATCTTTTTTTGTGTGTGTGCGTGTGTGTGTGTGTGTAAATGGGAAAAAATGTCATTTTCCTTTTAATTTGTGAAAAAAAAAAAAAAAAAAAAAAAAAATCAGTGTTAAAAATGTGGTTTATTAAAGTACTTCTCATAGAACGTAATGCTTTTGAATTTTTAGGGTGTCGCTGCCCACAAACTAATGGAGGTATTTTCTCGATTTTCAGTGACGAACACCTCAATATCAAATTGAATAACATATATTACTTTCAAAGAATTTCGGGAAAAATTGCGAGAGCTAGAGCGCGACAAATAGACAGACAAGAGGAAATATGGACAGACATAAAGACAGACAGATGGGCTAAGTCAATTTATAATGACTACTATAGATTTTCAAAAAGTATTAAAAACTATTAATAAATCGAAAATGTAATTTAAATAATTTCCGGTTATAATATTTAATATATCTGTATATTGCTGTGTTCCCTGTAAATCTTAGTACTAATTACCTTATACGTTACAGAGATATTCTTTATGTGCATATGAATAATTAATGTTATTTTCATTAAAATATGCGCAAAATAAAGTTTAATGTTGAAACACGGTTTATTTTTATAACTTTCATAGAACGCAATGCTTTTGAATTGTTTTGGATATCCATGTATCCAATAGTGGTATCTAATTTCCTATATCGAAAATCCCACAGTGAAATTGAATAACATTTAGTAATATCAAGACATTTCATGAATATTTACGGGGTTTATAGCGCGGACGAACAGATGGGCAGACGAAAAATCCGAATTCGTTAAAACTTTTAAACTTTATTGGTAAATATTAAAAATTATTGTTATAAATCTGACTCATTCATTTAAATTCAGTATTTAGCAAAGCGGGCAATGCGAGTATAAATAACAAAATTGCTTAATATTTTACTTTCTTTTACCCTTACGGTAGAGAAAGCATTGTTTTAGGGTCAAATTTTCGAAAGTGAGTTTTTGTTATATTTACATGTTCTGAAGTCCATTGAATAATAAAATCATGTTTTTAGTGAATGGTCTGTGTGTGTGTGTGTGTCTGTCTCTCTGTGAGTATGTTATCAGCATATCTCAAGAACGAATAGTAGCAGAAATTCCAAACTCGGTATTCTCAATGTGAATCATATAAGGATGCTACACTAAGCTTTTCGTTGAGATTAAACAAATGGTTCATGTACAGGGACACTCAAAATTATTCAAATACATTACGTCTATGGGGCAAATTGCAGGTAAATAGAGCTTAATCTCTATAGACTGCACTAAACCAAATGAAACGGATATATATTTTTTGTAATAGAGATAGTCAACTGGGAAAAACACACACACACACAAGTCCCCCCTCGAGGGGAGTAAATTTTCATCATGGGTATCTTTCAAAAGAACTCACCTTTAAAACGAATAGTTTAACCTTCGATCTGCGGTAATTGAAAATAAAGTTATTGATTTTTTTCATAAAAAGAAAAAAAATAATAATAATGTAATATTGAGAATAAATTCAACTTTTATTGGATGTGTAGTTTTATATTACTTCTCTAATATGGGAATCGCCTGCATTATCGTGGAAGATTTTTTTTTTTTTTTCTTTTAAATAATTTTATTAAATTATTTTTGCTGAGTGAATTTGTATAGGAAAATATTGAAGAAAGTCATGTGGTGGCCACAACACACTAGTTATTTGTTGCTAGTGGGTGTGCTTTACTAATAATATTTTACTATTTCTAGAAAAGCTGTTCGGGAATTGAAATAAAGTCCTCATAGAGATATGGTAAATAATGTATGTTTCAATCAAAATATTCTTCTCTTGATTGTTGTATATTTGCTCGTTTTGAGGCTTCCTGATCACCGTAGTCAAGTTTTTAACATTTGATCTTTGTTTGTGTCTCTTAGAGTAACATAAAAACGAATAATTTTAGGAGATCCAAATGTTATATTTTTAAGTTAGTATAAGTTTGTTGCTGGAAAAGTTTGATCAAGATTGATAAGTTTCAATGAATGTTGCGTGTGAAAATTGTCTGAATAATTTTAAGGAAACTTTTAATGTTAATAACATAATTAAATTCTATATAAATGTAGGTGCATTAATGAAACGGGTGGTTGAGGGGGGCGGTGGCCCCCTTCACACAGAATTAATCATCACATAAAACTTTTCCGAAATCTAATTTGAGTTGTATAACATAGGTTTACATAACAGTACTCGTTATCTTACCTCTTAATATCCAACCTGTATTTATAGTAATAAATTTCAGGGTAAGAGAAATTCATGGGAGTGACACATCAGATTATTACGTTAAAATTCCTTTTCTAAAGCCAAAATTTTCCATTAATAATTACATGATTATTTTTCAAGCTTAAGGACAAAACAACATTTATTTATTTTTTTCGATTTTTATTCCAGTATTTAAAGTATTATATTTAAGCAGTTTCTTAAAAGAGAAAAAAAACATAATATATATTTCTTATGTAAATAATAAACATATAAATGTGTATTTCGCATAAAAGTATTATCATCTTCTTGAAATCGACCCAGAAATTTAAGAAATTATTACCTGACACTATATTCCTTCTTGTTCTAGAAAACGTCTTATTCTTTTCTATTATATTCACATGTTAAAAAGCTTAAAAAGGAAGAAAAGTAGAAAGAAAAATTACCTATGCACTACTCTCAATAGCATTCACTTTAATGTCTGGTCTTTTTCGATTACCAATAAAAAGCAAAAATGGGAAAAGCTTTCAAGAAAGCACTTTAATCACTAAAGTCTGTCATGGTTAAGTAAACGCTACAAGAATTCACTTCAGTGATTTTATATTAAGTCTCTTTGATCTTACCTTTTCTTTAGATTTTGTCTTGTATCAAGGAATTGTCGCATTCTTTTAACAGTCATATAACTTTTAAATTAAAATATAATAACCTGAATTTTAGATACATTCATGTCATTCTACATTTTATATGTTTAAGCTATAAATTAATACTGAAACACACTGATTGTTTTATTTAAAGAAAGTCTTTCTACGTGAATTAAATTAAAAGTTTTTTGAGGAGGGTATATTTAATAAGTCTCCTTTGACGGGAATTTTCGGATTTGTCTTACGGGCCACCTTCAGCCATCTGCAAACAGTTGCGTCAACGTAAACGTGAGAGCTTCTCAAACTCAACTTCTCGGTATGTGAATGTGATCGGTACCAGTGCTTACCCGGATCAAAAATGTAAAAAAAAGAAAAAAAAATCAAACATAATGATAAATTTCTGAAAATAGAAAAATGAAAGAAGAAAAAAGTTTCAGTTTAAAGATTTACTTCTGATGAAGATCCAAGGTGCAAGGTTAGTCAGAATTAAGTATTAAGAGTTAAAAAAAAAGAAAACATATATATATATATATATATTCCTTTAAAGAACCTATGTGCAACCGAAAATCTGTCACATGGGTTTAACAGACATGTCTTCATGGTGAGAAAGAGTCAAAGTTTCAGGCAGA
The DNA here is from genome assembly GCA_963930645.1 of Salticus scenicus. NCBI lineage: Eukaryota > Metazoa > Arthropoda > Arachnida > Araneae > Salticidae > Salticus > Salticus scenicus. Next base: position 166,080,817 of record OZ005656.1, on the reverse strand, counting down.
AAACCCCTCCCACAAAAAAAAAAAAAAAAAAAAAAAAAAAACAGGTATATTAAGGATCCTCGCTATCATAAAATAATTTACAATTGCGTGCAATTTTCTACTAAATTCTACTAATTTCAAACTAACTTATTAAACTGTAAAATATAATAGTAAAAAAAAAAAAAAGAAAAAGAAAGAAAAGATGTAGTTCGTTAGTTACTGTAACTGGAAATATTTAGTCCCACTGTGAACTAATATTCTGGATTATTTACACCGAAAGTTTTCATGCAACGAGATCAGACTAAACGGTCGCGTCGTTTTGTCGACCTGTTATCTGTACCTATTGCACATGTCCTGTTTCCTCAGTCAGACTTATTCTGTCTTTCATCGCTGTTTTGGATATCATTATGCCTTTCCTTACAATCTCTAAGCAAGTCTTTTTAGATATAAAAACACTGTTACTACTTGTGATTTTTTATTTCAAACATTGTTAAAATATTGGGAAAGGCATCATGTTAAATTGAAAATAATATTTCAATTGGAAAACAAGTCACCCTCCCCCCCACCCCCACTGAAAATTCTGCTCGTAAGCGACCGCAACAAGGTCGTTCATTTCAAAATCCAAGACGTTAAGCAAATTTTTCACACCCGCAAAATAGAAATTTTAGACAAAATGACCGATTCTTAAGAAATGACTGAAACTCGACTAATGACGGTCACCGTCAATAGTTAAACTCCATATTTTTAAATACCATTTGTACCAGTCCAGTGAACTTGCCTAAATTAAATGTTGTCTTACATGATATTGTGACTCCTACAGTTTCTGACTCTTGTGCCGAACGTTGTTTCCTAGTTTATGACACGTATCGAGAACATTTTGCATTTAAAACTTTAAGTCAGACCAATTTAAACGTAAGTACAGCATAAGGTCAATCTTGTGTAAATAGAGGAAATGTTTTTCTTAAAATTAAAATTCGCCAGCTAGAAATTGTGCAGCCTTTCCTTGTTATTGATAATCTGTAGCATCCTTGCATATTTGTTTTAGATTTTATGAAATAAAATAAGATGGAGTTTGAGTTTTCTATTAAATCATTATATATTAATGAATCTAATTTAAGTATTTAACCTATTTAGTCGACAGCGTTAACTGTTAATTTAAGGGAAAGTGCTTGCTCTCAATAAAAAAGAAAAGTCAGATTGCTTTCAACATCTTACTCAATCTACTGACTGTCTTTCTAAAAATATAACAGAGATTAAATCATCAAAAATGTCTCAAACTAATAATTCTAATGAATAGATTACTGTGGCATTAATTCCAACATCAGTTCTAAACTCCAGTGAACAAACGATACATGATAAACCTCAAAATTCAGAAATTCCGGAAATTATACAATTATCTTGAAGATCCTGATTCCGTTTCTGCAGCAGATTCCGCTATAGCAAAGAACTGGGCCCAATATTTTTGTGTAGAAGATGGCTTATTATTTTATTCTAAATTATTATCATCAACTGAAAAATTAAGAGTTGTAATTCCCAAATCTCTTCGCCAGACCATCATTTTTTAGTTTCATGACTCACCTACTACTGGGCATCTAGATATTAGAAAAACGTATAGTAGATTTATGGATGCCTGTTACGACCCGAAAATGGGGTAGTCGGTTCATAATTGAGTTGTCGCTTGTGAAAGAATGTAAATATAAATATGGTAAACCGGCCGGTAATTTGATACTTATTAAAGTAAAAATTCGAAATCAAATTCTCGAACATGATTTAGCAAGTTCTTATCCCCACTCTAATCCTAAGAGATTTATATATGTATTAACAATTGTAGATTATTTTAGGAAATAGGTAGAATTTGTGTCCTTACACAAAACCTCGGCACAGGCAGTAGCCACTGCTTTTTTCGAAACCTATATTTCTAGAAATGATGCCTCCTCCAAATAGTAACGAACCACGATCCTCAAATTATTAGTGAAGTTTTCCGGGCACTCTGAGATAACCTCGAAATTAAACATGTCTTTCCTGTTCCTTATCGGCCCCAATCAAATCAGTCCGAAAGAATAAATCGAACATTAATTCAAATAATTTTGACGTACATTGGTTAAAAACATGAAAATTAGAATCGTTTCATCCATTACTTTGGTTATGCTTTACTTACGTCAGTCAGTGATGCTACTGGTAAAACCCCTGCTTAACTACTTTTGGGGCAAAAATTTTTAACTCCGTTTCAATAGTTAATTCTGACGCATAAAAATGCGTTTAAATACGTGACTCATGATGCAGAAAAATTGATTGTGAGGGTGCAGAAAAAACTTAAGGAAAGCACAAAAGCACCAAGCCCAATATTATAATCTCCGCCGACGTATTTTAGAAATAAAAGTTGGTGATAAAATTTTTAGGATACATGTTTTTTTCCCAGGTCGAAGAAATCCAGACATGCCGGGATGTTTTGACCAAATATTATCGATTTTTTTTAAAGTTTTAAAAGTCAAAAATATTAATTTAGAGTTTGACATCCACGGTACTCCAACAAAAATTAATATTGACCAAGTGGGAATTTTCAACCAGCATGTTGCAGATACTGACTCACTACGAGCTCATTTTCCGATCCAGTGGATCGAAATTATTTCTGATCAAAAAGTACCAGTCAACATTTCAGTGGATATAAAGCTGTTTCTAAAAAATGTTAGCACGTTAGTTAACACGTTTTCACAATAGTTAACATGTTGAGGGCCACGTGTATTCTTAATAAACTGCATTAAAATTCCTTAATGATATTATCATGTAATAAATAAAGTAAGTAAATTTTCAATAATTACTTAAAACAATGTAACATTTTTTTTTAGTTTTATATCATATTTTACACTGTCAACCACCGATGGTTGACGCGGCTTTATGTCATATTTCACACTGTCAGCCACCGATGGCTGACATGGCGTGCAACGTGTTAAGTACCAGTTTAGCGAAAGAATCGTTTACATCAAATTTTACTACGAACGTAGATTTAAAAAAGGTAGAATTATGTAACTCCATCTCCTCCTCCCAAGAAACAAAAACACATGGTATTGCTGGTTATATTTTTCCAGTGACTTAAGCATGCAGTGGGTAGTTTTTCTTAAAGATCTTTAAAAAGAGACTTGGTGATAATTTGTTCATATGGACACCGTCTTTTGTATTATTTTTGTTAATTTTTAATATTATTATTAGTATTATTTTAAATAGGGGAGACAGAGGCTAGTTTGCAAAGATTTTAGTTTTTCATATTTCCATTTTTGTTCGCAACAATAATGGTAAACGCGAAGGCAAGCTTGACTTTTTGAATACATATTCTTGTATCTATGAACATCAATTTAAATAAATTAAAATAATAGATTTTGAAAAATAGAATGCATGTATATTTGGGTTTACATAAAAACACACGTTAATTTGAACAAAAAAAAAGTTGCATTCACCAGGTTTCTGAAAATACCCACTGAGCTGAGTATTTTAAAGCGATTGAAGGAACTTCGCGCAATTGAAATTTCTACATAAAAGCTTATAGTTACATTTAATATATATAAATGGGATTCTGTTAGATGTAGAGAAGGCAACGAATTTTATGGACTGTTTTTATGTTTTTTTGCATATTACAAATCTTTAAATTGCGTGTTCTATGTTTGCGATTTTTCATGCATTTATGATCTTTAAAGTGTGAAAAAATCTGCAGAAATTTACGAAAACACTTACAGTTTTTTTAGATGTTTAGTTGAATCTACTTAAAAGATTTAGGGATGGATTTTCAATATCTTTAAACGAAAATGTATATATATCTATATATATATATATACATAAATATAACAAAAGCCATGTTTTTTGCAATGTTTTACATAGACATGTACTTTATAATTTTTTCTCAAAAACTAATCAATTTCAAAACTAATAAATATCCCCCACCGAATGAAATACACACACATACGCACATATATATATATATTGGATTAATTGGATTAATTGGATTAATTGTCTGTAAAAGGTTTAGCATCGGGAATATCAGAAATTCATAAAAAATGCAAGCAGAGAAAACACAATTTCAAAATATTAAAACTCTAAAAAATACATCTAAAACCATAAGAATCGTTGCCTGAATATATATCTTGTTGTATGAACCTAATATAGCTCAATTTATGTATATCAAAGGGAAAGACATACTTTTATATGAAACCCTCAATAGTATTTTTTCAAAGGGTAACGATTCCCTAAAGTTTCTAAAATCAATTATCTAAGAAGTTAACTCAAATTACCTCAAACATAAAATTCTGTTTTCAAGAAACGGAAATTTCATAGACAAGGGAAAAAAGAAAACAACGGCAATATTTTTTTTTTTTTTTTTTTTTTTTCCATTTATCAGAAATAATCCATAAAATTCAAATTACTTTTTTTCCAAAAACATCATTTAAACTTATTTTACAGAATGTTTTAAAATATTCAATATTTGATTTCTTAGAACTACTTATTGTATTACGCGTTTCCTCTGTCATTTATTTTATTTTGCATGAGTATTGTTTTTCATCATTCTATGCAGTACGTTACCTCAAAACAAGATTGTTAAACATGAAATATTTATTTGATTCTTTGTCTGGGTAATTTAAAATTAAATGATTTCCATCACAATATATTAAAATATTTACTTTGGCTGGTTTTAAAAGAAAAAAAAAATAATACGAAGAAAATTAATTAGCTAAATCCGAAGCATTATAAATTTTGAAAAGAAAACATGTCTACTGATTTATTAGTTGTGATATTGAAGATTTGATTATTTATTTTGATATAAAGAATACTTTATATATATTAGTAAATAATAATTTTAATTTTGCATCGAGTTCTAAAATCTATCACCATTTTGCACCGCTGACAATCCGTGAATAAAATAGCATGTTCATAGTACGAGATGCGATTATATAACAAAATAAAAATTATTATTATTATTAGTAGTAGTATTATTATTATTTACTCATCTACTTTTTCGTGCTAATTATTTTTCCTTGTGAATGATAAAATAATTATTTTTCGATCAAAAATTCAATGATTTCTACTGATTATGTTTTATGCGTATTTTAATGGAGTTTATCGGAGCACGGGAGCCATCACCTCTTGAAGGCAAAATTGCGATAGCATGTTTCCAGATCAGGCTCAGGAATAGATACGAGACAGGGATGGAAAAGAACCCGGTTTAAAAAAGAAAAAAAGAACTTTTTTTTTTTTTTTTTTTTTTTAATTTAATTTTATTTTTATTTATTTATTTAATTACTTTATAAATACAGTTTTTATTTTTTCAGAAACTTAACTATTAACATAATATAATACTATACTTACACAGACCTTTTAGCAAATTATTAAATAAATAATTATTATGCGGTTAAGTTTTAACAAAAGCATACTTTACTAAATCAATAAAAAATAAGCAAAAATGAAAAAAAATATATATTAAAAAAAAAAATGTGTGTTGATTTACAGTATCAGTAATATCAAAAAATGATTACAAGTCTCTTACTATATATAAATTTTATTTTAAAAGTCAAAAAAAAAAAAACAATCACTTACCGTATTTAGCAATGATAACACTTATACCCAAATAGTTTGAAAAATAGATAGGAGATAATTTAAAAAAAGGAAAAATTTGCACTGATTAAAAGAGAAAAAAAAAAAAAAAGAAAAAAAAAAGAAAAAAAAAAGTTAATTTACAAATTCAGTAATTCATTATTTATCAAATGCTGTGCTTGTAATTTCTGCATAAATTGGATTTTGCAATTTTTTATAATGTGTAAAATAAATGAAAAAAAAAAAAAAAAAAAAAAAAAGGTTTGGCTTAAAAAAAAAAAGTGATCTGTAATATACATTTGCAAATTGGTTATTATTTATTATGAAGATACTTTATTAATTCTAATATATGTACTTTTACTACAGGAATTGCAATTGCAATATAATTTAATTTTTAGAATTTGATTTATTTTTTCAAGCTAATTTTAGAAAACCCCAAACAGACTGATTTGTAGATAGAAGGTAAGAAAAATTTGTACTGATTAAAAAAAAAAAAAAAAAAAAAAAAAAAAAAAAAGTTGTTTAATTTACAAATTTATTATTTATCTAGTGCTGTGCTTTTAATTTCTGCATAAATTAAACTGTGCAATTTTTTATAATGTGCAAAATAAATAAAAAAATTTTTGATTTAAACCAAGTTAAAAAAAAAAAAAATATATATATATATTTTGTTTAAACCACGGTTTAAACCATGGTTTAAAACAAACAAACCTGATACAAGATGGACGTCAATTTACCATAGATTTAGTGCAACGAAAAACCCCACAAACTTTCTTGTGAATTTTCCCTGTATGAATTTATCAGCAACAGAAATCAGGGCCTTTTCTACAAATTTAGTTGTTAGCAGTTGTTAGAGGGGGGGGGGGGCGTTTTCGCTAACATTGCTTGTTGTTAAACTTTACTTTATAATATTAATCTGAGAAATTAAGAACAATAAAATTACTTACTTTAGCTGTAATTAAAATTAAAATATAAAAAAATTTTATTTAAGAATTACTGAAATTAGGTGCTCTAACTATATTTCTGCTAAAATAAGCGTTATATTATTTAGTTAACTTTCAGAGTTTTTTTTTTTTTTTTTTTTTTTTTTTTTTATAACAATAAATTTATAACAACATGATTGTAATTTCATGATAATATTTATATATGAAATCAATAAATTCAGATTTCTTAAATAAGATATGGATTCTCGTCTTTATTATATCCGATTTCATTTTGAAAGACATTTATATATTTTTAATATTTTTTAAAGGTAAAACGTTATTATTTTAAACAAAGAAATACGAGGATAAATGATGCATATAAAATTTATTTATATTAATTAAATGAATAAAAAATAAGAAATATATTTAAAATGACAGCCTAAATTTGGAGGGTCTTTGACACATGCGCCATATGCCTAATAAATAATTACTATTGGTAACAGAAGTCTCGGAACACTAGAAAAAATTCATATACAAAAAAAATTACACTTAATAGAGTTTTGTTAAATAAATCCTTGTCGAATCCTGTTTTTAGACTGACTAAGAATATGGTTCGACAATGATTTATTTAACAAAACTGTATTAAGTGTACTTTTTTGTATAGGAATTTTTGCTAAAGTTCGGAGACTTTTGTTACCGACTGTACACTCTGACAATAGTGCAATAAAATAAGCGATTTATACAGTAAATATTCGCTACAACAATATCCGACACAATGATAAATCTATCTATGTCAATTTTATTTGTCGGTTCCCTTAAATTTCCATATAATATAACGTGTGTCTCTCCTACATTTAACGGTAGTCTCTACAGCAATAAACCGCTATAAAATGACACATTTCCAAGATTTATACGTTCCCAGCTTTCTGCAACAGTATTTCAGGTTTTAAATGCCGAACACAGAAAGAAAAATTTCTAATTTTCTTATCGTTTGGGAAGTAAACAGCTATGCGTTCATAATGACATCGATGATGCACCACTAGCAATTCACATACGGCTCGGATTTGTCTGTTTTTACATTTTATGAGAACGATGTTTAATTGTTGTTGCATGACCATGGGTGACAGTGTGAGCGATGGTAGCAGTATTATAATGTGGAAGTTATAGTTTGGGCACTGCTGCGATGGAATATTATTCCGTAAGTTTGCCCAACGTTTCTTTTTTTTTTTTTTTTTTATTTGAGGAGAGGGGAAAATGAGGCTGTGTGTAGACGACAGTGTGCACAAGAAAATGACGTATCGACCGCCTTCGACGTAAATTTCGGCGGTGTTTGTGTACAATTACGTACCGCGTGATCCCACTAAATTTTATCTGTTACATGTTCAATTACTGGCATCAGACGGTCACATTTTTAACAGAAGTTTTTATATTTAAATGAGGCTTTAAATTGATTGATTATCTTCAAGAACATAGAGTTTTATTCGATGCAATATGCACTATGCAGAGTATTAAAAAAACTCGAAGTCATATGTGGACCTACGATCTATGTGAACGACGAGTTTTTACCTGACAATGGAATAAAACCTGCTTCTGGCAAGGGATATTTTAAAAATGAGGACAATGTTTTAGTGTCTTCAACAATAGGTATGCAAAGTTATATTTTCAGTGTTTTTTTCCTGAAATACTAATAACTCATATATGAAACTGCGAAGAAAGAAACACTTTTTAAACTTTTTTGGGGTGAAGAGAGCATGATGTGTCTTTAATTTTTTTCTGAGATGAGACGGCACCTTTGTGCCTCCCTCCCCCATGGCTGCTGATATGAAAAATTCAAATGGCATAATAAGCGTTTCGTACAATTGAATGTTACTTCCACAATGAAACAATTTCGTTGTACTATCCATCGCAATGTCAAAGTGCTATCTAGTAAACACCCGTATTTTCTTACATTTTAACTCCATTGCATTTTTTAGATGCAGTTATTTAAAGAGCAAAGTGGAACAGAATAATCCTAAGCTGAAAACTGTCATTATAATTGCACTCACTGCGACTGCACATTAAATTATGTTCACCTACTGTGCATGTATTCCATAACCGCTTTACTAATGCTTTTATTATAGAAGTTGTTCTCTTTGAAATACTTAATCATTAATTGTTTAATAAATAATTTTAATATGTATCATTAAAAGTTTTTCATCATTCTTCTTTCTTTTTTTTTTATTTAGTACGCACACACACACGCGCCCATATATATATATATATATATATATATATATATACATATCATTAAACAAACTAAAAACAATGTATAGAGTATCATGTAGAATGTAGGTTCAGTCATGTAAGCATTATTGAAATAGAGATTTAGTTATGAATAAAAAAACATCCTTTAAAAAAGTACAAAAATTTACGTTAATAATAGTATATCAAATGCTTAATTAATCTAAAATTGTGTAAAACATCATGTTTTTAAATTACAGTTTTTTCAGCTAAACAAAACTTATTATCATAAAATAAATTTTAAGAGCATTCTTGAAATGTTGCATCAATAAATCATCTTTTATTGCATGCAAGAAGTGTTAAATTAGTTCTGAGCACTTATGGATGGAAGGAAATATCTCCCTTGTTCATGAAGCCCGTCTGCACGCTAGAAAAGCCGTTAATTTCAGAAAATAATGTTTACGTTGACAAATTTAGAGTATAAGAAAGGAATTTTTAGAAGTATCTGCATAGTAAACGCAGAAATACTTAAGTATAGCAAAAAGCTTGTTTATCAATGTTTATATTGTAAATTAATTTATGAGTTTATACAAAATAACACTTTTATCATCAATTATTATTTCATGTAATGTACGATTAATTATTTAATTTATTTTGTTCTGCAAAAATTTTTTTAATTGTCAAAACTGTATAATTAGTTCTTTTAAAACTCATATTTACTTGTGTTATTTAAGATTATAAGTGAAATAAAAATTAAATAAATAAATGTATAAATAAAATTATATATATATATATGACTATTATAGGTGTAATGCAAATGGTCTTCTTTAAACTGGAATAATTCTTTAAAATAGCATTTCTTAACTTTTATCTTTTAGTTAAATTAAAAAATATATATATTTATATTTATATAATAAACTGTATATATATAATAAACTATACATATATAACTGTTTATACAAACGCTTCTTGGCATTTTAAATTGACGAATCTAGAAATTAATTTATAATTCAAAGAATGATTGTTAAATATCGGCTTTAAGTTTCTTTAAATGTTTTGAAGACTTTTCAGATTATGTCGCTTTCAACACTTAAAAAAAGTAATAATTAGTGAATAATAAAATATTAAAATAAAAATATATTTGCTCCTAAATTATGCTCTAAAATTTCCATAGGGCCAAGCCTCAATCAAAATAATTTAACATTTTGAAACAAATTAAAAATATATTTGCTCTTGAATTATGCTGATAACATACTCTCACACATACAGGCACCATAGTTTACATTTTTATTTTTAGATTCCGGAGATCTTAAAACGTAAATATATACCAAAAGTATAATTTCAAAAACCTGTCTTCAAAACAATACATTTTCTACCTTTATAAGTGTGAAGAAAAGTAAAAATACATATTTCGGAAATTTTCATAGGGCTAGGTCTCAACTGTTCATTGACACCCACTTTCAGTTAGATAATGTTTGTTCCTTTATTTCCATAATAACTCTAGAGCTAAGAAAACAATATATAAAATAGGAAAGGAAAGGAAATTGCTTACAAACTAAAAAGAAAAAAAAAAAAAGCGGATGTATTCTTCAATAATTTTAATGTCGACTGTAACTGCAATTTTAAATTGGCGCTCAGGTCAGTTTCGTGTTCGTGATCAGATCGGGATTTATTTTTTATATAACTGGGTATGTTTGAGAGCATATTTAAAAAAAAAAAAAAAAAACAGTTACGGGGAGGAAGTATTTTGAGATATATGTACGTCCATAACTTGTGTATGTATTCTCAATTTAACCATGGATATGTGCATATCCAAGTTATTGTAACTTAATAATTAACTTCCATATCAGTTTTTCTCCATCAGTGGTCTTTTTTAGTGGTCTTTCAGAAATATAAAAAAGAAAACGTTTTAAGATTATAACTATAAAGAAATTAATAACATTAGAGCAGAAGTTAGATAGAAAGATGGAAAGCAACACGAAAAAGAGAAATTTCGAAAATCAGAAAAAAAAATACAAGTGAAGAAAAGCCAAAAAAAATGCTATATTGAAACAGCATAAATTAAAAAGAAATAAAGAGACACATACAAATTCTTTGCGAAATTCTTAATTTTAATAGAACAAAGTAGTCACAATTTTCGAACAAGACTCAATTAATTCAGTTTGATTTAAGTACTGTAATTGAAATTGTCACATACAATCATTAAATTTAAAGAGGAAATATGTTTATAGTTTCGGACACAATATTACATATTTTTCATTTTACTAACACATTAATGTTATACGAAAGAACTTTTTTAATTTATTACGCATTTTTATTAATTATTTTTTATTTTCTTATTAAGTAAAGCATAAAATGTCATATTTTTTTTTCATGTGAATTATTAACATAATACTACTACTACTAATAATAATAATAATAAAATGCAAAATGTTCTATTTTTCTTTTAATTAGCAAATTTCTCATAAAACTATGTAATGAATAAGTTAATTAACAATAAGATATTGAATCCAAGTGTATATTATTGTCTTTAAAGTTAGAAACAGTAAAAAAAAAAAAAAAAAAAAAAAAAAAAAAATAGTCGTACAATGTCTGTGAAGTGTACTCTAATAAAAATTTACCTCAAATAAATTCAAATGTTGAATATAAAATATAGATGTAAAGATTAGTTTTTACAATATATAAGAGAAATTAAAATTAACTAAATTCGTTGTTGAAGAATTTACGTTACCCGACACACAACTTAGACAATGCAGTGAAAATGTACAGAATTTTCAGTAAATAATATCGAAATATTTTTGAATTACAGCTATTTTCTACAATTAAACAGTTATTCGATTAAAGAATATTTTATTATCAACATTAAAATGCACATGTTACATTCCTGTGTTACCTAATAATTGGTAGTTTCATTAACGTTAAAATAATTGCAACATTTAAGAACAACCAGTATTAAACAATATAAATAACAAAACATTTGTATTATAAAGTTAGATAAGCATTGTATTTCAGAAACATTTGGAGTGGAAGGCTGATTTTTTATACCAACTATGTGAAAAATACCACAGACGGGAATCGAACCCGGGCCTTCCGCTTTACCTGCGGATGCTCAAACCATTGAGCTACTTTGGCTGATTACCAGCAAGGTCTATCGGAGTTGTGCCACGATTAATAATGTCAATTGATATCCCTGTGTTTTTAGATTCGGTGACTTTGACAACGAATGTTATGTGAGAAATGCCTAGCTGGTAATCAGCCAGCTTAGCTCAATGGTTTGAGCATCTGCACTTAAAGCGGAAGGATTCCTGGCTCTGGTATTTTTCACATAGTTGGTATAAAAAATCAGACTTCCACTCCAATTTTTTCTGAAATGAACTTTAAGGGTTGATGAATAAATTTCTAAATTAAAGCACTGTATTGATTGTAAAATCATTAGAGCAAATTTTCTATAAAAATGGTCCTCACTTAAATCTTTATTTTATTAATCTTTAATTTCTATATGTATTATACATTTAATTAACACGTGTTATAATGAATAAAGTTCTTTGGATAAAGTTCTATCCTTTATTATCAAGTTAACAGGTGAAAACTTTCTCACAGATAGATGTACACATCAATAAATCCAAAGCCACTGGGTAATTCATTATAAATTAACACCAAACATTGCAGCTTCTCACTTTCATGTAGTTTGTTTTGATAAAGCTGAATTGAAACTCATAAATCATTTCTAACTTTATACGACTTACTATCTCACATTATGTATTAATTCGCTTGCAGTAATTCATATCCATTAATACTTTAAAGTTCACTAGATATTTCGTAATGAAAATTACTAAGGTAATTTCAAAAATGGCTCTTAGGCAGATGACTAATCATAAGTATGTTTAATATATATATATATCTATATATATAAAGATATAGATACATATATTTTAATATTTTAGTAATACGTAGGTGGAAGCATCTATATGTTAATCTAAAGAAGAGAAAATAATATTAAATTTAATAAACAAATGTATTTGCATATGAACACTATAATTTTCAAAATTCAAAATAGTTGTTTTAAGTCAAAAAACAGCACAGTCTTTCAGCAAGTGAAAAACTGCACACTGGTGAAACTCATGAAAGGATAAATAAATATTTTTAAATAAAAAATGTAATCTAAACATTCAAACAAAATATTACAATTTTGTGTTTACATTTAAAAATGCAGAAAAGAAATGTAAACTTTTGTTTATATCTATCAACAAATAAACACTGTCTCATAAATTAATAATTATTATGTTAGATACAGAACAACATTCCGATGACAGTCCTGTAAATAACAACTCTTTTGAGCTGTAAAACTTCTCTCTTGGTGTGCGTTGTCCTACTAGTGTCCGACAGGGCTTGCTTCTTAAGCTGTTAAATGTGAGATCCCGGGTTCGATTCCAAGTCGAGTTTTTCGGTCTAGCTTTTCCAATTTTAGATGTTTAAATTTTGCAATATATCGTAAATACGGGATAAGTCCCATTAGAAAGCCTCCCCCCCCTCCCCCCCAGAGAAAAGGTTCTCCTAAGACCTAGGACCCTAGTGCAGCCAACTGACCATAACACAACACCAAAACATCACACTATTTCTAGTAAGTTAACACCACAAGAATCTGTAGTAAGGGCGAGTGTGATACATAATGTACATAATTTCATCTATACAGTATCTGATACATAATCACAGATAGCATGCACTGTAGAAATATAAAAACCACTTAATATTGTCAATGTTATATCTGTTGCGTCTTTATTTAAGAGCAGCTGCAGTCAATCTGACTGTTGCCACGCAGTGGTGGTTACATCTTATTCATACAGTTACGGTTACATATCTTACATATATATATACAGTTACGGTTACATATCTAACATCTCCCCTTTTACAAAGAATGACACACAAAAAATGTTATTAAGATATTTACACTATGAATTAAAAAAGGAAGATACAAATATAAACAAACAAATACACAAGAACACTTACTTTGTTACAAAAACAATTACTTATTTACTACCCCGTACCGGTTAGGGGGCTTAATTATACGACCATATTTGGTAATGTATTGTTTAGAGTCCGATTTCTTTTTTGAATTATCATTATTAGAACCATTACCATTCAAATTAATATTTACAGAGTCTTTGTTAGTAGAAGTAGAACCAGTCACTTCAAAATCCTGTTCAAAAATTGTCTCATTATAAGAAGGTTTTAAATCAATTCTATTTCTTCTTAAAATGTTATTTTTTTCATTTCTTACCCAATAGCTTCTAGGGTTTTTATCTCTTTTAATAACTATGCCTCTTTCCCACTGATTTCCAGAACGAATCAAAACATTTTGATTATTTGAAATTTCCGATAAGGGTCTAGACGTTCTATCATAATAGAATTTACTTAAGTTTTGTTTATTTACAATTTTATTTCTGATGTTCGTTTGGAGTTCTGGCTTTAATAATTCTCTATTTATTGGTAATTTAGTTCGTGTTCGTCTACTCATTAAGGCTTGAGCGGGAGAAAAATTTAACCCTTTTATGGGCGTATTTCTATATTCTAGGAGTGCACTGTTAATATCCTGATTAGACTCATAACATTTTTTCAACATATTTTTAGCAATTTTTACACCGCTTTCGGCTTGACCGTTTGATTTCGGGTATCTCGGACTACTATTTACGATTTCAAAATCCCATTCCGATGAAAACTTTCTAAATTGATACGAATTAAAGGGCATGTTATCTGCGACTAGAATTTTAGGAATTCCATGCGAACTAAATATCACTTTTAATTTCTCAATTATTTCATCTGCTTGTTTATTATTTAAGGGAACAATTTCTAACCACTTAGTTAAATAATCTATTATGACTAAGTAATTATTTTTCCTAAATTCACAAATGTCACACCCTATTTTTTCAAACGGTAATGACAAAATGTCATGTGAAATGAGTGGTTCTTTACAATTTTTTGGTCTGTACTTTTCACAAACAGAGCATTTAGAAATTAAATTTTCAATATCATTTCCCATATTAGGCCAATAAAAAATTACTCTAGCTCTAGATTTACTTTTTTCTATTCCGAAATGTCCATCATGAATTTTATTAAGCATTTCTTTTCTAAGATCAACAGGAACAACTATTCTACCATTATAAAAGACTATTCCATCTTCTTCAAAAAGATCTTGTCTTAACTTATAATAAAATCTTACATTTTCTGTAACATCTTTTTTACTGTTAGGCCAACCATTTTTACAATAAGTTACTAATTTATTTAATACTGGATCTTTTAAGGTACATTTCTTAAACTCATTTAATTTTCTATCAGTTACATGCATATGTCTTGTAGCTTTTACACAATGAACAATTTCTTTTAAAAACTCATCTGTATCATATTCATTAAGATAAGATCTAGATAATAGATCAGCAACATACATTTGCTTACCTGGTACATAAGAGACATCAAGATCATATTTAAGTAACTTTAATTTAATTCTTTGTAACCTACTAGATAAAACATTTACAACACTTTTATTATGAATTGACACTAAGGGTTTATGATCAGTATGAACAGTTATTTTTCTACCATAAATATAATTATGAAACTTTTTAGTAGCAAATACTATGCTTAAATACTCTTTTTCGATTTGTGCATAGTTCTGCTCAGCCTCAGACAAAGCACGTGATGCATAGGAAATCGGTTGTCCCTCTTGTAACAAACAACACCCTAGTCCACTTTTAGAACTGTCACATTGCAATACAATTTGTTTATTAGAATCAAAAACACCAAGTACAGGGGCTGTGCTTATTTTTTCTTTAAGTTCATTAAGAGCTTTTGTATGCACTGGTAACCAATCAAATACTACAGATGTTTTGAGCAATTCCCTCAAAGGAGCAGTTATCTCTGACATGTTAGGAATAAATTTCCTTAGATAATTAATTAATCCTAAAGTTTTTTGCAACTCTTTTTTATTACTAGGTGCCTGTAAATTCATTACAGCTTTAACCTGTTCAGGGTCTGGTTTAATTCCATTTTTATTAAATACATGACCCAAATACTTAACTTCATTAACGCGATATTGTAACTTTTTAGGATTAAATTTTACATTTAATTTTCTTGCTCTTTCTAATACTTTAAGAACAATTTCATCATGCTCCTTTTCAGAATTTGCACAAATTAACATATCATCAAAATAAATAATCACACCAGGTATATCACCAAAATTTTTTTCATTAGCTTTTTGAAACAATTCAGGTGCAATATTTAAACCAAACGGAAGGCGGTTAAATTTAAAACAACCAAAGGGAGTACTAAACTGACATAATTTACTAGAAGGTTCATCTAATTTAATTTGGTAAAATCCATCCTTTAAATCAAACACACTATACATAGATTTATTACATAACTTAGGCATTAATTCTTCAATCGTTGGTATTAAATGACATTCTTTTTTAATAACTTTATTAAGATCCTGTGGATCTAAGCATATTCGAATTGACTTGTCAGGTTTCTCTACTATAACTAAATTATTAATCCATCCATCTGGATTCTCTACCCTACTTATAATTTTATCTTTTTCAAGAGCAATTAATTTCTCTTTTAATTTTGGTTTTAAGGATTCTGGAATCCTTCTGGGGGGTTTAACTACTGGCTTGGCATTACCATCAATTTTAATAGAACACATTAAATTAAATGTTCCTAACCCCTGAAAAACATCTTTATTTTTCTCAATAAATTCATCCTTATTTTTTATTTCAGTAGAATCTACTTTTTCTCTTTTAATCAAACCCAATTCAATACAACTAGGTAATCCTAACAATGTTTTAGAATAATTATTACAGTTTACAACAATAAAATCTAGATATTTAGTACAATTATTCATTTTACACTCTAAGTTAACTATACCTAGGGGTTTAATTAAATTACCACCATACGCTTCTAAAATAATCTCAGTAGGGCTTAAGGAATAATTACATTTCAGCGATTTAAGTAAATCATTATGTATTATATTTACACACGAACCAGTATCTAATTTAACTGATAAGATTTTATTTCCTACCTTTAGCGATTGTATCCAGCTTGAATCCTTAGCACACAGCACTGAATCTACAAAAATACATTTTTCTATATTATTAACTCTCTTGGAGTTAAACCTATTTCTACACCCACTAGCAAAGTGATTTAACTTATCACAAATTTTGCATCTTTTTCCAAAAGCTGGGCACTTTCCTCTAACATGATTATAATTACATTTTTTACACAGATAAATGTTTTCTTTTTTATTTTCACTTCCAGCAGCTGTCTGCGTTCGCGACGTCGAATTGTTCGATGTCTTATTTTTTGCTTGTTTATTTTTCCTTATTAGAGACACAGCGTCTGCTACGGTACTCGTTTCGTTTAGAATATTTACTTCTGATTTCCGCTGTATTACTTCAGACTGTTTTTTACTTAATTCTGCTGCTCGGCAAATGTCAATCGTCTTTTGGAGTGTTAGATTCGATTCTCTTAATAGACGTTCTTGAAGCTGTTTTTCTTTCGTTCCAATTACAATGCGGTCCCGAATTATACTGTCAGATAAATTTCCATATTCGCAGAATTTTATTAGTTTTCTTAAATCTGTTAGAAACTCATCAAAGTTTTCAAACTGTTCTTGATTTCTGCTATTAAATACATAGCGTTCGATCACGACATTTCTGCGTGGATTTGCATAGTTCTCAAAAGCATTCAGAACATCCGCTAAGGTATTTCTCTGCTCATCTGTTAGCTCAAATGTATTATAGAGTTCGACGGCATCTTCACCAATGCAATTTAATAATATTGCTACTTTGACGTCGTCATTTTTCTCCGTGTGGCCTCCTGCCTTTAAATAAATTTCAAAGTTCTGTCGAAACTTTCGCCATGCTTCGGCGATATTACCGGAGAGGTCCAAACCTCTTGGAATTTTTAAAGAATCCATTCAGGATTTATTCGAAAATTAATTTCGGAACAGTTCTTTTTCGACGCTCGGCTGCGCCATGTTATATCTGTTGCGTCTTTATTTAAGAGCAGCTGCAGTCAATCTGACTGTTGCCACGCAGTGGTGGTTACATCTTATTCATACAGTTACGGTTACATATCTTACATATATATATACAGTTACGGTTACATATCTAACAGTCAATAAATCTATATTATGCACTTCAAGTTGCTTTCTTTATGAAGAACCCTATATTTTAGGAAACTGTCATAAAATTGTATACTTACCTGTTAAGAATATTAAAAAAAAAATTAATCTGTTGAATATAAAAACTAAGAAAATAACAATTGTCCTTTAGTAAATTGAAGCAGTATCTTAAAACAAAACTTAATTTATGCACGGAGTGATATCGCCATCCGACGAATTTTTAATTGAATTAAATTTTGGGAATTAAACAATGTGTGAAGTGCATGTTTCTAGAAATCACCGGCGATGATCAATTCTTAAATTCTATACTTCTCTGTATAATTGTATACTTATATGATCCAACGTGAAGCTAAACTCATTCAAGAACTCGCTCGTAGAATTTTCTGATTTTCTCTAGAAATTCAACGAGGAGAAATCTGCCTTTTTGTTGAAAATATTGCTAATTAAAAACGCCGTACTGACAATGAACTTAGAATAATTCTCGAAAACAAATTTTACCTAAAGCACCTTCCCATTCATCTACAAAACAAAAACATTAATAAAAACCGCAACTCCGTTAGAGATCGGAACACCACAAGAATTCGATACTTCATCTACAACTATCTGCCACGAAGCTCTATTTACACCTAAAATCTAGATTTAACCAAGCCATTTAAGTCATTTGAACTAAGCAAAACTTTATAAATCATTGGCACTTCTAACATTATACAGAAATCTGCCTGTGAGCGCTCACAAAGGTTGCGTTTATTTCTTTCATAGGATCCATAAGAGTATTGTTATCTCTCCATTTTCCTAAAAAAAAAAAGAAGAAAGAAAGAAAAGTAAAGAAAGAAAGAAAACTACAAAAATAAACAAAAGTAAGAACTTGAACTGAAGAAAACATATTTTTAACGATATACACAAGTTTTAATTTTATTAAAAAAAAAAAAAAAAAAATGATGGCACGTATTGATTTTAGAAATGCGGAAAAAATAAAATATAATGACAGATTTTAGCAGAAAAATAAGGATTCTTATTAAAACTAATGCATACAGTTCAAAATTTTGAAAAGCTTAAAAAATAAACATTTTGTTTTAATTGATACAATTTATATTTACGAAAAAAAAGAAAAACTTTCGTACGTATTATTACAGTGTTGAATTTGTATATATATATATATATATATATATATATTAAATACAATTTTGGTTAAATTACTAAATTAACGCTTTTAAAATATTTTTCTATATTATTAGCGCTTTTTATATTTTGTAACGAAATAAGGGTATAAAATCTAATATTATAAGAATGCATGAATTTACGCCAGCTGATATATTTATATAGTAAATACAAAAGTTAGAATTTTCTCATAAAAACGTAGAAAAATCTCTATGGGTGTTTTTAATTTATTTTTACCGTATATTTAGATTAAAAGTACGATTTAATTAAGCTGAATTTAACTATATTATGAAAAACAACTTTAATTGTACTAAACAAAAAAGTTTTTGTTTTGTAAAAATGCATATATATATCAAATTAACAAACACATTTTTACAAAAGTATATTAAAATTGCAAATTTTAATAAAGTGCTACATTGAATAAAATACTGTAAAAGTATAAAATATGAAACGATTTTTATTTACTTCGTCATTAAAAATGAAAGATATTCTGAATTTGTATGCGAAGAATTAATTGAGATAATTCTTAAAACATGTTTAGATTTTTTTTTTTTTTTTCGAGTCATTTTTTCTTTCTTTTAAAAATTTTTCATTGTTATAAATATTTTTATTCACTTAAGCGTGGTGTAATTGATTTTCCATGAAGCTTAGTTTTTAAAAGTCAAAGCGAAAGAATTTTTTTTAATATAGGAACGCAAAAGGTATTTTTACAAACACAAAAAAAAAAAAAAAAAAAAAAAGTTCAAATAAAGTAGTAAAAACTTAATTACAGAAAACATACTAAAAAATTGTGTTTTTATGGTTAAAACTGATTAAAATTAAAATTTCAAACGTTCTTAGTAAAATATGTTTCATGTAACAAAAAAAAAAAAAAAAAAAAAAAAAATGTGGAAAGCATTCTTTTTATTTTTAATTTGAATAAAACATCCAGAAACATAACTGGCAATGTTTTTTTTAAGTTTGTTTTCTTTATGCAGTTATTAAATAAGTCATTGTAACTTGAAAATGTACAATACGTTTATTAGAGAAGGAAAAACCATCGTGGTATAACAGTTTTAAAGGTTTTTTCTTTACCTCAAAGTCTTTCTATACTGCAACCTAAAATTTATTTTAATGAAGCAACGGTCATCAGTAATGTAATAATAGAATTTAGTGTTTTTTTTTTTTTTTTTTTTTTTTTTTTTTTTTTTTTTTTTTAACATTTCATTTTTATGGGAAAAAAAATATTATTCAGCCAGACTTCAATGCACAGATACAAATTAATGGAATTGTAGTTCTGCGTGTTGCAAAATTAATATTTCGTTAAATAAAATGTTAGGTTTAATATGTTAAATTAGGAATGCATGTTTCTCTCTTTATATTAACAACAACAACAAACAAACAAAAAAAAGCTTTTTTTTTTTTTTTTTTTTTTTCTTTTTTTAAGTTTTAATACTGCATGTAGCATTCGAAAATTATCTTTAAAGAAAAATATATATATATATATAAAAGTATATAAATGATCTTCGATTTTATATTGATTGGAAAATTATAATTCATAAGTAATACTTTCTAATACAATTAGTGTATTAGCATTGTTGGATGTTTGAACTGGAAAAGGCATTTATTCATATGTAGTATGGGTTATGGAAAAACGTTAATAAGTAGAAAACTCATAACGCATATAAAAAAAATAATTCATTAGGAAAATGAGAACAAAGAAATTAAATTTTTGACGCTAACCAAAATATTAAAAATGAAGAACTTATTTACACCGGAGGATACAAATTGTGATAATATGTATTCGGGTCTTTCCTGCGGCTGAGTACAAAACCGTCACCCATTATATATTACGTAATTTTAGTATGACGTAAAATCCATTTATATTCAACATTAATTAATTCAACTAAATCTGATTCATATTGTCCTTTAGAAACAATCCAACATTTCAATTCTACATTTCAATTATTGCATTTTATGGTGCTTATTCAAAGTTTTGTACTTATTAATTTAAAACACCAGTTCTGCGGTGATCTTTTATTGTCATTACGTGCTCTATCTACGCGCTGAATGACAACAACTTTCATAATGTCGGCAACTTTCATAAGAATATTATTACAGGCTCTATTTACGGGCAAAATATTCATTAATTAGCTCATTGTGAAATCTCTATGATTGTATGTCACATATAATGGCCAAAACCATTGTATATTTGGCCATTTTCAATATACGTTTCTTAAATATCTCCAAAATTGAAAGTCACAGAAAGGCCAAAAAGAGAGGGAGGTGCACAACTAGATGTTATAACAAACCTATATAACAATTTACAAAGTTCTACGTCCAACCATTTTTGAGTTATGCGAGATACATAGTACACACATACACACATACAGACGTAGAAAAATCGAAAAATTGTGTAATGTCGCTGATATCTCTGACACAGCAGCTTGTTTTAAGACGAAACTTGCAGGTACTATACATCATGGCAGTCAACTAGACATCATGGCAGTCAACTAGACATCATGACCGTCACATATATAAATTTGCAACATCTACGGTGATTCTTTTTGAACTGTTTGAGATACAAAATCTATTTCGCAAATAGGGATTACAATACTTCCTTATACGTTGTATAAGGGAGTAAAAAGTAAGTTGATGGTAAACATTATCTATCAAACTAAAAAAAAAATAAATATATGAAAAGTGTGGTTATGCGCTTCAATAATTTTACTGCAGACTGCACAAGGTTGTTATTAATAATAATTTGTATTCATGATATATGTCCCTGCAGAGTGAATATAATTGTAATAAATGTTCCAAATAACAAAATACAAAGTACGTTTCCAGAAGCACGCCTATATTGCCTGGTGAAGTTTCATACTTAATTGCTTCAGCCTAAACAAGTATTGCGTGTTTATATAATTTATAGTGATTTTTTTCCGTTATTTTTATTTATTTATTTTTAATTTTTTTTAACTATCATTTATTAATTCACAGTCGTATTTCTTTTATTTTTACCGCAATAATTTAAATCTTAATAACTGAAAGACGGAGAAGTTACTTTACGAAATGCAAAATGGTCTATTTCTCAATTTTATACGTTGTGATATGGAAAATCACATATTCTTCATTAAAATTTAATTGGCTTTAACTTCTTAAAACTATTTATTTTCCCTGTTTAAAAAACTTCTTTAAACGAAAAGAAGTAGATTTATTTTCTGCGGTTTCTTCCTTTCAGACAAAGTGAAT
This sequence comes from Salticus scenicus, assembly GCA_963930645.1. Taxonomy (NCBI): domain Eukaryota; kingdom Metazoa; phylum Arthropoda; class Arachnida; order Araneae; family Salticidae; genus Salticus; species Salticus scenicus. Next base: position 166,058,563 of record OZ005656.1, on the reverse strand, counting down.
TAATTAATGGAATCTTTATTTGAGAAATGCTAAAGTTATTTCTGGTCTTTGCATAAATGAGTTAGATGAAGGTCATACGGTGTCAATTCTTTCTTTCTTTTAGTCAATATATAACTTCAGATGGTTCAATTAGTTTGTTAGAGTGTTAAACTTCGTTATTAAATACTGTATCGTTGCCATTTTTAGAAATAATATTTCCATCATCAATATTTTTAACTTGATGAACCAAAGAAATTTTAACTATTTTCATATTTGTATTGAAATGAACTCTCATTTCTGAATTATTTGGTACATAAATCTGGAAATTGTAATAGTCTTTTATATGTTTTTTCCTATTGTGACTTTTTTTGGAAGTCTTTGAATGATATAAGTGAATCATAAAAAAATTATATGTTTATCTTCATTTCCTTCAAAAATATACTTATAATCGGTAGAAATATGTGATATGGAAAATCACATATTCTTTCTTAAAATTTAATTGCATTTGACTTCTTAAAATTATTCATTTTCCCTCTTTAAAAGACCTCTTTGAACGAAAAGAATTAGATTTATTTTCTGCTGTTTCTTCCTTTCAGACAAAATTATTTTATTAATTAATGAAATCTCTATTCGAGATATACTAAAGATTTTTTTTTTTCGTTTACAGAACCCAGATACCACATATCAAAATATTAGCATTATCTTTCAATCAACTTATCATTCCAACAAACAGTAAAAATATAAGAACAGGACGAAGTGCAGATATTCATGGAAGAAAAATAGTAATATGTTAGAATTGTATCAGCGGCTTTTTCTAAAAATCATAAACACCATTGTATTTGTGGCTGCTTGTGATTAATTAATGCATACCATAATTCAACGAATCTTATGGTTCTAATGAAAATTGTAACGTACTTATTGGCGAAGAAAATTTGAGCCATAACATTTGAAAATATTATATAAATATGTACCTAACCGACTTAAAAATCTGGCGTTGCTTGGGCGATATTTCTAAGCATAATTTCGCAAAAGTCGTTTTGCCAAACTTTTAGATCACTTTCGGTCTACTCCTTGGTCTAATAAGACATCTACTTATGATATTCAAAATTTTTTTGTTCTCCTGTGTCCATTGAATTAATTGATTAATTTATTTTATTACCAACTGATCATCTAAAAATAGTGCATTGTCTTCTATGAAAAAGAAACCTTATGCTGTCAAGTTATTCAGTTTATGATTTATCTAAAGTTTTACGAGAATGACTTTGAATTGTATGATTATCTACTCGTAATAGACTGCAATAAATGATTGATGGAAGTTTCCGTCGTCCCTGTGTTTTGCGTGCCACAACGTCTCATTCAGTTTTTTTTTTTTTTTTTACTAATTATCACGGCTACAAAAACAAAACAATTGACTGTACGAAAATAACTACACGATATACAGTTTAAACATTTAAAGGAAAAGAAGAATCAAACAGATGCCTGTCTCCTTGAAGCTCGTCTTTCAATTCGTCTAAAATGTTACCTTCCATCCTTCCGTGGACATGTAACTTAGAGTGATGTAATTACCGCAATTATTTCTCGAATGTGATGAAGTTTATATAGAACTTTTAAGTTTTTTATAGCATGTTCCAGATTGAAAGTGTATACCTCGCTAACATATTTCGGAGCTTTAAACTCCTTGAAAATTTTTTTAAATACATTTATGCTTAACAAACTATTAAAACCGATGTAACATTTAAAATGAGATAAAGAATACAAAAATTTTTAAACTTTAAAATACATTTTGATTAAAAGCATTAAAACACATGACAGACTTTTCGGCTAGAACACTAGCCCACCTCAGTGTCAAACATACGAGCACAACATTTACAAAAAAAAAAAAAAAAAAACATTATAACACATCATAACAAGATTATATATTCAGGAGGAATAGCTTTAGCCCCGTTCAAGGCAGAATGTTGCATTTTAGTAAAAGCGCCCTCTAGAAAAATACGGGATTTATATAAATTTACATTAGAGGCTAGAATTTTAAGGTTGTTAAAATCAGGAGTATGATCACTATTGAGGGAATGGATTACGAGTTTCGATCTTAAATCACCTGTTTTATATGATCGTTTATGTTCCTTTAATCTAATTTCACCTGTCGTGTATTTTTATGTTTTTAATTAAAGTGTATTTTAAAGTTTTAAAAAATTGTGTATTGATTATCTTATTTTAAATGTTACATCGGTTTTAATATATTAATGAGACGAATAAATTATGTTTAGTTTTATTAAACTATTAAAAAAATGAACACAAATTATATAGATAGAACATTCATTCTCTAATTCGGTATGGTTAGCCTGAATTATCATTTTCTAGGTTGATATAAAATTATATTGTCAGATATATTTTCAGATAAAAATTAAAATTGCTCATAGATAATTTTAGTTTCCTACCATACTATAAATATGTGAAACTTAGGTAAGCGGGAAAGATTCGTCCATGGTTTATAGATTATTTTACATATTTAGAGGAGTGACGAATGTGAAAACCATAAAACAGGCAGGGCGTCCGTGAGTTAGTGTATTAGTCTGTTAATTTGTTAGTCTGTTAGTTTGCTAGACTGTGTACACAATATCACGAGAAAAAGGGATTGCAGAGAGGTCAACCCAGTTTTAAAATTTCAATTAAGGCACTGAGAAGAATCTTATCGATTTGAAACATTATAATTTAAGAACATAATTATTCGAAATTTACCATTTTCTTAAAATAGGAAAATGTACGATTAATCGTGCATGAAAAGGAATATTTTTTACTGTAACGATGCCGGACCAAATTAAAAAAAAACAGTTATCATGCTTGCATGAACATAGTTAGCTAGAAAATTTCAACCTTAAGAATTTTGTACGTTATTTGAAATCTACGAATTTCTTAACATGACAGATTACGCCAAAATTTCGTATAAACATCCATTTTCAGGGATATCATTATCATAGAGATATCAAACCCCATTTAATTATAACCCCATAGTTTAGGATACTGGTATAGGCACCATTGACTATAAATTATCTAATTAAGTTTTTTGAAATTTTTGATTTTTTTAACTTGGCAGAACAGGGCAAAATTTCGCAGAAACGTCGATTTTTAAGAATATTACTATAATAAAGATTTCGGGCCTCTTTTAAATTATGATTTCAGATAATGTTATGAACATAATTCATTAAGAGTATTCAAATTTGAAAATTTCTTAATTTATTCGGAACTTAATATATCCTTCACACAGCAATATTTCATAAAAATCCGCATAAAGGGAATTATTGCGATGGAAATAGCACGGAATCGCATGAAAAATAGTTGAATTTAACCGCAATAAAGTTGTTTAACAAATAAGGACAAGGTAGATGTATCGAACGGAAGCCTGGTAGCCTATTAGGTGGCGCAGTTCAGTATGTCAGAGTGACAAGAGATGAGTCAATTTCATTTATACATGAATATAGTATAGCTTGTTGTAGAAAATTATGAATATAAATATATTAAGGAGAAGTGCGCAGAGTCCATTTATTCCACACTGTAAAAAAAATGTCAAAAGTACAAGAAAAATCTGGCAGCTGGGGTGCCAGTATTTCTCCGTCAAATATACAGGTCAAAACTGTACTTTTATCAAAAGACCTGTTTGATTTACAGGATTCCTGTGTAAAATATACATCAGTGATAGGGTTTAAACTGTACGGTTTTACGGTTTTAAACTGTATATTTGACGGAGAAATACTGACACCCCAGTTGCCAGATTTTTCATGTAATTTTTACTTTTTTTTTTTTTTTTTTTTTTTTTTTGCAGTGCGTCTAGTTTATTTGTGTTATGAGTTTTGTACATTTTCCAATTTTATTACTGCAACTATTTATTACTCTGTTTTTTCCTGTCTATCCGTCTGTTTATTCGTATGTATGCCTGTTTTGTTGGTTCGTCTGCTTTTCAGTACTAAGAATACCGTAAATAAGCAAGAAACCACCGTAACTAAGTAAATATTTGTAAACGTTTGGAAATTCTAACACTATTATGAAATCTGCTTGTGAATGCGCACAGAGCTTATGCCTTTTTTTTTTCTTTTGAAAGGATTCAAAAGAGCAACAATAATACATTTCTATTTTCTTTAAAAATAAATAAATAAAGAAAAAAAAATCAGTAATAAAGAAAACTTCAATATAAGGACTAAAAAAAAAACATATTTTTAATAATATGCGCCATTTTTAATTATACTTAAATTTTTAAAGCCACGTATATATTTTATGCATAAAGTATATACCACGTATATATTTTATACATTAATCTTTTAAAAAATGCGAAATCATTTTAAAACTAATGCGAAAAATTTCAAAATTGCAATTGTTTTAAAAATTAAAGTTTTAATGTTTTAATTGGTAGCATTTTCTTACGTTAAAAAAACAAAAATAAAATTTTTTTATAACATATTATTTTCTTAAGTTTTATAACATATTTTAAAATTTTATCTTGGTATTGAATTTGTATTTCATTAAAAAATTAATTTAATTAACGTTCTCGAGATATTCAGTAAATAATTAAGAGTATATAAGCAAATATTATAAGAATGTATACACATTTACGTCAAATGATATATTTAAATAAACTCATTATAAGTTAAAGAATGCTTAGTAAAACTTAGAAGAAAGTCTATGCGCACTTTTAATTTATATAGAAATAATTTTTCCGAGTAAATTTAGTTTAAAAATATGATTTAATTAAATTTTGTTTAATTCTAGCGTGAAAACAAAAAACTTAAATAAATAAATAATAATAATAATAATAAATAAATAAAAAAATAAAAAAAAAAACGCTTATACGCATCAAATAAAAAATAAAATAAAGTAAAATGAAAATAAAAATAAATATTAATAATTCCATTTCAAATAAGGTACTAAAATTAATGAAATATTGAAAAATAAATAAATAAATAAATAAAATATGAAATGAATTTAATTTATCTACAAAAATTCAGGATAGCATGAATGTGTACACGAAGATTAATCTAAAATAATTCTTAAAACGAATCTAGGAACATATATATATATATATATATATGCACCCATTGGAATATGCATATTGTTATGAGAACATTGCTATCTTTGTGTGAGGTAACGTATTCGTAAATAAACAGGCAGTTTATAACCAGAAATGAAAAAAAAAAAAAAAAAAAAAAAAAAAAAAAAAAACCTGCTACTGTAACCACAAAAGCATAATAATCGGATTATATATACCGCCAAACAAATATACTATTTTTATTTATTTATTTATTTATTTTTTTTTTTCAGGAATGGCTTATTACAGAATCTCTCATTGGAAAATTTATAGTTTAGAGTTTAATGAAAATCATTCGAGTATAGATGGCCTACTTTTGTTCTCTTTGCCGAAAATTTACTAATTCTGGCTATCCTGAAACAATATTTGCCGCTAAATTTGATCGCTAATCTCAGCAAGTCGCCAAGTTTGTAGCCAACACTTGTTTTTGTCTTGGCATCGATTTTGGCGATTTTTCGTCGAATTTGGCAACTTGGCGACAGAATTTGTCGATAATTTGTAGTTTAGGGTTACCAAAGTTTGGAAGCTCTAACTTTAACAGTAAGAGAGATCTGGAATATTCTGGAAAGATTTATTACTTTATAGCACTAAACTCAATTCTTCGAAAACTCCTTAAATGACAAACAAAACCAAAATATAATAAAGTGCATTCGTCGACTAGAGCCTGCTTATATATTTTACTTTTTACACGCAAAAATCTCGACAATTTTCATAAAAAAATCATTACGCGTTTTATTTACGTACTGAATAATCAGTAAATAAAATGTCTTCACCGACTTGAACATGCTTATATCTATACAAATTACTTTCTACACGGAAAAATGTCGACAACTTTTATAATAATATCATTATAGGATCTAAAATTAGCTTATTTTGAAATCCCTATGAAGGTAGGTCATATATTAGGTGTACCCAAATGAAAAGGAGACCTTAGCTGTAGCGGCGTTATATTAAATCCAAGGGAGTTAAAGTTTTGGCCGATATATGGCATGGTGGTATTGCTACATGCACATGCGCAGTTAACGGCTTCGCATCAATATCCTCATTGCTGGAGAGTCCTTTCCGCAGTTCGTTGCATGATGGATTCCTCCAGATCAGCAATGGTGTGCCCAAATGAAAAGGAGATTAAAGTTATATGTGAAGAAATTTTAATAACAATATTATAATTACAGTTCATGTGGTGTAGTGCAACTATAAATAATTGCCATTCATACACTGATCCCAGCGCGTAGGAAGGGAGTGGATGGCCCAACAAATGGGTCAGGCAAACATCCATTTTCTCCGTCGTCTTATTCTCTGGCAGATGCTTGGGCACCCATTGTGCACAAACTTTGCCATAATCAAGCTTTTTGTGGATTATGTGATGCGCAGTTCCTTTGTCTATCTACAATTCAACAGCAATTTCACGTGTGGTGATCCGGCGATTCTGCCATATGAGCTCATCCTCAGCCGATCTCTTTGTTCTGATCTGGAGGAATCCATCATTCTACGAACTGCGGAAATGACTCTCCAGCAATGAGGATATTGATGCGACGCCGTTAACTGCGCTTGTGCATGTAGCAAAACCACCATGCAATATATCGGCCAACACATTAACTCACGGGGATTTGGTATAACGCCGCTACAGCTAAGATCTCCTTTTCATTTAGGCACACCTTATATAATATCGAAAACCTTTGTATATTTAGTCATTATGGATATAATTTTCTTAAACATCTCCAAAATTGAAAGTCGCAGAAAGACCAAAACGAGAGGTACGAGAACGCGCATTAAGACGAAACTTGTGGATGTGCAACTAGACATCAGGACAGTCACACATATAAATTTGCAACATTCTACAATGATTTGTTTTTGAGCTATGCGATATAAAAAGTCCTTTGCGCAAATCAGGATTGAAATACTTTCTTATACATTGAATAACAAAGTAAAAATGCCGCATATATCTCCTTTCTTTTATAATATTTTCATAGTTCAACGATATAAATATTTTTGTTCACTTAAGTCCGTTCTAATCCATTGCATGAGGAATAGTTATTTTTCAAAATGGAAGTAAAATCATTTTTTACATATTGGATCAGAAACGTTAATAATGTTTTATTACAAAGAGATATAAAAAAAATAATAATAATAATAATAATATGGATGTAACAAATTGCAGCTTAATTACAGAAAACATTTTTTTTTTTTTTTTTTTTTTTTTTTAAGTTTATAATACACTGAAATGTTCATTAAATTCAAATTTTAAATGCACCTTGTTAAATATGTTTATGTAACAAAAAATAAGCCTGGAAAATATATTTTTTTCTTTTAAATTTTGAACTTGAATAAAACATGCAGCAACATAACTAACAAGCATTTTTAAAGGCTTTTCTTTTATACATATATTAAATAAGCAATTGTGCTTTGAAAATGTAAAAAATAAAAAATAAAATAAAATAAAATCACAGAAATAGAAATGTTCGTAGTATAACAGTTTTATTTATTTGTTTCTTTAAAGGCATACAGCACTTTAACCTAGCTGTTTTATTTCAATAAAACAGCAATGACTAATGTAATTCTAGAAACAATATTCAGTTTTTTAGAAAAAAATATAATTCATTTAGATCCATACTCTTAAAAAGGATAAAATGTTTTTTTTTTTTTTTTTTTTTTTTTTTTTTAAACCAGAAAGCTGTTTTTTTTTTTTTTTTTTTTTTTTTTTTTTTTTTTTTTTTAACATATAGTTAGGTTTATTATTTACAATTACATATATGTATACGTTTCTCTTTATATATATATATATATATATATATATATATATATATAAAATCATGGAAAATCTATTTTTGCATCTTTAATTGCATATGGTATTAAAAAAAATATCTTTTAAAAATATATGTATATGTAAATGCCTTCAGGTTTTATATGGATTTGAAAATTATTAATTAATAAGTCAAATAAACATTGCGCGAATTTCTTTTTATAGTACTTATAATTTTTAATTAGTACTTCATAATATAAGTATATGCTCAAAGAAAGTTCCTCGAATTGATTATTGAATCTATTAATATATATAAAACGGAGAAATCTATTAATATATATAAAAAGTAGGAATCTGAAAACTCATGTAAAAAATTCATTCAACAACTAAACAAATTAAAAGAAATAAATTTACAATTATCAAAAGTTTAGAAGCTGGAGACTTATATACTCAACGGATGATCAAAATTATGATTGAATGTTTTCGGACAAATCCTAGAGTGGAATGCCGAACCTTCACTCTCGTACATTATATATGTATAGCGTGAAGTAGAACGCACAAACAGAGGGTCATTAACTAAATAAATAACAACAAAAAAGTTAAACTACTTATTCAAGAAAGCAAAGGTCTACTATATTTATCTTCAAGATTAGAGGTAAGTACTCACAGCATTCTTCCGCGTTTTAAAATTGCGCCATTAAAAGTAAACCAACCAACCAATTAACCACGTTTTAAAAATTTAAAGGCTTAATATAATCTATATAAATAAAGCAAAGAGTTTGTCGGCGGAACACATCCGGGTGGATCACTCCTATTTTTCATTGGCCTAGATTTAACTACTTTGGTGATGAAAGTCGGCCATTTTCTTTTAGTAATAATTGATATATATATATATATATATGTATGTATATATATATATATATATATATATTCTTTTTTAAGATACTGCATACATTTTATACTTTTTAAAAGAGCTTTAAAAAGTGTTCATTTTTTGCGAAGACTCTATACACAAAAAGTTATTAGATTAAGTTATAACATTACAAAGTTTTAATCATTCAGTCTTTCTTTTTCCTCCAAGGCAGTAGCACGTGTTTTTTTGCACCTGATGAAAGAAGGCTACGTCCTTTCGAAACCGGTTTTGCTGGCGTAAAATTTGTGGTGTGTGGAGAAGTCTTATTGTCTATTTATTACTAAGTTTTCTTTTAATTAATTAAAATATGAAAATAAGTATTAACTATAATGTAACTGTTGAAGAAAAAAAAAACCTATGAGTTCATTTTCTTTTGACATGAAAACAAATACATTTAATTAAACGTGAACATAAAAACATTTAAAAAAAAAAAAAAAATTATGCATCTCATAGAAATTTATGTCATTATTACTTTAAAAATTTTATACACATTGATAAAGTGCTAATATAGTTGTATAGCTATAAGATTCAACAGAAAATTTAAAAACATGGTATATAAAAAAGTTATTTTATCTTATAATTATTTATATTTTTGTTGTCATTTCGGCGATGAGTCCATATGGGTATCGCGATTACATTAAGTAAACATTTTGGCGATTTTGGCGAAATTTAAAATTCTGCCAAGAGAACTAAGCTGTTTCTTGTTTTGCACATTTTTTTCTCAATTTTATTTTAAATATTTTTTGTAATGGTAGTGAAGAAAAAGAAAAGCATTATTATTATTTTTTTAATTGGTCTAACTATACAAAATATCTCCATCTAAAATATTAGGAGTTTTTTACTCTGTTTATTATCAAAAAGAAAATGGCTAATGCAGTTTTTCCTATATTATTGATATCTCTATAAATTAAATTAAATTAAATTATCTAGTACCAAGATGGTTGATCTGCCGAAGGCAGCGAGAGGCCGAAACGACGTTTTAAAGAAATTTCAATGTATTTTCTGTTTAGTTTTAACTTGTAGAGCGATATAAAAAACATTTATTCTTTTTTTAATTCATTTAAATAATGTAACTGGGCAAAGAGTGCTAGTTAATAAATATTCAGAAACTTGCAACGTTATCATACACATAGAATGTATGTTCCTAATAAGTTTATACAATTTTTATATTAATCTGCTGTTTTTAAACATTTACAATGCTTCAGAAAATGGTGTATATATCTATATCTATATCTATATTTATTTATTTATTTAGTTATATTTAGGTTTTTTATAAGATAAGTGATGCAAAAAACAAATAAATAAATAAATAAAAGTTTTTTGTATTCTAAATAAAACAAAATCGCGTTTTATGGTATCATTTAAAATTTATATTATTGGTAAATACATTTGGAAGGTGTTTATAATCTAAGAAAACTGTACGATTTTGTTTTTATTTTTGGTTTTGTTATCGGAAGATTAATTTTAAATATTGTATTAGGCATGCATTTCATTTTCCTAAATTTCAAACGTTTTCCGTGTCGCTGATTTTTATTTTATATGTGTATAAATATACGTGTATGTAAGTACAAAAACTATGCTAACATACAAATGGTATGCATATATATATATATATATATTCGTAATTTAATTATTACAGAAATTAATTATTCAAAATCTCAGCTGTTTCTCGAGGTTGCAATTCCTTTATTATCGATAATGCTCTACATAAATTTAAGAATCTTAAACTTTTTCTCCCAATTTGAATGATCACAGTCTCAACCCAGTTGTTTTACCATTTTATTTATCAGTTACATTTGAAATTTCTAAAATTCTTTCACCGTATTGTTTTAAAATGATTTACAAACCCATTAACAAAATTAAATTATCTTCTTAAAAAATCCCACTCCTACTGAAAACTGTTCTGGCATTTATTTAATCCCGTGCTCGTCCTGCAATTTAGGTTATATTGGTTAAACTAGGAGGCGATCGAAATATAGAATAAATGAGCACCGTCGAAGTGTTCGAAATGAAGTGATTTCTAACCACTTATTTCTTCCCACTGCTGGGCTCATGGTCATTGTTTAGATTTTTTTTTTCTTTTACTATCATTATTTTATCTCAGATTTCCTCTTCCCATTTGGATATTCATGAAGTTTTAAAAATTTAAAAATTCGATAATTTTTTTTTTTTTTTCTTTTTTATTCCGTTCCTGTCCGATGCTTGGAAATTACTCACATACTTTCTATTTTCATTTAGTTTTGATATTTTTTAGAATTTTACGTTTTTGTTACATGTTTTAATCTTATTTATTTATTTATTTTTCTTTTATTTCGTACTTCTGCTCACACAAGTATTTATATTTAGATTTGTCTTTACATACTTCTTCTCTTTACCTAAAATTCTTTTGTGTGTTGCCGCTTTGACTGCAGCACTCTTTCGAGTGTAAATAATTGTTGTGAGTTTAGTGCATTTTAAGTGTTTATTAATTAATACGCAATATTAAGTTTTGTAATTAATACGCGTAGGTGTTTGTATTTAGCGTGTTAGATCATAGAGTTATTTTATTTATTTACTAGTACGACAGGACTTTTTCTTTCAATTTCTGAGATTTTGTGTTGTTACAGTTTTGCTGTCTGTCACCTTGAATGTGTCTGGATGTCTGCCAATATCCAATTTTACAATTTAAATTCTTAAACTATCTTAAACTTTTTAGAAATTTTATTGATAAACTCATAACCGTCAAAATGTATTTTAGGTAGTTTGGGTTATAAGGCTTATTTTAATTTTATTTATTTTTTAAAAACTATGTGAATCATAGCAATGCTGTGAATTGAACTCGGGCCCTCCGCTTAACGTGCGAATACTCTTCTACTGAATCACTCTGGATGATAACCAGCTGGATACTGCGGTCTTGTCAGACGTTATTATGTGAGAAATGTTGAGCTGATTACTATCCCTTGTGGCTCAGTGCAAGGGCATCCACACGTTCAGCGGATGGCAGGGGTTCAATCCCCGTCCCTAGCATGCTTACCATAATTGGTACAAAAAATCAACCTTCTACTTCAAATATCTTAAAATATTTTGTCAAATTGTAAAAACTTTTACATTTATGAAAACCTACTCTTAAGCTAGAGATTTTTCATCGATTTCATATAGAAACTAATTACCGATCTTAGTGTCCGAGACTATCAATATTCATAAATTGGATGAATTCTGAATGATTTTGATTATTTGATGGCGATATTTTCTGCAGATATATTGATAATATTTTTTGCCTATTTATTGGCAATATCTTCCGAATATACATTGGTGGTGGCTTCTGATTATTTGATGGCGATATCTTCTGAATATATATTGATGATGGCTTCTGAATATTTGTTGCCGGTATCTTCAAGTACACATCCATGATGGCTTCATACAATGTAATAGCGATATCTTCTGAATATGTATTGATGATAGCTTCTGGATATTTGTTGGCGATATCTTCGGAGTACATATTCATGATGGCATCGTACAATGTTTTTGGCGATATTTCTGAATATGTATTGAATCTGCTTTTGAATATTTGTCGGCGATAACTGGAGGATATGTATAGATTATGGTTTCTGAATATTTGTTGTCAAGGTTTCTAGGATATCATGAATTATAGCTTCTAAATATTTGTTCGCTATTTCTTCTGGATATGTTTTGATAATGGATTCAGGATAGATGGCTACATCTTCTTAATGGGGAAGTTGGTGAAAGTTTCTATACATACATATATATATATTTTTTTTCAGTTACATGATAGTAATACATAAGGGATTTAGAAAATGGCCACTTATTCATTCTAGAGGAAGGCGGGACATTTTATTTTTCCCAGTCTAAATATATATATATATATATTACATTTTTATTTATTTGTTTTCTTATTGAGAGATAAACTAAACAGAAAATATTCACCTTAAAATTTATGTTATATATATATATATATATATATATATATATATATGATTTATGTATAAGATTTATGTATATTGTTTTTAGCTTTTATTCCAATATTAAAACTAAGATGTGTAAGGAATTAATAAAAGATGATATATATTATATATATATTATAAATAATTATAAATGTATAAATAAATAAATATATACATATATATGTATATATTTTCGAATAAATAATTTTATCGTTTTCAAATAATAGCAGACATTTAAGAATATTCATTCCTGTCTCTATAACCGTTCATATTCTAAAATAGTTTTTTTTTTCTTTGCAGTTGTATCCACAAATACGTTGAAAAGCTTTAAAGTATAGAAATAAAGAAAAAGAAACAAAACAAAATTAAAATTTTATTATTTTCCTAGCATTTCTTTAATGTCTGTGCTTTTTCGATTACCGATAAGAGGTGAAAAGAAAAAAGCTTTCAAGGAAACACTTTAATCACTAAAGTCTGTCATGGTTAAGTAAATCGAACAAGAACACACTTAAGCCATTTTATATTAAGTCTCTTTGATCTTACCTTTCCTTTAAATTTTGACATTCTATCAAGGAATTGTAGCATTCCTTTCACAGTCGTATAAATTTTAATTGAAAATGAAGTAACCTGAGACTCAGATATATTCAATTGTGACATACTGCTTTTTAAAGGATTTCCTTTTTATTAAAATAATAATAATAATACTGATATTAATACACACTTAATATATTGAAACGAAGTACATTTTTCTACTTTAATCAATTAATATATGTATATTTTAAGTGTTATACACTTGATAAACTCAGTTTTGTTGCTAATTTTTGGACCTGCTATCCCGGCCTATATCAACCATTATTTAACACGTTGAGCGCCATGTCAGCCGTTGGCGGCTGACTGAGTCGAATATGATATAAATCCGCATCAACCATCAGTGGTTGACAGTGAAAAATATGATATAAAGCTAAAAAATTTTCATTGTTTTAAGTGATTACTGAAATTTATTTAAAATTTACATAATTTTAATTTATTACAGGATAGTATCATACAGGAATTTCAATGGATTTTTTCAAGAATTCGCGTTGCTTTCAACGTGTTAAGCGTCACGTCGTCCTAATCATCTGTTCTCTGTTCTTACACCGCATACTCGGTTTCCTCAGTGGCCCGTTACTATTTTTTATCTATTGTAAAATGGCATCGCGCATTTTACTGTTTGTGTAAAAACGTCAAACATTAATGAGTAAACAATGGCAACAGTTCCCGAGTATACAGAACATCTGCAATACGGAGAGCTGTTGACAAATATGTATAGTTAGATAATTTAAAGAATTAGAGCGTCATAACCATACACACATTTCACTTCTCATAAAAATGGAATATATGATTTTGTTTGTTTCAGTATTTTCTAGGAAGAAGGAAATTTTTAGTTGTGGATTTAAAAATGAATAGTATTGGGATGATCGAAAAATAATTTCGTTTTTCTCAGCAGAGGCCTTAATTGTATTTTTCTCACTCTATCTTCACAATTAAGCTGCATTACCATTATATATTGCGACATCTGATATATAGCAAGGCTTGCTTGTGAAAAAGTTAGTTTAATTCTGTTCAACAGGTTTTGATTGGCGATCAATCAAATAAAGAAAGTCGGAAGCGACATTTTCGGCTTATTTTGTTTTTGCTATCAAAAAGGCGAAAATACTGTTCAAATAAGTAAAAAAAGTATACGATGTGTATACAGAAAATTTATTTAAAGAACTCCAGTGTCGTAAGTGGTTTACCAAATTTTTTTCCGAAAATTTGACGTTGAAAATGCATTACGTTCTGGAAAACCAGTTTATGCTAATGAAGCCAAAATAAAGTATTGGTTTATGAAAACTGACAAATAAGAACTCGTGAGATCGCTAAGAAACCAATCAAATGGAGAATATATATTTCAATATATATTTTTTTTACAATATAAGAAAATCGTCTTTCATTTTCAAAGAAAAAAAAATGAAATTAGTTACCGAATAATCCAATATTTGCTTCCCCAGCTCTATTCAGTCACAAAAAGGAACTATTTCATTTTGCCTGAATATCACTCATATTATAGGACAGCACGCTTTACTCCGAAGTTACTAACAAGGAAAGTCTCCTTAAATCACATACGCAGAATAATCTAAAAAAAAAAATAAATAACCTTACTTCGCCAAATCATACACAGTGTTCGTATTACAGCAATGACGTGGATGAAATACATCGATAAAATAAGGAATTTATTTATTTATGTAAACATAAACCTGTAAAAAAAAAAAAAAAAAAAAAAAAAAAAATGGAAAGCCACGTCCATATCGACACAAAATCACTCGGTATTTAAGAGATTAAAATGAAAATTACGGACATGGGTTCCTATATATATATATATATATATATATATAATACATTCGAGTTTTTGGCGAGAAAAAGACAAACCACTAAATCATTTGGCGAAAAAAAAGTTTTCTCGTCAAATGCAAGTAATTTTAATAAATTTGACAATTACTTTCTGAAAAAGCATTTATTGAATGTCGTAGTATGGAATAACTTTAAAATTATCAGATAAAATAGTTGATTGCACTGCTAGTTATGAAAATTACCCCCAGCAACATTTTGATAAATTCTTATGTAAAATGACCTTCTGAATCCGAATATGGCGTCCATTCTGCCCTATCACCCACCGTTTTTTAGGGACGGTCCCCTATTTTTATCCATTTTCGGTAATTTCAGGGCTATACGTTTGATTTTTATGGGTGGGGGGGATTATTTTAACTGTTAAATATCTTCTGAGGGTTACAGAGTTTAAAAATTCTAAAAGATCAAGTTTTGCTGCAAGGGGAAAATTTAGGTGTGGATATGTCACTGAAATTATGTATTACATTTCTTATATATTGCTAACCTTTTATTGATGTTATATATCAAACATTACTTTATTACTTTATTTATTTTTTAAGTTTTAAATAAATTCTTTTTGATTCTTCAGATCAAATGCATGGCCATAAAATTACCGTACAGCGATAAAAATTGGGAGGTGGTGTCACGAGGAAAAAGTGGGTGACCGGGCAAAATGTTAGTCATATTCGAATACAGGATGTCATTTTACATAAAAATCAGCAAAAATGGTATCAGGGATCAATTTTATTTTATTCATTTATTTATTTTTATTTATTTATTTATTTATTTATTTATTTATTTTTTTTTTTTTGCTGCACAGTGTTACTTTTTGTATAAGCTTCTATTGTTCACAAAAGTAAATTATGGTTGAAATTGCTTAATTTTACTTTTTAAATCCTTTTTTATCATAAAATAAGCAAATATTTAAGCCACATATGCTTAAGTTACATGTATATTTATTACATTATTTTATTTGACAAATCTTTTGATTGTTACTTTCTGCAAGTTGTAATTATTAATTTTGCAATTTTAGATAATATATCAGATCTCATTTGAAAATTTGAATATATATATATATATATATATATATATATGCACCCATTTCAATATAACATTCATTCCAATTTTGATGCAAATTATCTTATTGTTTCCAGCACTTTTTATTCCCATTTATTAAAAAAAAAAAAAAAACATATTTCTTAAAATTATGAATATTTTTATAAAAAATATCTTAAATGAATAAAGACGAATACAAAAGTAGAAACTTTTTT
The DNA here is from genome assembly GCA_963930645.1 of Salticus scenicus. NCBI lineage: Eukaryota > Metazoa > Arthropoda > Arachnida > Araneae > Salticidae > Salticus > Salticus scenicus. Next base: position 166,042,236 of record OZ005656.1, on the reverse strand, counting down.
ATTTTATTTATTTATTTATTTATTTATTTTCATTTTATCTTTTTTAAGTTTCCTTTGCAAATAATATGCTTTTTCTTTACCACCCTATCCCAAATAATAATAATAATAACAATAATGAATTAATTAATTAGTTAGTAATTTACTATAAGTAAATTCTTTTTTGGGTGATCTTTGGTTAATCAAAGAATCTTTCCGCGCACTAAATATTAAATTCAATATATACTTAAATAATTAACACTTTAAAAATTTTTATAAAAAATTAGTTTAAAGTTTCAGTAATTTAACTTTGTATAATTTTGTAAATTTAAAAAATTTAGAGTCATTAAAACGTATTTATTTTAGTTAAAACTATTTAAACTGGTTTAGCACATAGAGTTGAAAATGTTTCTAGGTAAATTATATGCAACCCTTAGATTTAATGAATACCAGAACACTGTATATTTTCTGTATCAATGTGTATGCTATGCTAAAAATTCGGCTTTAATATTAAATAAAAACTCATTTTAATTATTTTAACTACTTTTATAGACGATTGAATCTATCCGGGTTTCCATGAAGTTACAAAAACAGTTCCGATAATCGATTGATGGCTGTTTGTTCTTTTTAATTTATTACGCAACATAAATGTTATTTAATTTTTTACTTTAAGCTATAATACGCAAATTTGATATATATTTTATGTTAATTTATGCGTTCCAAAAATAACAAAAATTTGTTTATATACGATTTCATTTTACGCATTTATAATAAATATGTTTCCCAAATATGTAGTTATAGATTTGTTTATTTGGAATAATCTTACTAAAATTATTTCCGTGCGAACATATGTAGAGTATAAAAAAATTTCATGTATGGTTATACATTAAAAAAAAAATACATAAATAAACAAAGATTAAAAATTCTGGCAAAGATAGAATATAGTTTAGTGCGGAGGACTATTATCTTCAATCTGTAATTTTTTTAATTTTATATTTAATTTTTTTAATTTTTAATTTATTTTTATCTAATTTTTTGACCATAAAACTGGGCGACGTACTTTTCAAACTTACTGCAATGAATTAAAACGAAGTGTTGCCACTTAAATTTCATGATTTAGTTAATTTAAAAAAATCTAATTGTCATGTTGAAAAACTGTTTTCACTCCTGGATTCAGTAATATCGCCCTTTTCATTTGGTACTGAATTTTGAACGACAGGACTGATATTTGGTGTTATACAAAACTGGTCTATGAAAACTCCAAACTGAAACTAATAGTCCTCCGTCCGAAAAAAAATGTTTTGTGTAAAAATTTTCTGTGTCGCCAATGAGCGATAAATAGCCAAGAAACACACATTTTCATTATATTTTTTACAGACGATATAAACATATTCTAATGATTTTTTTTTTTTTTTTTTTGTATGCGCATATGGAGGTATATATAGGTGGATGGATGGATGTATATATTAGAAATTTTACCACAGAAGATAAATAATTTTAAAAGATAATAATTAAAGAAATAAATAAATAAATAAATAAAAATAAAAACTAATATTTGTAAAATTGGGATCAGACAAAAATAAGCATTAATTTTCAATATGTATAGATTACATACATTTACTAGTGTCATGAAAAAAGTTACTGAGCATTTGTACAACATTATTTTTCTTGAATCATTTTCTCAGAAAAAAATCCAAAGTACCTCAAACATGAAATTCGATTTTCAGGAAACGGAATTCCATAGAGTAAGAAAAAGTACTAGCAATGCTTTTTTACCCATCTAGCATGATCAATAAAAATCATATTACTTATTCTAAAAACATCATTTAAAATTATTTTAGAGAAAGACTTAAAAATGTTCAATATTTGATTTCTTAGAACTATTTATTCTTTTACTAGATTCATCTCTGCCATTTATTTTACTTTGCAAACGAAATGATTCTCGTTAGTGGCCGTATCACGTATCCTCATAACAAAATTTTTAAAACTGAAAATTGTATTTGATTGCTTTCGTGGTATTTTCAAGTTAAACTATTTTAAACAACGTGTTCTATAAATATTTTAGCGGACTGGTTCAAGTAAATCAAAGCAAATTTACAGAAAAGGGTTATAAATTTTAAAGGAACTTATCTTCAATGCCATGTTTAATTAATATAATTTTCCTAAAATTCATAAAAGTTACCAAATTTTGCGCTTTTTTTCCGAATTAAAATATATATATATATATATATATATATATAGATAGATAGATATAGATATAGATATAGATATATATGTTGATGTACGTCCTTGAATACATAAAATTATGCTTTCATTTTAACGCATTGCTTGCGAGTTCATTTTGCCAGTAGTCTTCAAAAACAAGGCTTTACTGTTCAAATCAGGAAAATACCTCGAAAACAATGTGTTAAATAAAGCAGCATTTAATTATTCATTTAATTATTTTATTATATATAAGTTTGGAAGGTCGGATTTGAAAGAAAGCTTGACTTTCTAAATACAGAATTATGTATAACACATCAATTAAATGCTTGTTTAAGCAACTCCAAAACTTCGGATTTAATGATAAATTTCAAAAGAAAGCCCTCACGATCACCTTTTCAGTAAGCTGGGGTGGTGAAGAGCCTTCATCAAGGAGACATTCTTTAGCCTTTCAACATTCATTAATGGTAACGAAGCTATGCATTAGCTATATCATAACTTTACCAACTGACTTCATATTTAACTATGACAGCTAGCCCAACTGGGATGTCTAACACAAGACTGCCACTGCAGAACCCCAAACGTCATGAACAAATAATTATGATACATGTGAACAATCAAATATAATCACCTCTTCGAAAACTGCCATAAGCAACGCTTTTATTCAATCCACAGGCTGAAAAAAAATAACTAAATAAAATTGCTCACGACTAAAAAAAAAAAAAAAATCTTAGGTACGATTTTAACAGACTGATTTTCTGTTGGAGGGTACTTCTATATGGGTTGGAGGGTACTTCTAAATTTCTTCCTTACTAGAAAATCACAAGACTATAGCTCGAAAATGAGACAAAATAGAAGCTGTGTGCCAGATAGCCTTTTATACCAACTAATCGAGATCTTCTCTAATCTACATTGACCTATTCTCCAGTAGCAGAGTGGAAAAAAAATGTATAAACACCTTTCGCACATGCAAAAATTTTTGACACACATAAATTACTTACATTTAGCAGAGTTCTGAAAGAGAGCAGAGCTATTGATATGTGTTTTTCTATGCGACCAAACAACACGAATGAAAATAAAAATAGTACAATTTAATTACATATATTTTAAAATCCGTGGTGAAATATTTATTACAAAATATAATTAAATTAAAATAATAGTTTTAGAAAAATGGAATACATGTAATTTTTGGATTATGTTACAATATGAGTTATTTTAAACATGTTGAAATTAAGTGCATTTACTAGAGTTTTCTGAAAATATCCACTAAAGTGTGCATTTTTAAGCGATTTGGCCCCTAAAATCAATTATCTCAAAAGTAGATTCAAAATACAACAAACATTCAATAAAATTCAAACTTCGGGAAATTGAAATTTCATGAACAAAGAGAGGACAATGGCAATACTTTTTTTCTTTTTATCTGATGTAATCTATAAAAGTCAAATTACTTTTTCCAAACACATCATTTAAAGCTATTTCCCAGAAAGTCTTGAAATATTCAATATTTGAATTCTTAGAGATGTTTATTCTATTATTGTTTCCTTTGTCATTTATTTTATTTTGCATGAGAAATGTTTTTCCTTAATGGTTGCAACATGTTACTTTACAATAAAATTGTCTGTAATGACATGATTTTTTTTTTCTATTCTTATTCTTGGTAATTTAAAATTAAATGATTTTTTTTTTTTTTTTTTTTGAAGATTACTTAACGTATATTAATAAATAAAAAAAATAGGAAATTTTTTTAAGGCCTAAAATTATTCTAAATAATTAATTTTCTAAGTTCTATAATCATTTTGTGTCTCTGACAATCAACGAATAAAATAACATACACTTGTTCAGACACACTGTTATATATAAAATAACAACTATTTGTTCATTTATTTGTCTATTTTTTCTTGCTAAATATCTTTCTTTATAAATAATAAAATAATTATTTCTCAATCAAACAATTAACATTTTCTACTGAATATTTTCCAAATAAATTTTCCTGGGACTTGCCGAAGTGGGAGAGCCCAAAGAAAAGCGCATTGCAACTAGAAAATCCCACGCTGTCACACGCAAATTTACGAATAACTAAGATCAGGGTGATATGCATAAATTTAGTTGTTAGTAGTTGTTAACCGGCCTTTCGCTAACGTTACTAACTTCGCTCTTTTTATAATCCTGCTAAAATTAATTTTATATAATTTACTTTAAATTGAGTGTTTTGACAATTTTTCAACAAAAATTAAAATAAATGTACACTTGTTGGTATTTTGACACTAATATTTTTGTCTGAAATCAATGAACTTTTTTTACTTAATTGAAATATTGATTTTCGCTTTATATATCAGACTAAAATTTTGAACGATATATATATATATATCTTCTACTTTTTCAAAAATGAAATGTAAACAATCTAAGGAAAAAGAAAAACACTAAATCGATCGAATAAAAATTATTCAGGACAAATAAATTAAGAAAAAAGAGATATGTATACATACATACATATCTAAAAAAAAACAATACTATTGTAGAAGTCACCCCGCCCAGCAAAAACTCTTACCTTTCTTAAGCAGGCAGAAAAAGGATTGATATCAAATTTCGCCGCCGCTATTGAATCCCGAGTACTTAATGCCTAGCTTAATGAAGATCTGCCAATAACACTGCATGTATCTTTCTAATCAATCCTAATCTCTATCAACATTATTTGTTATCTGTGTTAATTTTTTCGCTGCATTATAAAGTTATAATCTAAAGTATTTTTACAGCGGGATGCGTCCCCTATGTATAAGTTTTAATTAATAAAAAATTTAGTTAGTGTTAATGGTAGATCTTCATTTTGCTAGTCATTGAGTACCCGGGATTCAGTAGCGGCGGCGAAATTTGATATCAATCATTTTTTTGGTTGCATAAGAAAGGTAAGAGTTTTTGCTGGGCGGGGTGACTATTACAATAGTATTGTTTTTTATGAGATATCACTCCTTTTTGCAGGTTATGTATGCGCTTTTATAACTATAATACGTATGCATAAGAAAGGTAAGCGTTTTTGCTGAGCGGGGTGACTTTTACAATTCTATAGGTTTTTATGAAATATCACTTCTTTTTGCAGGTTATGTATGTGCTTTTATAAATATAATACCTATGCATAATGAATATATTTGTGTAATACATCAATAAAAATCGTGCGTGTTATGCATAGATGTAAATATTGTGTTACATATTTCTAAATAGTACTATTTATTTTCATGTGATTTCTTTCTAAGAGGTTTAGTCACATTATAAAATGTCAATTTTTCCCATTTCTAGCTTGTTTTCGCGTTAAAAATGATCCTTATTCGTTAAAACACACTTTATCAGGGCACGTAATGGACTTGGCGATGAATTTGGCGACTTTATCGCACCTTGACAACTATTTTGACGACCTTGGTGAAAAAAACCTTTATTATCGATAGACCCATTGTCCAAGTTGTAAGTCAATTATTACGGAAGTTACTGTAAAAATCAGGATTAATGGCAGGCTATAAAAGGGGTCCTGTTTCGACCACTTTATATATATATATATATATATATATATATATATATATATTAAGATAAAAAGCAAGAAGAAAGCTGTGATTGCTTTATGCCCAATATTTTCACCATTCAAGGACTCAGATTTAATAAGAAACATTTCATTTGTCTCAAAGAACAATCTTTCTAAATGTACATGGTGCGAGAAATATGCGCCGAGTTAATCTCAGAATAAAAACAATATGTATCAGCAGATTTATTTCTCTCTCACTTGTCAGTTTCTATATCTGATGTAGTTGTATTATGATGTAGCTTCTTTTAGCAGAGTGTTTAAGAACACTCCGTAATATGAATAATATGAGCAAAATACTCTGTATAGATTATTTACAAAACAGACAAATTATATATATATATATATATATATATATATAAATCATGCATCTATTAGTTATCTTTCAGTTATGAAGAGAGCGTAATTTTTCAATGTGTGATGATTGCTCTCAAAAAAAGGATTCAAAGAGGTTCTGCTACCGTTGAAGACCATTGACTGATGCTATAATCCAGGTGAGTGGAATTTAACGGTATTATTAACTACTGTTATCAATAAAATTAATATATCAAAGTGCTCTACTATTAATTAGAAAGATTTAAATCGCACTTTAAGAGCACGCTATATAAGATGACGCGCTATATGACTGTTTTTTTTAAATATTATATATATAGACACCCCAACTTCAGGGATTCTTTAGTACGTGCCTCGTGTGCCTAATAAGTAATTAGGCCTTCACTACTATATAGTAAATTAAGCGCCTTATGCACTGAAATCTCGCTACAACGGCATCTGACACAATGTTCAATCTATCTATACAATAATATTTTGCCGGTCCTCGTAAACGTCGTAAATTAATTTCTATACAATATAATGTACATCTCTGCTAGATTTAAAGACAGTTTCCACAGCAAAAAGCTTTGTAAAACTAAATATTTCTACAAATTTATTATTTCCCTTATTTAACTAATTCTATTTCAAATTTCAAGTGTCGAATAAAAAATAAAAAATAAATAAATACTTAATTTATGAATGTTATATGTTTCTTTTTTATTGCAATTGAAAGCAAATTGTACAATTGAGATTATAGTTTTTTTTTTTTTTTTTTTTTTTTTTTTTTTTTAATCTTTCTTTCTTGCAATGAGTGGAGATGGGTTACAAATTACCATCTAGTTTCCACCTGCTCTCTCCTCCTCCCTTTGCTGTTGTCACAGTCTTTACACGTTTCTCAGAAAATGAATGAATGGTTCCGATTCTTACATTTTGCTAGTTAGTTTAGAAAGGAAATGCTTCGGATTTCTTTATTGATAAGACTTTTACAACTTGAATTTTTATAAACTATTATGCGTACCATTTGCCACAATAATTAATTGAACATATCGATGGGTCTTTCGTGTGGATGCTCTAACGAACGAGAGTGTGGTAAGAATCTTGTTAAGTCTGCTAATCAACTTGAAGAATAAAGTGGTTAAAATTGCGTGAAATTATCGTGAAAGATTTTTTAACAACATATAACGAAGTCGTGTTTTCCGCAACAGTCCAGTAGTTAGTGACGAAAATGTTTTCCCTGAAATCATGGATGAAAAGGAGTACGACATTAAAGAGAAAAATGATGATGAAGATAGACATGCATCATATTCTTTCTTGACAGATAATGGAGCAATCCAATGCATACATTTTCCACGGTATTTCTTCTAAGCACTTTGAGGTCTACGCGTGAGCACCTTTCGGGGTTAGCTTCTATTTCGCTGAGCTATAAAGGTACTGAATTTACACGTTCACGACCTTTTCAGATATTATTCACAAACCTTTAATAAAAAAAAAAAAAGTATTGATGGCAGTACCAAACAAAAGTAAGCATATGAAAACATATCATTTATATTGAGCGTTCCTTTGATGAAATCCGTACTTTCAAATTTAGCATACAAATATATTTTTTTCTAAATAATGTTTATATATATATAAATGGAATCTATTTCCAGATCTTTGCATAGAATTAGGATAAAGTTTTATTCACCTGTAAATAAAATTTAACGTTATAAAATATTTTCTTATGTGGAATTTTTTTTTTTTACTATTAACATGTTTTTTTTTCAATAATTTCTCATTTAATAATAAATCTCAGCACATTTAAATAGTCCCTTTAGTACGAATAAGAAGTGCTTGAAGCGTATAGTAAAAAAATAAATTAATTAATTAATTAAAAAAAAATAAAATATGCATTTTCCAAATATTTTGTAAAATAAAATCGTGAAAACTACAAATAAATAAATAAATAAATAATCAGTCCTGATTAAATAATGTGGTCGAAATAACGCAGATCTGAAAGCATTAAGTCTTTCCTTCTTAAATGTTGATTATTTTAATGCTTCAGATTGTATGAATTAATTTTTACTTGATTCAACAATAAAAATACTAATCACCAAGAGCAAAAAATAATGAATTTCTTTAAATAAATAAATTTCTCAGGTATGCACATGTTATAGCATGTTTGTATTATTTTATTACTATGTTAATTTCTCTGTATAATTTCAAAATAACAATTCAGTAATTTATATTTAAACATTTATGGTGCCAGGAATACATAAATCAGCCATAATTAAAATTTTATAATTTATTATAGCGCCTCTCAGTATAACGATATATCTTGTTTCTATAATGATAATTTTAATTATTGTTTTAAGGATTGTTATGTTGAGGTTTTATTGTATTGATAATTTGATTTTATATATATGTATATAAGACATCCACCAGACATTCACAGGATCTCTTCCAATGCTTTTTATAAGCAGGAAGCTGTAGCTACCTTTCCGACCTTGTGTCGGCCAAACCCCTCTTGCTTTGATTGGGATTTTACTTCCTCATACAGAGGGACTTTGCCCCTGCAAGAATCAATATGGTAATATTGATTCTGACTTATTATGAGAATGTCCTTCAACTTCTGGTGCATGGTCATAGCAATATGGCCATGCGACAGTGCTGACGATTGTGTAAATGCGGATGTTGACTTTGTCGTTCTGTGGATCAACACTCATGGACCGTATAGTCTTAAGCTTATAGGTAAAACGCCCTTCGTGAGAATCTTTCTAAGTGGTCCTAGACCGAATTTATGCGGGTTTTTGAGAAGACCACTGCAGTAGCCTTGCGACTACGTCAACAAGCGCAACCTAGAATGGAAAACAGCATCTCCCTTCTAAAAACTTTGAGCGCAGAACCGAAGCTGTTAGACGGTGGTGATGTGACAGTGTAACTGAAAAGTGTACTGTGACAATGCGGACAATCATGGTTGAGTATGGCCGTGGATGAAGTATTTTTTCCTACAGCTAGTTCAACACTACGTTTCCGTTTTTAGTAACTGTGAAAAGTGCAGCTGAGTATAGGCGATACCATGCACAACAAAGAGACGTATCAACCGCTCACAACATAGTAGATATCATAGTGTCAGGGTACAAATGGGGTCCACATAAACCCACTACAGTCTGACACCTCACATGATAGAATAGTCCCATTATTTTGTCAATCAAAATAATACATTAAATCAGTTGATTTTTTTTTTTTTTTTTTTTTTTTTTGTAAGTTATATTCAATAGAATGTACACAATGTGCAGTTTTGAAAAAACTGCAAAACAATGCAAACTTGTGATCTCTGTGAGCAGGGTGTCTTTTTCCTTACAAGGGACGAAAACTTTTTCCTAGCAAACAGTATGTTAAAATTACGGACATTTATTATCGTGTTTAACAATAAGTACTCGAAGTTCTATAGTTTAAGAAAAAACTATTTTCTACATTTTTGGGGTGCGTAGAACGTGACAAAATGCCTCTCCCATGTCTCACTCGATTTTAAAATTTATATATGTATATATATATATATATATATATATATATGTTTTTCATTTTTTTAAAGATGAAGAGAAAAGTGTATATTAATTTAAAATAGTAACTTAATATTTTACAATACCCAAAATTACAATTTCATTAATTTATATTTGAGCATTGAGATCTAACTAAATAGAATTAAAAATAAATATAAATAAAAAATAAATAAATACTCTTATTAGAATTACATAACTGACTTTTGTTTCATTATTTTTTTTTTCAGTTTGCAGTATAGAATGCCTTTACAAAAAAAAAAAAAAAAAAAAAACTGTTAAAACTGTTATACCACATGCACTTTACTTTCTCTAATAAACGTATTTTTCATTTTTTAGTTACAATTGCTTATTTAATAACTGCATAAAAAATAAGCTTTAAAACAATTGCCACTAATGTTGTTAGATATTTTATTCAAGTTTTTAAAAAGGATTTCTATGGTTTTACTTTGTTGCATAAAACATATTTTACAACGCGTGTCTCAAATTTCAGTTTAAAGAACATATTGGATAATTACAAATGCAGGAATGGGATTTTTTAGTATGTTTTATGTAATTAAACTGCAGTTCTTTTCTTCTCTATTGAACCATTTTTAAAAATACATGTTTCTAAAAATTCCTTATTTTTATTGTTTCTAAATGTACAAATTTATTTTGCTTTGACTTTAAAAACTAGGCTTTATTCAATAAATTTAAACGCACTTGTGTGAATAAAAAATTTGGATTATTTTTTAAGAGAAAGAAAAGTTATTCGAAGAAAAAAAAAATTCTTGATATGTTTTAAAAATTATGTCACTTAATTCTTTGCATAAAAATTCAGGATATCGTTATTTTTATTTTTATTTTTATTTTTTAAGTAAATAAAATTCGTTTCACATTTTATACTTTTCACAGTATATTTCAATCATTTTAGTGTCGTATTAAAAAAGAAATTTTTAATATAATTTTTTAATAACTTATTTATTAATTTGATATGTATGAGATTTAACAAAATGAAAACTTTTTTGATTATATTTATTAAGTCATTTTTCACGCTATAATTAAATTCAGTTTAATTAAATCATATTTTAAAAATAAATATACTGGAAAAATAAGTTAAACGCACTCGCAAAAACTTATCAAGAGGAATTTTTATAATTTTTATAATTTTTGTATTTATATAAATATATGAGCTGGCGTAAATTTATACATTATCATAATATTTGTTTTTATACTCTTATTTGGTTACAAAATATAAAATTTTTGTAAACGTTAATTAAATTAAAATTTTATAAGAAATAGAAATTCAACACTGAGATAAATTTTTATATAACATGTTATAAAAACTTAAAATAATTTTTTTTATGTAAGTATAAGAGGTACCAATTAAAACAGTAAATGTTTCTTTTTTAAGTTTTTAAAATTTTTAAATTGTTCCCATTAGTTTTAATATGAATCCTTATTATTTTATTTTAAATAATTATTATATTTTGTTTTTTTCCGCATTTATAAAATAATTACGCGCTGTGAAAATTTTTAAATAGAATTAAAATGGTGTTTGTTATAAAAAAAAATATGTTTTCTTTAGTTCTTATAGTCCTAAGTTTTCTTTATTGTTGTATTGTTTGCAAATGAAGTTAAGAATTTCAGCGTGGTTGCGATATCTAACGAACTTGCGGTTTTTATTACGGTTTTTGTTTTATAGATGGATTGGTAGGTGTTATAGATAAAATCTTTTTACAAGGGTTATTCAAAGTGATCTGACCTATTTAAGCAGCTCGATATTCAACGAAAATGAAGTTTTTTTTCCTTCTTGAGTTTCGAGAGAGTATCAGACAATTCTACGAACGAGTTCTTGAATGAGTTTAGCTTCACGTTGGTGCTTCTTCAGTACAGAGAAGTACAAAATTTAGCAGCGTAAAAATTAATTGTTCCCAGTGTTTTCAGCAAATACGCACTCTACACATTGTTTAATTTACAAAATTTAAACAAGATCTAAATTCATCGGATGGAAATCTAAATTCATCGGATGGACAAGATCTAAATTCATCCCCCGATACTTAAGTTCACACTGTAAAAAAATAGCTATTAGCAGCTGCAAGAAACTCTCTCTGATTGGAGAAAATTATTTTCTCCAATCACAGAGAGTTTCTTGCAGCTGGTAATAGTTATTTTTTTACAGTGCAGTTATAACTTAATATACTCGCTTTTCTTATCTGTTCCTCTTTTTACGCTGCAGTTATATTTGCAGTTTTAAAATTAAAAAAAAATATATATATATATATTCTTAACGTGTATGTAGCGTTTTTTATCGCAGTTCTGGAAAGTATAGGTGCTACATAAAGAAAGCAACTTTTAAGTGCATAATATACAGATTTATTGACAAAATTAGTGATTTTCATATTTTTACAGTGCATGTGATATCTGGGATTATCTACCAAATACAGTATAACACAAATTCGCTGCTATTAGGTTTTCTAGTGATGCTAACATACAAAAAGTGGTGTGGTGTTATGGTGTTGAAGTTAAGGCCAATTGAATACATTAGTATCCTAGGTCATAGGGAGAATGTCTTCCATGGGGTTCTTTCTGAGGGCATCTAGCGCGTACGTTTCTGAGAAAACCACGGAAAATTCGTAGGAAGTCGTACAGCTAGGCCGACAAGATCGACCAAGGACCACACCCGGAACCTTACGTCTGCCAGCTATGATAGCAGATACTCTCGGTCACTGCTGGAGCAACATACTAGAAGAGAAAATGTAAACATTTCAAAAGTTGTGTTCTTTATAGGGTATTCGTAGGAATGTTTTCTGTATCTAATATAATATTTATAATTTGATGAAGCAATGCGTACTTATTTGTTAATAGGTAGCAAAAATGCATTTTCTACACATATTTAAATATAAATACAAAACAATGATATTTTGCTTGTATATTCCGATTAAATGTTTTATTCAAAAATAATTATTTTTTCCTTCATAAATTTTACTCGTATCTAGTTTCTTTTATTTATTTATTTATTTATTTATTTATTTGTTTGTTGAAAGAACAATTTTGAATTTTGAAATTTATATTGTTTATATACAATGTTATTAATTTATTAAAATGTTTATTATTTTAATTTCATCAGGTTAACATATAGATGTTCCTAGCTACGTATTACTCAATAATACTAATAATAAATAATTAAAAAATATATATATTTAACATACTTATGATTATCATGTGCCTAAGCGTTATTTCGAAATAACTTTAGTAATTTTAGTTAGAAAATATCTAATGAGCTTTAAAGTATTAAGGGATATGAATTACTGCAAGCGAATTAATTCATAATGTGTAATAATAAGTCGTATAGATTTAGAAATGATTTATGGGTTTTAATTTAGCTTTATCAAAACAAAATGCTTGAAAGTGAGAAGTTGCAATGTTTGGTGTTAATTTATAATGAATTACCTAGTGGATTTGGATTTATTTATGTTTACCTTCATCTGTGAGAAAGTCGTTGCCTATTTGATTACACAGGATAGAAGGGACTAATCCATTCTCGCATATGTTAATTAAAAGTATAGAAAATAAAGAAAATAAAGATGAAAACAAATTAAGTATTATACAAAGACCTTTTTCATAGAAAAATTATTCTAAAGATTTTTCAATCAATACAATGTTTCTCTAATTTTAGAATACAAATATTTTGTTATTTATTTTGTTTAATAATGGTTGTTCTTAAGTTTTGCAACTAATTTAACAATTATGGTCCAATTAGTTATTAGGGGACAAAGATGTAATCTGGGTACTTGATAATCGAATATTCATAGATATAATAATTTCTACTAATTAGTTGTAGAAAATAACTTAGTATAACCCAAAATATTACGATAATTTTTTTCTTTAAAGTTTCCTTGGATAATTTAAATTGCATGTTGTGTAACTCAAATACCTCAACAAAAAAAAAAAAAAAAAAAAAAAAAAAAATCAATTCATTCCAATTAATTTTTGATCCTATAAAAATTAACGTTTATATCTTCATTCTACATTCAACGATTATTTTCTTAAGGAAAATTTCTATTAGTGTACACTTTACGTATACTGCCCGACTATTTTTTATACTTTTTCTAACTTTAAAGATAATAAAACAACACTTGCATCCAATATCTTATTTTCATTCAACTTATTCTTCACATAGCTGTGCTAAAATGTTGCTATTTAATTTTTAATTTCAAAGAGCCTAAATTATGTCTGAAATGAACATACACCGAAATCTCAATATTGGGCATCATGTTTATGTTATAGTAGCAGACACTTTTGATTTTTTACAATAATAATAATAATAATATTAAATCTTCTACTAGTATACACTCAAAAAAAATATTTCGTGTAACATTAATACGTTGGTAGAAAGAATAATATAAACTTTTGTGTCGGAATTATAAACGTATTTTCTCTCGAAAATTTATTGATTTCGTCTGGCACATTTCATTTACTGTATTTGAATCAAACCGATTTAGTTAAGTTGAGCTTTAATTCGAAAATAGTAATTTAACCACACTCTTGTGAGATAATTGTCTAAATTCTTAGACTAGTCAATCTCGATTTCAGCTTTTCACTGGCTATCGTATGATTAATTTGCATCATTAAAATTTACAACTCCTCCAGGAACTAGTATGGGTCCCATAAAATTCTTTTTAATTTATATCCTTTTGATAAAGAATTTGTCTTGGTTCCTTCTTCCACTGTCACTTTTTTATTTTTTTATTTTTATTTTCACGTTCGAAATTTCTGTTTTACATGTTTCTTTCTATATTTTTTCTTTATAACTTCTGCTCTAACGCTATTAATTTTTTTATGGTTATTATCTTATTATGTTTTTGTTATGATATTTCTAAAAATCTACTAAAGAAATTATGGAGAAAACCCGAAGCGGAAGTCAATTAAATTACAATAGTTTGAGAGTAACGTGCATAAATCCATGGTTATATTTAGTATACATACACAAGCTATAAACCTACATTTACCTCAAAAGAATTTCTGATTGGTTTCGTTTTTAAATAATATGTTCTCAAATGTACCCAATTATTTAAAAACAAATCCTTTCTAATCTCGAACACAAAACTGACATGACCACTAGTTTAAAATTCGTATTCTAGAAAATACGATTTAAAATTTAGCAGTACATGACTAAACCTATGTTTCTAAAATTATTTTTCTTTAACTGTTTGACAAATAGGAAAAATAGTCGATATTCAAGATTTTAAGAACTACATGTGAATCATTTAAAAAATAGAAAATGTGTGGCAAACTGCAGTACACAAAACCATGAAATTGTGTTCAAACGATAGCACATCTAAATTATAAAATTCAAACTTCCAAAGTCAAAATTAGTAAATCTTAAAAAGTTCATCAAGTAGACATAGATTTTGAAATTTGTAAATTAGTTTATTAAATATATACAACGTGTAAGGTATTGTTACCACTGAAAGAAAGTTATATCATGCTTGAAATAATATCAATTCTACAAAAGATATTTTATAAATACTTTTAAAAAAGGAAGTACATTTTTCTTTTCATAATAGCATAATTTGTAATCTTTTGTTGTATTCCTGATAATCTATAATAATAAATGGAAAGGTTTGTCTGTCTGTCTGTCTACCCAAGTTAAAATTCATGCTAGTACCAGCAACAAAAATATGCTAGTTGTTGCTATGTATTGCTATGTCTGATAGATTTTCATGATATTATATGCTTTATAATGCTAGCCAGCATCGAATGCTATATTAGCTAGCTAACACGGCAAAAGCATGATATGCTATGTACAAGCATTGTATGCTTATTTGTTGTTTAAGCTTCTTCCAAAGCATGGAGTGGTATGTACCTTAACAAGCTATTGTATGCTTTTTCATGCTTGCCAGCATAACATGCTATGTAGATAGCTTAGGTAGAAATAGCATGACATGCTATATCCCAGTAAGAAGTGCTAACTTGCTGCACAAGCTTCTTCTAATCATGGCAAGGTATGTACTTTAATAAGCTATTATATGCTTTTTCATGCTTGCCAGCATAACATGCTATGTAGGTAGCTTAGGTAGAAATAGCATGGCATGCTATATCCCAGTAAGAAGTGCTAACTTGCTGCACAAGCTTCTTCCAATCATGGCAAGGTATGTACCTTAATAAGCTATTATATGCTTGCTAGCATAATATGCTGTGTAGGCAGCTTAGGCAGAAATAGCATGGCATGCTATATTCCAGTAAGAAATACTAACTTGCTGCACAAGCTTCTTTCAATCATGGCAAGGTATGTACCTTAACGAGCTATTATATACTTTTATATGCTTGCCAGCATAATGTGCTACGTAGGCAGCTTAAGTAGAAATAGCATGGCATGCTATATGCCAGTGAGAAGTGCTAATTTGCTGCACAGGCTTCTTCCAATCATATGGAAAAAGTTACCACAGTGAGCAATCGTGTGCTTGTAAATGCTTGCTAGCATAATATGCTATGTAAGCAGCTTATGTAGAAACAAGATGATGTGGTGCTATGTGCCAGTAAGATGTGCTAATTTGCTACACAAGCTTCTTCCAATCATGGCAAGGTAGGTACCACAATGAACAATTTTGTGCTTGTTAATGCTTGTACCAAATGCAATGTACCAAAGTTAAGCAGGAAGATGTATTAATTTGTTTCGTATGATTGGAACAACCCCTGTAGCGTAGATATATTGCCCAACCATACTAAAAATGATCCGTAGAGATCAATACAAAAACTTATCGATATCAATAGAATTCTATTGGTATGAGTTTATTTCTATGGATGTCCCTACCGCTATCAATAGAAGCTATTGACATCTGTAACCTATTGATTATATCCTCAACTGATATCAGTAGACCTTTACAGACATTATTAGAAATTTGATCAGTAGGCTGCCGATATAAATAGAGTTTTATTGATACGAATTGATTTCTATGGATTTCCCTACCTTTATCAATAGAAGCTATTGACATCTGCCGCCTATTAATTATATCCTCAATCGATATCAATAGATCTTTACAGACATCAGTAGAAATTCGATCGGTAGGCTATTGATCCCAATTGGTATCTGTAGAAAAAATGATATTTGCAAATTTTGCTCATTTTTTTCCAAATCTCGATAAAAAAAAAAAATTAAAATGTTTAAAAATCTGTATTTCCCGTTTCAAAGCATGTTTTAAACGCAATGACGTATTCCTCTAAAAAACATTATTTTTCATGCTCCCTCAGGGATCCCCTTCGGGGGGGGGGAAATCACGTTCAGTATTACAAAATTTATATCTGCGAAGTTTTGATCGAAATTTTAAAATATTCTATTTTTTTCATTGACATTTTAATATAAAAACTGATTTAAAAAATTTCAGCATTCAAAGAAAATTGGTTTTGAGGCATATGCATTAGGTTTGCAAAATTGATTAATTTTTTCCAAGTCCCAGAAAAAGAAAATGGTTCAAATACTTAAAAATATGTATCTCCCGTTTCAGTGCATACAAAATGTCATGCTAAACATCTTTTTAGAGGTTCTGAAGTATTCCTCCAAAGAACATATTTCTTTTATCCCCCCCCCTCCAGACGGTATTCCCTATCATCAATTGGAGGGGGAAATGACGCTAGTAACTCAAAATTTACAGTTGGCAGAAAAATTATTGAAGCCCAAACTTAGATTTCTCATACATATATGTATAGTTTGGTTGCTAATTTTTATCATCAGCTTACAGCATAAAAAGAGCGTAAGGCTAAGATCATGACGCGACAAATATTAAACTCAAATGTATTACTCGAAAAAAATCTATAACATTGTTTTAAATTAACATAGATCTATGGTTCAACCATTCGTTTCAAAGGTATTGACGAGTTTTTTTGAAATATATCCATACTGAATATTTATACCAAATGGGGGCTATTTCCTCTCAGGGGATGTTCTAACATGCACATTCTTTTTCCTCATAGTTTACAACTACAGTTATCAGTAATTCCTATTAATCTCACAATCACTTCATAAAAAGTAATTCTCATTACCTACATATTTATACCAAATTTTGTTCTGTCACATATTTTCTAAAAATGGTCAAACCGTATTAAGGATGGATGGTTGGGTTTTACGTCGCACAAGTGCTGCGCAGATAGGCAATTGGCGACGGTCTGGGACACACCCCTAGAGGTGGTTCGGAGACATGCCATCACAATTTTGATCCTCCACGGAAGGGATGGCTCTCCAGCTTCGGTAACCCCCAGAGGTATAATTTTTGATGGGAGCATGGAGGACATTGCGGCCATGACAGATTTTACGTGCACCAGCAACCGGTGATGTACACGACGGTCTCTGGCCGGCTCGAGTACCGAACCCGCAATCTTCCAATTACGAGGCCGGCACTCTACCGACTGGGCTACCGCGGCCCAGGTATTAAGGACCTCGCAAAACATGTAAATCCATTTAAAACTAGAGTTCAAAAACTTTCACGAATTCATCATTTTTTTCTTAGATATACAGAAGAAAGTATAAATAGTTAAATCGTGCTTGAGACTTATCAAAACATGTGAATCCATCAAAAACGAAGAGTTGAAAATTTTTACTAATCTTCTTTTGAAGAAAGTAAAAAAAAAAAAATAAATAAATAAAAAAAAAAAACTTAAGAAGTTTTTTGAAACATTGTAAAATTAGTTTGTTATGGTCATCACAAAACTGGTTTCTGTATATTCCAGTACAAATTGTAAAAGTATTACATATTGAAATTATTTTCCTTCGAAATTGGGGATAGCGATAGTCCTCGGAAAATGAAGACATTTGGTTACCTTATCAATGAATGACTGAAAAATATTTACCCCATAGTGTAAGGTGACCATACGTCCTCGAAAATCGAGGACTGCCCTCGAATTTTGACTTTTTTTTATTTTTTGTCTCCAAAAATTCTTTGATTACTGGGGGAGACTAAATGTCCCCAAATTTCAATATTTGCAAGTATTTCTTTCAAAATCGTAGTCCATTCCGTGGAGGATCAAAATTGTGACGGCATGTTTCCAGATCACCTCTAGGGTTGAATCCCAGACCGTTGCCAAATGCCCATTAAGCACTAGTGAGACGGAAAACCCATCCATTCCAATCCAATCAAAATCGCAGTCTAATGCACAAGTACACGTACAGTGTCTAGAATATACAGTTAAGACTACTATATTATATAGTAGTCTTATATACAGTGGGGCAAGCGCTTATAATCGAATGCTTAAAATACTGCTAAAATAATTAAGCTTCCTAGATGGCGCTTCGATCGATTTTTTTGCTCAAACCGAAGAGCTGATTGGATTTTCCTAGTTTCGTCTGCTCAATCACGTCATCTAAGAACATAATTAACCAATAGGGAGTCTCGGTTTTGATTTCGTGACACTAACTTCGATTACAGTAATTTTTTTAGCACAATTTTATTTCCCGCTTTCCACACTGTTAATTCTATACGTTGAAGCACAAATAATTGGATAATCTTGGAAATCAACGAAACTTTGAAATAAAGACCCTCATACTTCATGAGCAGAGAAAGAATCATGCACTACTAATTAGTATATAAATTCTATCTTGCCCGATTTATGTTAAGTGAAAAATAAAATTTATTTTATGAAATTTTCACAAAAATGGCAGTTATATGATTACCACAAATTGCATTGATACATTGATAGGAGAGAAAAAGAAATGATTTTCTTGTAGTTATGTAATCGGGAATAATTTCTGCATTTCTGGGAGTGGGGATTCTGAAGAATAAAATGAAATGCTGTTATTTTGTGTTCTCTCCTATCATCATAATAAACTGTAAATGGGTTCTATAGACTTGATTATTTTAATAAAGCTGGGATAGTTTAAGGGAGGCATACTATTGTAACAATCGCAGCTATCGTAGATCACAAGTCGGATCGTACACTCCGCAGCAAAAGTATCCGAGCACTAGCAATAATTCCCGTCTTAAAAATACACATTTAATACTGCTTCGTTAAATAAATCCTTGTTGAATCTCGTTCTTAGTCTTCTAAGAACATGATACGACAAGGACAATAGTATGCCTCCCTAACTTGCATAAACATATCGCAGGCTCAGCAATTTGTCATAGAAAAAAGTGTTTCAAAGCATTTTGTTATGTATAAATCAGAGTTCTTTTTATTAATTATGCCTAGCATATAGCTATTAGTCTTTTATATCCCCGAAAAAGTCCCGAAATAGAGTTTTCAATGTCCTTGAAATTTATTTCGATTTGGGGACAAACGGTGTTTGAAAATATGGTCACCTTATCATAGAGCTTAAGCGCAATATACCAAAGAATATTACATTAAATCTTAAAAAAAAATTGAAATTGCGACGTCATAAGAGGCTCCATTTTAAAATTAAAAATATGATTTTTTATTAATATTGGTTAATTTTTTTAGTATAAGAAAACAGGTATGGCAACGTAGCGCTTGTATGTTTACAACACGGATCAAGAACAAGATTCAAGCCGGCCAGGTGGTTCGGTTGGTAGGACGCTGCCTTCCGAATCTATTGGTCCCAGGTTCGAATCCTGGTGCGGGCATGGACGTTTGTGTTGTCTTATGTCTTCAAAATATTGTATACTTGTTACTGTGTATTAAATAAAAACTTGTAAAACCCTTGTGTTGTGGATATTTCGAGATATAAGCGGCCTTCGAGGCAAGCAAAAAATCTCAGTACTCATCAAACCAAACCAAACCAAGATTCAAGCAAGATGGATGCTGCCATGTGAGGAAAACGTGGATGTTCTGAGTAGGATTACTATTTTAATTATCGAGGTAAGTTCATAAATAAAACATTTGTTACATTTTAATACGTTTTCGTTTTTGTCATTCTCCAGTACATTTAATTTTGGACATAGCTGTAGGAAAACAATTATAATTAAAATTTTTGGTATGTTTACCAAATCGTCCTTTAGCGTTATTCTGAATGCTTGTCTGAATGGATTATATTTAAGTAGCATCGAAATGTGTTCAAATGTGTATGTTTAAAATAAGTCAAAATTATTTATTTCATAATAAAAGTTCATGAAATTCATCTTTTCGCTGTACGATATTTATTGTTTGTACGGTATTCATTGCTGTACTTCATAGCTATAACAATTTATCGATTAAAAAGAAAAAACAAAAACTTAACTGTGGTATGAAAGGCATAATAAAACATTTTAAAGGATAATTTAACAGAAAATCTGACAAAAAATACAGGAATTTTCACCTGGATGTCTTCAAATGAATGAAATAAAAAGGTAATTTAAAATAAAACTAATATATCCTAATACAAACATATTGTTACTTAATGCTTAGCAAATATCATTTGAAAATAGAAAAAAAAAATTATACAATCAATAGAATTAATAATTCCATTACTATTTTAATATTTTCCCCTTACTCTTTAAATTTTATTTTTTTATTTTTTTTTAAGAGGGGGGGGGAGTACAATTGGTAGTTAAATTGAAGGGTTCTGATTTTTTTTTTCTTCTTCTTTTTAATTTTTTAAACATGTTAAGGAAAAAAAAAAAATCATTATTTAAAAAATATTATGTGGACTGATGTTAAATAATATAAATTGGTATGAAAGTGAAAGGTAGACTAATAAAAGATCATAAATTTGAAAATATGTTCTTTTCTAAATAATGTGAGAAGTAAACAATAATTGATCTTTTCATTTATTTTATCTGTTAAATTAGATGAGATTAAATTAGGGCGTTTTATTTACAAGTCATTTAATCATTCCGAGATTACAAAGTAATGTTAGAGATAGTTTGTTTTTACTGAATCTGTCAACCTTTTCTTGAAATTATGTTCCTATATTTGTATACGAAGTAGCTAATCGGACCGTTTCTGCAATTTTGTACAGGCTATTCGAATCATCTTTTCCAAGGAGAATAAGTTAGCACTGATAAAAGAGTAAAATTTAGACATAATACAATGTGTTTCGTCCCCATGCAGGAAAAATTATCTTTTTACTTTTTTTTAAGTGTGGGAGTGTGGTAGAGATTATTTATTTTCACAGAAATTTTGTACTCTAAATTATGTTAAAATTCTTCATAAAAGGGCAATAACTCAAAATAATTTTTATAAAGCAAAAATGAAAATAATAAAGATTTCGAAAATTGAATAATAAAAATAAAAAATGCGACATGAAAACAGATCTTAGTAAATGAGTATTTTTAATCTTTGAAAAAATCTTCGCAATATGTGTTATGAATATACATAAATATGAATAAATGTATAACATATGAATAAATCTGTATATTCAACTACATAAATGCAATTGGTTTTTTATTTCTTTTCCTTCTTTAAAAAAAAAAATTAAACCATTCCAATATAATTCGATACAAACCAAACCCAATTTTCTATACAAATATATGTATGATTTTTCTGAAAATGACATTTGTACTTATTTTGTAATGTTTTCTAACAGCAATGTTGAAATATATATTAATTGTAGATCAATCGCATTATACAGTTTCAAAATGCTAAAAGTTTGAATTTGTAGTTGAAACAAGCAAAATCATTAGTATATTACAGAGAAAATTGAAGATCAAACAAACAAAATCATTATTATGACCAGCGTAACAAGGAAGCAGTCTGAATAGCCCCCCCCACTAATCGCACCGATGGTCCGAATAGCAACGGCCTATTTGTATAAGAAAATTCTTATATTTTCATATTTGAATGCTTTGACCCCTGCATTATTAATTTTCTACTTGATATTTCGCAAATTATTTTATAAATTTACAAATGGGGTATCATTTAAAAAAAATCTGAATTAAACTCTGGTGTATAGGTACTGTAATCTGAATTTGAAAACTCGCCCAATTCTTAGCAATTACTTTTGCAACTTATAGCGTATTGTTTCAATTTTTTTATTCAAGTGTTTAATTCATCTGAGAAAAATATTCAAAAAATTTTAAAACAATTTAAAAATACACTATTTGACAAATGCTATTTCAAAATATCTTTCTTGTAGTAGGGTAAATTTAATCTCACGGCAAGAAGCGATAAACATTCCAAACATAGATTGTGTCATTGCATAGGATTATAATTTGTCAGGCCCCACAAACTATAATTAATTACAAATTAATTATAATTAACTATAACAAATTATAATTAATTTTCATTTTTAGAAAATTAAGTTCCAAGCTAATGTAAGAATAAAAACTTGTTGTGTAATTTAGTGAATGTTTTTCGTAATTAGCAAAAACTTTTTAAATTCTCAAGAAATAGCATCCAAATCCAAGATACATAGGTGCCAAGTCTTCGTTATTTTCAACGGAGACTTCACACTGGAAAGTTTTTATAAATGTTTCCCTTTTAATTGTATTTATACGTCGAAAATATATGTGACAGATTCCTTTTTAAAATATCGATGTATAAATCTCATTTAAAGATTAGTAATGTTGACACCTATGAAGATACCAATCAATATCTACAGGTTGCTCTGTAGGTGCCACTTGTTTGTCTGTTACAAGTTTACAGTTCGAGTAATCTGTATGGGTTATTGTAGTTGATATTCAAGGCTCACTACTAATAGCAGTAACCTGAGCAATCCAGGTCCCCTAAATTGTTCATTTGGTGTAATTTTTTTCTATTGTTTTCATATCAAACCATACTGAAAATTCTTGCATGTTTGATTTGTAGTATTATGCATAGCTCATTTTAATCATGAATATTATATATTTGTTGTTATTGTTTAGATACAGAAGAAGAGCTGGAGATATTTTAGATTTAAGTGCTGAAGGAAAGAGAAGAACGAAAATTAGAAGGATGTTTTCCAAAAGAAAGAAAGGTATGTGTATTTATTAAAATTAAATACAAAGTTAGTAAATATGTAATGCTTTCTCCAATAATTAATGAAATTTAGATTTAATCGGAATTAATTGCTGATATAGGCTTTATTTCGATGCTAAATGGTGAAATTCTTGTTTTTTATTTTTATTTTTTCTGCAATGATTTGCAATACAGTCGAACCTTGTTAATGTGAATCTCAAGAGAGATACATTTGTTTATGTTTCCAGTCGTTCATGTTATCAATAACTAATCTTTATATAACTAAACTAATCTTCATCTTGACAGGAAATGTAGAAACAGTTCATGTTAAGAGTAATTCACGCTAACAGTGTTCACGTTAACGAGGTTCGACTGTATATGCAATAATTTTATGGCCATTTACTGAAATGTGGAATTTTAAAATTGTAAAAATTTATGTAATTGCAACTAATTGTTAAAATAGATGTTATTTTGCTAAAAACATGCAATTATTTAGCCTCCATAATCAGGGTTGAAAAAAACCCAGCCCAGTGGGTTTTATCAGGGTTTTTGGGTTTTATCAGAGTTTTCAGGAATATTTTCTTCCTTCTTTTTTTTTTTACTTTAAGTATATCATTCATAATAAGATAATTTATGAAAGTAAATATTAATAATTCATTAAAATTAAAATTAATTTTTAAAATTTCTAAAGTCTTTTTGAATTTAATTTTAAAATTTCTAAAGTATTTTTATAATTAATGGTTGTTCTTTTAATATTCTAAAATTCTGTTTATTTGCCCTTTACAACAAAAAATTGGATTTTAATAATTATTTAGTGTTGCTTTATTAAATTTTTTGTAGTCGTTAGATTCTCATAAAATATTTTTAATTATTGTTCCCAGGGTTGGTCCAGGTTTTTATTTTTGGGGCCCATTTTTGTGAAAAACAAATTATTTTTATGAAATTTTTATTTATTTTTGTGAAAAAAAGAATTGTTGCTTGAAACCTTTCATTTTAACAGTTACTCTATCTAATGTTTAACATCAAGTTAATAGCATTTTATAAAACAAGTATAGACGCTCATTAAAAATGATACTGTAAATATGGAAAAATTTTACAAAAGTATTTTTATTATAAAACAAAATTTTGTGAAGGGCTGTTTTTATAAATCTGAATTTTGTGAAGGGACCCATTTTAACCGTCGCTTTCCCAAGATGGGGTCATTTTGATCCCATTTTGTAGTTGAAATTTAGTTAACCCCGCCTCATTCAAAAAGTGCACTAATTCGCCAAAGATAGCAAACATAATCTGTGGAATGTTGCAATTTCTAAACGATACAGAAAGGTGCGGTGCTGGTGATTTTCGCCAAACCTGCCAAGCGGCGCCTGAAAGCAATTTTTCTGCTGTAACACGTTGATCTTGGGAAAGCGAGGGTTAAGGATATAAATTTTGTGAAGGGGCCCATTTTAGAGATTTGAATTTTGTCAAGGGGCAGCAAAAGGGTCCAAATTTTTGCCGGGATCGACCCCTGGTTCCTCTACATTACCTAACAGTGTTGCACTGTTAAAGTTTTCAGAATTTTTTAGAAATTTGATTTTGATTTATATTTTACATTCCCTGAATCCCAAAGTTTTATTTGTATTAATAAACAACTCTTATTTTGCTTATATATATATATTAAAAAAATTATTATATTAAATATACCTTATTTAAAATCCTTAAAAAGTTTGAGCTGATATATTTCGGCGTCCCTAACAAGATCATCTTCAGAGCTCGAAATGACAAACTACAGCTGGGCTGTATGTTTACTTTTCTTCTCTTCTTCTTCATCCTTTTCTTCACTTCGCTTCGTTTGCTGAAACAGGTGCTGCCATTCTGGTGGAATTATACTATGTTCGATGTCATTAACAGAATTGTTAGATGTTAAGATTTCAAGGGTTTCTCTTTTTAGGGCAAATGGTGTGAATTATAAGGGGATATTTTTTGATAATTAATGGAATTAGTGTTAATATTATTATTATTGTTAGTCCTTGAACATGCAGTAGAGTGTTTATTATATTTGAGGTCGGCGAGTTGTTCAGAGATACGTTTTTTAATTTTGTGTTTTGTCATTCCAATGTGTAGTTGGCATTATTTTTATCATGAAACTGAAAATTGATTTTATAAATTCCTGCGGTGTGTTTAAAATGAATTGGATCTTTTTCATTTCATATGCGTTGGTATATACAGTCGGACCCGCTTAAATGAATAGCTACCGTTCCGTCTATATTAATTCGATTAAGCGGAGTATTTGATTATTCGGGGAAGACTAGAATCGCAAATACATGTTTAACTAGAGTGATTTTATGCTTACATGAAAAGATAAATGATCGATACCTCTTTCTTATTTAAATATTTAACTAAGTTAAAATATTATAGTAATTTATATATGCAATTAATGCTGGAATAAATAAGAAATAAATAAAGTATACTTACAATTTTTATTTTTAATCCCCCCCCCCAAAAAAAAAAAAATCTTTATATATATATTTCTTTTGTGCGTGTGTATGTCACTGAACTCTTCCTAAACGGCTGGACTGAGTATAATGAAATTTTTTGTGTGTCTTCAGGTGGATTCGAGAATGGTTTAGATTTACAAATGAAAGTTGTAACTTAATTAGTTCTTTCTTAATTAATTTTTAACGAACACTTTCAACAACTTTTCCACCTAGATGGCGCGAGTTGTCGTAAACAAGATGTCAGAATTTATTTAATGTTGAAATGAAAAATGAATTTTTAACCGTATCTTACGAAGTGTTTAAAATATTTTTTCAAAATTAATATTTTAGAATCGTAAACACGATGTCAGAATTTATTTAATGTTGAAATGAAAAATGAATTTTTAACCGTAAGTGTTTAAAATATTTTTTCAACGTTAATATTGTTATAATGTTAAAATTAGTTAAAATGGTATATTCTTTTAAAAAATTCGTCAATATCCGACGGAGTTATTTTATGTTAAAATGAAAAATGAATTTTTAGGCCATTATTAATTGTGCAGATGGAAAATGTGCTAAAAGTTTTCCGAAAAATTTCACGATTACAAATGTTGACGGATATCCAATATATCGTCGAAGAAATCCCGATAATAGCGGACAATCTTATCATCTATGGCGGTCATCTATGTCAACAACATAGATATTGACATTGATAACCGTTGGGTGGTCCCATATTCGCCTCTGCTGAGCAAAACATTCAATGCTCATATTAATAGCAAGAAATTCAAACTTCTTCACACATCATAAATTTTAAATCAGCACAACCGGTTTCGAAAGGACGTAGCCTTTCTTCATCAGGTGCAAACACGTGCAACTGCCTTGGAGGCAAAAGCAAGACTGAAAGCAGGACAAAATCCAGAGGGGAAGGAGCAACACAAACAACCAATAGGAAGCAACATGCAGGACAGGACCAATCAGAGAGGAACACACGTACACACACACCACAAAATGAGGAGGGAGGAAAGGAGTAAACAATTATTATTATTATTATTATTTTCAATAGTATTAAACTAATAAGTAAATTTAATAAAATTTATCCATTAATTATTATTTTTTTAATTTAAATTAGAATTATTTTATTATAACTAATATGATGTTATAAACATAATGAATGAAATTATTTAATTGAATTAAACAAATTTTTCCAGGCTGTAGACATATCTGTCTGTCTGTCTGTCTGTCTGTTATTTTATACGTTCAGCCCCTATTGAACGCAAAAGTACAAGAATTGACATACGGATGCTCTGGAGCCTTTCCGATAATTTCCTCGAAACAGAATTTAAAAATCTTAATTAGTTTCGGAGATATTAATTAAAATGTTGACCCATATCGATCGCAAAAATGACCAAAAATCCTTATTGCTTAAAAAGATGCATTCTATCAGCATTCAGCAGACGATTTTAACGGCTGTCTCTAACGGAAACAAAACATGTGCAAGTCATTAATATCACATGATCTTTAACTGGGGTTAAAAATTGCAAATTTCAAAGTGCTTCAAATTTTCTTTTTCGTACACAACACTTAATACACAACCTATTCAGCACAAAACCAACCTGCAGTTAAAATTTCATCAATTTTCATTAATAAACAAAGCAGTTACATTTTAATTGCAAATTAAATTTTATTCTAACACGTAATCTATCTTTCAAAAGACGATAGGAGTTTCCATAGCAACAAAATACATTTGAAGGAACTAAAAAATACTTTTTCTTTTTCTTTTTACTTCCATTACCCGACTACCGTGGTATATATAGGTTTTGGCGAAATAAAAAATATTTATTTTTCTCTTTACTTCCATTAATAAAACTACCGTAGATAATGGAATTAGAGATTTCACGTGATTTACATGTTTTAGAATGTCCTGATTAGGTTTTCTTTTGTATCACAGCTACTAATTAAAATAATTTCTTAAGTAACACATTATTTGAAAGCTTTGTTGATTTGGAATTGAACAGTAGATTACAGAAATTTCTACCGCCAGTTATTTTAAAATTTTGATATTTCAAATTCCAATAAAATTATTTTTAATACATCATTCGAAAGATATTTTAAAGTTCTTTTAAATTATCGAAAGTTTTCACCAGATTTACACGTTTTGAGGTCTCCTGAATTAGTTTTAATTTGTATCTCAGCTACTAATTAAAATAAGTTCATAAGAAATGCATCATTAGAAAGCTTTTTTGATTTAGAATCGAACAGTGGAATACAGAAATTTTTACCGCCAGATGGCGCTGTAATATTTTGAAATTTCAATATTTCAATTTCTAATTATGATTAAATTATTTTTAATACATCATTCGAAAGATATTTTAAAGTTCTTTTAAATTATCGAAAGTTTTCACCAGATTTACACGTTTTGGGGTGTCCTGAATCAGTTTTCTTTTATATCTCAGTTATTAATTAAAAAAAATTCATAAGTAATACATCATTTAGAAGCTTTGTTGACTTGATACACATTTTAAAGTACTTTTACATTATCGAAAATGGAATTCGAGATTTCACCCGATTTACACGTTTTGAGGTGGCCTGATTAGGTTTTCTTTTGTATCTCAGCTACTAATTAAAATAATATTATAAGTAATACATCATTAGAAAGCTTTTTTGATTTGGAATCGAACAGTGGATTAGAGAAATTTCTACCGCCAGATGGCGCTGTAATATTTTCAAATTTCAATATTTAAATTTGTAATTATGATTAAATTATTTTTAATGCATCATTCGAAAGATATTTTAAAGTTCTTTTAAATTATCGAAAGTTTTCACCAGATTTACACGTTTTGAGGTGTCCTGAATCAGTTTTCTTTTCTATCTCAGCTACTAATTAAAATAATTTCATGAGTAATACATCATTTGAAAGCTTTGTTGATCTGGAATGGAACAATAGATTACAGAAATTTCTACCGCCAGATGGCGCTGTAATATTTTTAAATTTCAATATTTCATATTCTAATTATGATTAAATTATTTCTAATACATCACTCGAAAGATATTTTAAAGTTCTTTTACATTATCGAAAGGGGAATTCGAGATTTCACCTGATTTACAATTTAAAGTGATCAGGTTTTCTTTTGCATCTCAGCTAATTGAGTAAGACCGTTCAAAATTGGTATATGCAAGTTAATTAGGAGGGGCTGGAACGGTGGGGAAGGAATAGGCGCGCAGCGCGCATGGGTTTGGAACCCGGTGCGAGTTTTTACCCGATGATAAAAGATTTTTTTTTTTTTTTAATTTTATTTTCTTTGTAATAAAAGTTTGAGTTGAGAAGGGATATGCGTGTACAGCGCACGTATACCCTACCCTCAAACGTGCGCGCGCAGCGCGCATGGGTCTGCGCTGCCTAAGGCAGTGGTGAGTTTTTAACCGATGATAAATGATTTTTTAATTCGTTTTCTTGAGAATGAAAGTTTATGTGTAATAACATGAAATTTTTAGAAGTCATAAGGATGGTGAAGGAATGCGTGCGCGCAGCTCACGGGTCTTCGCTGCCGAAGACAGTGGGGACCCGGTGCGACATTTTTCCCGATCAGATTTTTTTTTTCTCTTTTTTTATCACATGATAAAAATTAATGCAATTTTGAGAATTCATTAATTATTGTGATTTATTTCAAAATAGTGACCAACGAAGCGGGCGTAGCCTGCTAGTGATTAATATTATACATATTCGGAAATTTTTAATAAACTTCCACTTAAAGATCAAATTTAAACTTATTCATCTATATGATGAAACATATATGATGAAACATATCGATCTATTGACACTACTGGTCTTAAAGTTTTGCAAATGACTGTATTTTAATATATATATATATATATATTAATTTAAAAGCAACATAATCTGAAAAGTCTTCCAATGATTTAAAGAAATTTAAAAAGCATATTAAACAATTATTCTTTGAATTATAAATTAATTTTTAGATACGTCAATATAAAATGCTAAAAATTGTTTCAATATACTGTTATTTTGTTTTGATTGAAAGGTGAAAATTAAGAATTCCTATTTCAAAGAATCTTTCTTCTTTAAAAAAGGCTCATTTGCCTCACATCTATATAAAAGTATGAATAAGTCGTATAAAAGTATTTTATTTATACAATTGTTTATTTATTTATTTATTTTTATTCCATTTATAATCTTAAATAAAGCAAGTAAATATAAATTTTAAAGAACACATTAAAAAATTTCGATAATAAAACTATTTTGCAGACCGAATATATTCAATAATTACTGGTACATTAGATGAATTATTCATACATGTTAAAAAAAAAAAAAAAAAAAAAAAAATGTAATTTACAAACCTTTTGTAAAAATTCATAATTTAATCTACAATATAAACATTGATAAACATGCCCCTTGCTATACTTAAATATTTCTGCGTTTACTATGTAGATACTTCTAAAACTTCCTCTTCCTTAAACTTCGGAATTAGTCAACGTAAACATTCTTTCCTGAAATTAACGGCTTTTCTAACGCGCAGATGGGCTTCATGAACAAGCGATATATTTTCTTCCATCCACAAGTGCTCATAACTAATTTAACACTTCTTGAGTGCAATAAAAGATGATTTATTGACGCAACAGTACAGAATGCTCTTAAATTTTAATTTATGATAATAGGTTTTGTTTAGCTCGAAAAGTATAATTTAAAAACATGATCTTTTACAAAATTCTAGATCAATTAAGCATTTGATATACCAATATTAACGTAAATGTTTATTAAGTTTTTGAAAGGAAGTTTTTCTTCAATGTAATTTAAGCTCTTTTGACTGCGAAAAAAATAAATGTATATGTAGCTGTACAATATTTACTTTTGTTAGTTTTAAAATATTCTATTATGTTTCAGTCTACATTCTATATGATTTTATATGTTTTTTTTTTTTTTTTTTTTTTTTTTTTTTTTAATTTAGATAATCGTGTTACATAATATAATAATAATAATAATAAGATATTAAAACATATTTTATAAAAATATACCATTTACATTTCATTTACAATATTGTCATTTAATTAACGCTTAAAAAAGTTTTATATTTCGTAAATAAATAAGAGATAAAACATATATTAAAGTAATGTATAAATTTGCGTCAACTTATAGATATTTTTATAAACACATCATAAGTTAAAATAATACTTTTTTCAAACTTAGAAAAGAATCTATGATTGATTTTAATTTGTTTAATTTTTTTTTCTCAAGTATATTTAGTTACGGAATATGATTTAATTTAATTTAATTTAATTCTAGCATGAAAAAGAACATTATTTTTATTTTTTTTCCTTTCTTTTCTTTTCTTTATTTCTTTCCTTTTTTTTTTTTTTTTTTTTTGGTAAAACTCATATATATCAAACAAAAAATTTAATTACTAAAAAATTAGATTAATAATTTCCTTTTAAATAAGACACTGAATTTAATGAAATGCTGTAAAATGTATTAAATATGAAAGGAATTTTATTTACTTTGTGTATAATTCTAAATGCAAAAAATAAACTCTTAAAATGATTTTTTATTCTTCTATTTATCAATTTATTTCTTTTAGAAAATATTCATAGTTGAATTATCTAAATATTTTTTTTTTTACTTCACTGCGTTCTAGTTCATTCTCTGAAATCTAATTTTTAAACGACAAAATGAAGGAATTTCTGCACAAAGAACACGAGAATTAATAACATATTTTTACAAACACATATTTGAAAAATAAATAAATAAATAAATAGACGTAAAATTCGGGCACTTAATTCTAGAAAACAAATTAAAAAACATTGTTTTTCTGTTAATATCAAAAATCATCTTGAAATTTAAATTTAAAACGTGCCTTGTAAACTATGTTTTATGTAACAAAAGAAAATCCTGGAACACATTTTCAAAGTTGAATAAAAAATGTAGCAACATGTAACAGTGCTATTTTTAAAGCATTTCTTTTAAACAACTAATGAATACGCAAATGTAACTTGAAAATGTAAAATATACGTTTATAAGAGAAATAATGGTACAACAGTTTTAAAGTTTCTTTCTTTTCTTTTTCCTGTAAATGCTTTCTATACGTAACCGAGAATTTATTTTAATAAAGCAAAAATCAGTAATGTATTTCGAACAGTTCTTCTAAGCTGCATTTTTTTGTTTTAAAAAATATATTTTTCAGTTGGATCGCAACGCTCAGTTAAAAACTAAAATAATTGTAACTCTGTGTAATACTAAATTTATATTTTGTTACCCGCTTAAAACACGACTTTGTTTCGGAAAAAAACTCTTTTTTTTTTTTTTTTAGAATTTTTTTTAGAATTCCTAACAACTGTCATTTAGTTTGCACAATAAAAATGCTGCATAATGGTACAACCTATGGTGAATAGGTTTAATTATAATCTAGCCTATCTATTTTTACTAGAGCGTGTCTCAGACGGGCATTAGAAATAAAATAACGCGTGATAATCGCCTGGGCGAGACACGGGCATGTGCAAATTTACCGGTAAATTTAGCCTGTGTCAGACACGGGCAAATGCATTAAGGGGTTAAATAGCTTGTTAGGTTTAATATTTTCCATTAGATACCTAAAGAATATATTTGAAAAAGAAAAAAAAAAGAAAAAATTATTTTTTATGTTTTATTATAGCATGTAGCATTTGAAAAATTACCTTAACAATAAAAAAATAATAATTTTTTTTGCGATCACCATACAAATGTGTATCAAGGGGCTTATTCACCCCTCAGAGGAACAAATGATGGTGACTTGTCTTCAGATCGCTTTTACGGTTGAATCCGAATAAACATAATCCCCTTTAATATAGTATGATTTAGAACCCAAATCTAAGCCTTAATGAATAATATTCTCCTGTATAATATTCTTCTTTGTGCATTGGAAGCATTCCCAGACTTAGATGCGTATATATATATATATATATATATATATATATATATATATATATATATAGAGAGAGAGAGAGAGAGAGAGAGAGATAAATTTATATACAGAGAGATAGACAGAAATATATCTATAAATATACATATAGAATATATATATATATATATATATAGATGATATAGATACATAGATAGATAGAAAAATGTATTTAAAAGCGTTTTTGATTTTTATTTTAAAATTAGGTTAATCTAAATATTTAAAAGTATAAAAGTTTACTACCTCTATCTTCAAATTTAAATGTACTTACAAGTTTCCTTTCCATTTTGAAAATTTAAGGGCTTGTATGTTTAAAAATGCACGGCGATTGTGCTACATTATTATAAACGATGTTTATATTGCTAAAGTAAATTCGTAATAAATGTATATAATTTTAACACATGCTTTATATAGCACAACATAGCATGCATCAAACATCAGCAAATCTATATTACATGGTAATGTTTCTCATTTAATTATGTCGGCCTAAAAAACTTTTAGTGTTTACTATTTATAGTTACAGTCGGTAACAAAAGTCTGCGAACACTAGCAAAAATTCTTATATAAAAAAAGTTCACTTAATACAGTTTTGTTAAATAAATCCTTATCGAATCCTGTTTTTAGACTGACTAAGAACAGGATTCGACAAGGATTTATTTAACAAAACTGTATTAAGTGTACTTTTTTTACATAGGAATTTTTGCTAGTGTTCGGAGACTTTCGTTACCGACTGTATCTTACGAAGTTTTTATTGACCACTGTTATTTAATCACACTAGTGTCGTATATTTTACTGCAAATATTTAAAAGAGATTAACATGAAGTATACAGTTAGCTTTATGTAATGAAAAGTGGTCAGTATATAATTTTTATTCGGCTTAATAATTTAAAGGAAAAAAAAATAACCAAGTAAAGTTTTATTTCTAACACTTAACAAACAATTTAAACAGTTTTTATGACATTGGCTTGTCTGTCTGTCTCTTTGACTGTTGGTATTTTAAGTTTTGGCAGAAGGCGTTAAAACCTATCATTTTTTAAGTTTACTCTAACGTGTTGCATATTGAAACCAGCACAAATAGTATTAAAAATTGAGTATGCCTACATATAAACCCTAACATACCCAAACATACCCAAACAAATTCCTGAGCATTACACTCCCATAGAGAGATTTTTTTAAATAATATTTTTATGAATTTATGCTTTTAAACATAAGAAAAAGAATATGTATTATATAGAAGCACAAAAGCATATTTATTTAAGAATCAGGTAGGATTAGCACTAATGATTGTTTTCAATATCACACTAAATATTCATATATATTAACAAATAAAAATGAAAATAATTTAGATATATTTTTTAGTTGCGTTATGAGTTTATTTTCTTTTATTTTCTTTTTTTTTTCTTTTTTAGCACGTTTCCAACCCTACTAAAAATAATCTCAAGATTTTGTTTAAAAATATCTGCAGAATATCTTAAGTTATTTGACACATTTTTAAGTAAGTTTACAAAATTTCTTTATAATGTCTTCAAAATTTCTGGAGATATTTTATGGAAACATAAATATTCAAAATATTTTAAAATATTTGAAGAATGTCTCAAGGAAATAATATTTTCTCAAGAATATCTTCGGATTATTTTTAGTGGGGAACTTTATAAATCCAAGTGTTTATTACTTCGTTTCGTGTGCCTATCCTTCTATCTGCTCGCATGTATGTAATTATGTCCGTCTGTCTGTCAGTTCTCAGAATACCATAAATATTACAATAACTTGAATGTGATGTATGTTATTCAAGTTCAATACGGCATGCTTACTATTAAAAATGGTATTAATAGCACGGCTGGTTTATGTACTGGGACAACAAAATGTATTCTATTGCACTGGATTTTATGAGGGGGATTTATATAATGCGTGTTTTGAATACATCATACTGCTCAAAACATAAACTTTTCTTTTTTTTTTCTTATTTTATCATTTGCGCGAAAACATGTATTTTCTTTTATATATATTTAAAGAGAAAAAATATGGTATGAGTGGCATTAAGATTCAGAGGGTCTCACAAAACATGTTAAATATTTTTAATACTTTCGAATAATGTTTAGAATAATTATGACTTCAATCAGTCTATTTGTATGTCTATCTGTTTATATTTGCGCGTCTTAATTACTGTTAATATTTATATAATATCTGGAAATTAAATATGTTTTTTATTTGCGCATAATCTCTATCGTGACACACATATTTTCAAAAATTACCGTTAATAAGAGTTTAATTTTTAAAGTTTATTTTATTATCTTTGTACTACTCATAACAGAATATACATTACCAAGATGTACAAAACAATCTTCCTCTAAAATTAGTTAAAAGGTGTTGAACAATTAAGAACATTTTTTTTAATCCGCTATAGAAATATTGGTTAATTAGCAGGTAAAGAAATTGATGTATCTCTTTTTAATAACATAAAAGTAGCTTTAAACATTCGTATATATTCACATTAATTCCGATATAAATGTTGCATGTACAGCCGAATCTTCTTAACATGAATCTCAAGAGGCATAAAAAATTTGTTCGTGTAATTAGTAATTCATGCTCTCAGTGACTCAGAAACCAGTCTTCATTTTAATGGGGATTGTAGGGTCAGTTCATGTTAAAAGTAATTCACGTTATTGAAGACCAAGATAAGACAGTATAATAATAATAATAATTATTATTATTATTATTGCATTATTCATTATGGCAGGAAAAGAATATTAGATAACTCTAAATTTTGATGTTTTAAAATTAGAAACTATGCCCATTGAAAAATATTTTTGTGTACTAGAAATAGTATAATTTTATTAAAAAACGATTTTCGCGATAGAAGATTTTCTTTGTTTTTGTATGAGACAATTATATAACATTAAATATAATGTTATATAATTGGCAACTTACACATAATTATCTCAGTAATTAAAAATAATTTATGTGCGATACCGACTTAAAAAAAAAAAAAAAAAAAAAAAAAGTTTTTTTTTTAATCTGCCATTACCCTACTACAGTCGATAATGGAAGTATTGTATTCGTCTGGCAATTTCCGAGTTTTCACCTGATTTATGTTTTTTAATGTATCCTGAGTAAAAAAAAGCAGTTTTTGGCAATTGGAAAATATGCGCGTGTGTATGTGTGTATTTGTGTGGGTAATCTTGTAAATATCATATTTCAGAAACTAATAACTCAGAATCTAAAGGCAGAACGACGGAACTTTGGAATAGAGTTTGTTTGGTGTACAAATTTATATATATATATAATCTTTTGGTGAAAATTGAAAAATTGGAAGTGGGACACACCCTATCGGCTCTAACGATACACTTCAAAGTTGCTAAAAAATGCTCTGTTAGATGTCTTTTCGTATGTAATAGGTAGTTAGTTCATGAAAATTGACAAGCGCCTTGTATAAGTAGGCAAATTTTAGGTTTCGCAAATGTG
This sequence comes from Salticus scenicus, assembly GCA_963930645.1. NCBI lineage: Eukaryota > Metazoa > Arthropoda > Arachnida > Araneae > Salticidae > Salticus > Salticus scenicus. Next base: position 166,006,001 of record OZ005656.1, on the reverse strand, counting down.
TTCCTTTGAAAATGGCTGTATGGATTTTTTTTTCAAACTCGCCTTATTAACCCTCTTCTAGATATCCTTTCATGTGTAATTGTTGTTTTTGGTCATTATTGAGTTTGTCGAGTTTTGGTGAAAGCCGAAATCTCAAAAACGGCTCTAACGATTTTTTTTTTCAAAATTGCTGCACAAACACCTTTTGATATGTCCTTTCGCGAGTATTACTTGGTTATTACAGGAAAATAAACAGTCATATTGCCTATCCTTATTAGGTAGGTCAGTACTAAATTTCTTAAACTGGAGTTTTAAAAAACGGCTCTACCGACTTTTTAGTTTAACTCGCTATGTAAACACTGTTTTATATGTTTTTGCACATGAACAAGTTTTGTTTTTTAAATAAATTTTGTATCTTCTGAAAACATTATCTCCAAAAAATGCATACTATGCGTACGATAGTGGGTAGTAGAAGTTGCGTGGTCGTTACACACCAGATTTTTTAATTTTAATATAATTTCAAACAATTTTAAAACAATTAAACAAAAACATTTAATAGTAAATTACTTTAATCATTAAAAATAATATATTCGTATCAGGAATGAAAAAATAAAATAAATAAATAATAATAATAATAATAATAATAATAATAATAATAATAAATATTGTATATTTTCTTACAACTCCTAATTTTAAATGATGTTTAAATTAGATTTAATTGTAATTATATTTTATGAAAAAATATATATTTGTATTAAAAAAAATGTTTTTAAGCTTAATCTATTAGCCAAATGTGTTTATATTTAACTGCTGTTTTGTTAATTGATAATCAACATTTTAATCTATATAATTGAACCTTCTTATAAACATCCATCATTGTTTACCGTTTACCTTTTTCTTTTACCATGCTTTTTACTTCCTGTTACCCATAGGGTAGAGAAAGTATTGTTTCAGGGTCAAATTCTCGAACGTGAGTGTGTGTTATACCTGCATGTTCTGAGGTCCCCTGAATACGAAAAGTATGTTTTTAGCGCATGGTCTGTGTGTCTCTCTGTGTGAGTGCCTGTTATCAGCATATCTCACGAAAAAATAGTAGCAGAAATTCCAAACTTGGTATTCTAAATATGTATAATATAGGGATGCTACAGTAAGCTTTTCGTCCAGATGAAGCAAATGGTTCGTGTACAGGGACACTCAAAAGTATTCAAATACATTACGTATATGGAGGAAATTGCAGGTAAGTAGAGTTCAACATCTATAGACTGCACTAAACCTAATGAAACGAATATGTATTTTCTGTAATAGAGATAGTCAACTAAAAAAAAAAGTGTATGCAGGAGCCTCGCCTCCCCCCCTGGTGGGAAGTCACCCCTCGAGGGAAGTAAATTTTCATGACGGGTATCTGTCGAAAGAGCTCACCAATATCTTTAAAACGAATGGCTGAATCATCTATCTGCAATAATCTATCTATATATATATAAGAGTAAACTCACTGATTCACTCACTGATTCACTGATTCAACACGACTGTGGCGATCCTATGGGAGATAGAGACGATTTTTGGTGAGCAGGTTGATTTTAGGACCCTGACGCTCACTAAGACGGGATTTTTCGAAGGCAAAAACCACATTTATAAGCATAACTCGGCTCCAAACTACTTCACGGTGAAGAAACTGCAGATCGGGAGACTAGATATGAATACAAAAAAATCATTTTCTGCGATTTCGGAATTTTGTATTTTTAACGGGGGGTAGGGGGTAAAAATGAGATTTTCGGAGGCACACAAGGCAAAAACAAATTTATAAGTATAACTGGGCTCCAAATTATTTCACAGTGAAGAAATTGAAGATAGGGAGACTAGACTTGAATACGAAAAAAATCATTTTTTTTGCGATTTTTGAATTTTGGATTTTTAAGGGGGGAAGGGGGGTTTTTCGGAGGTGCAGAAGGCAAAAAATCCTTTATAAGCATAACTCGGCTCCAAGTTACTTCACGGTGAAGAAATTGCAGATGGGGAGACTAGACTTGAATACAAAAAAATCATTTCTGTGATTTTGGACTTTTAGATTTTTAAGGGGGGAAAGACGGGAAAATGATTTTCGATGGCGTAGGAGGCAAGAACACCTTTATAAGCATAAATCGGCTACAAATTACTTCATGATGAAAAAACTGCAGATGGGGAGACTGGACTTAAGTACAAAAAAAACATTTTTTTCCGATTTTGGAATGTTGGATTTTTAATGGGGGTAAGGGGTAAAAACGAGATATTCGGAGGCGCTTAAGACAAAAACACATTTATAAGTATAACTCGGCTCCAAATTACTTCACGGTGAAGAAATTGCAGATAGGGAGACTAGACTTGAATACGAAAAAATCATTTTCTGCTATTTTCGACTTTTGGATTTTTAAGTGGGGAAAGGGGGAAAATTATTTTCGAAGGTGCAGGAGGCAAGAACACCATTATAAGCATAAGTGGGCTCCAAATTACTCCCCGATGAAAAAATTGCAGAATGGGAGACTAGACTTAAGTACAAAAAAAACCATTTTCCGCGATTTTAGAATTTCGGATTTTTAAGGGAGAGAGGGGGTAAAAAGGATTTTCGGGGGGGGGATTTAGCAATATATGGATTTTCGAGTAAAATTCTAGCAGTAATAGCTCAAAGATATATATTAAAAAAAAATAAATAAATAAATAAAATGCCAAACGTCTTCTTGAAGGAATACTCAAAAAATAATTTTTGATTTTTTCCGATCTTCGATTTTCTAATTTTTTTTTTTTTTTTTTTTTTTTTTTTTTTTGGAGGGGGGGGGAGTTACGAGAGGGAAATTCGCCCCCCCCCCCTTTTAGTGCTAAATTCATCAGTGGGAATCTATCGGAGCTGAGGTCACAAATTTTAGTGTGTGGCTTATTTACGTGTGACCAACACCTATGGTAACGGTATATTGTGAAAGCCCCCCTTTACCCCTTTGGGGATGGGGTGGGGAATAAAAGAGTAAAATTACTGATTCACTGTCTCAACAGAGCCGTGGCGATTCTATAGGAGATAGACTCGCAAATTTTGGGGAACACGTTGGTTTTAGGACCCTGACGCCCATTAAGGCGGGATTTTGCGAAATATTCCCCGCTCCCCCTGGCGGGCAGAAGGCAATAACCCCCTTATACGCATAATTCGGCTCCAAATAACTTCACGGTGAAGAAATTGCAGAGAGAGGGACTAGAATTGAGTGCAAAAAAAAAGCATTTTCTGCGATTTGTGTTTTGGTTTTTTAAGGTGGGGGGGGGGGGGTAAAAACAATTTTCGGAGGCAATTTTAGCAAAATACGGGTTTTCGAGTAAAACTCTATCAATATAGCCCAAATGTATAGAAAATCGCCAAGAATCTTCTTGAGAATATTTCCAAAAACTTACTTTTGATTTTTTTCCGATTTTCGATAGTGTGGCGGGGAGGGTTACGAGGGGCAAATCTTTAGGAGCTAAGGTCACAAATTTTAGTGTGCGGCTCATTTAGGTGTGTCCAACACCCATTGTAACGGGATTTTGCGAAAGCCCCCCTTTTCCCCCTTGGGGTAGGGGCGGGGAATAAACTCGTTTCGAAGCATAACTTTACTTCAAATTACCTGAGTAAAATTAATTTTTTTTTATAAATTGTTTATGCTTTCCCAACACGCACTATAAAGGGATTTTACGAAATTTCTCCCTTCCCAACCTTTGAGGACAGGGGGGTAATAAAGACGTTTCCAAGCATAACTTTGCTTCAAATTATCTTGGTAAGATTAAATTTTATGTGTGGGTTGTTTATGCGTTCCCAACATTTTTGCGAAATTTCTCCTTCTCCCCCTTTAAGGGCGGGGAGGGGGGCAAAAACACGCTTATAAGAGTTACTGTGCTCCAAAGTTTCTAAGGATACTGATTTTTGTATCTGTAGATTGGTTATGCGTATTCAAGACTACACTGTAAATGGATTTTGTAAAATTTCACCATATTCCCCTTGAGGGTGGGGTGGGGGAGATCATTTTTCCATGCGCAACTCTGCTCTGAACTATCTTAAGCGATTTTTTATGCGTGGGCTGGTCGCTTTCCCACCACGCATTATAAAGGAATTTCGTGAAATTTCCTCTTTCCTCCCTTTAAAAGCAGGGGGTTGAGGTGGGACAAAAACACGTTTTAAAAAGTAACTCTGCTCCAAATTATCTCTGGAAAGCGATTTTTTGAAATGCCGATTGGTTATGCGTACTCAATACACACAATCTAGAAAGGGATTATTTGAAATTCCGTGTTATCACCCCTTTCCATTCTTTTCAGGTTTGATGTGTAAAAAACATGTTTCCACACTTAACTTTGTTCAAAATTATCATAGATGGGCAATTAAAGATGTGTGGGCTGCTTATACGTATTCTATACACACTACAAAGTGATTTTTTGAAATTACACCCTTCCGCCCCTTAGGGGGCGAGGGGGTAAAAACGTGTATCCATGCGTAACTCTGCAGGAAATTATCTTGGGAAGGACATTTTTTATGTGTGGGCCAGTTACATGTACCTAACTGATAATATAAAGTGATTTTGCAAAATTTCCTCCCCCTTTTTTCCTTTAAGAATCAGGCTAAAAAACACAGGGGGTGGGACTAAAAAACATGTTTTAAAACATAACTATGCCCCAAATAATCTCAGGATCTCAATTTATTAATGTGTTGGTTATGTACGTTTATGCAAAATGAACTATAAAGGGATTTTGTGAAATTACTTCTACACCCCTCTTAGGGGTGGGCGAGGCAAAAAACCCATTTTCAAGCTTAAATGTGCTCCAAATTACCTTTGAATGGCAAATTTTGGTGTGTAGGTTTTCATTAAATGTACTTAATATGCACTTTGATGTGATATCGGAAATCTTCCCACTTTACCCGCGAGGAAAGGGGAGTAAAATACAGGCAAAGCATACCGAAGGCATTGATTCCACAGACTTGAAGTGTGGCGTGTGGAAAAACCGCTACCGGAGGTTGCGAGAACTTCAGCTTAGATTGTGACTGATTTCAATGATTTTATTTAAATTATAATTTACATGTGGTATTTTGAGAAATCATTTCAATATAATGACCAGCGAAGCGGGGAAAGCCTGCTAATTTAAAATAAAGTTATAGATTTTTTTTTTTTTTTTCAATGTAATATTGAGAATAAATTCAACTTTTTTTTTTTGGATATTTAGTGTTATAACACTTCTCTATTATGGAAATCCTCTGCATTATCATAAAAGATAATTTGTTTAAATAATAATTTTATTAAAATACTTTTTAAAAACAGAATTAATTTTTAATAACCGAATTAAATTCTAAAAAATGCAGGTGCAATAAAGAAACGGACGGTTGAGGAGGGCGGTAGCCCCCTTCACACAGACCTAATTATCATTAAAACTTTTCCGAAGCCTAATTTGAATTGTTTAACATAGTTTTACATAACAGTACTCATTATCTTACCTCTTATTCTCCAACCTGTGTTTTTAGTATTAAATGTCACGGTAGGAGAAAGATGTGTGAGTGACACACCAGATTATTTTAATCTATAATTCAGAAATTTTTCACCATTATTTATTTGGCACATTTTTCTACATTACACGATATCCAGGTCAGCGTACGTTTAACATAGTTCATTAGATTCATCTGTCATTTTAGCAAAAAATTCCCCTTCAGCTATCACTGTTGGTGCTATTTGAGAACTAATATTTCATTTAAATTTACTGTTCGTGATATCAAACCCGCATTTTAGTTATACGTGTAAGGTTGTAAAAGTCGTTTCGTGTTTAAAAAAATGTTTGCATTCAAAACCTATAAAATGCATATATTTTTGCTAACAATTATCATCAGAGATGCATAACATTTGTATGGATGTGACTAGTTTTGAATTTTGGGCCATAAGAGATTTTCTATATGGTTGTTGGTTGAGTTTTACGCCGCACTTGTGCTGCGCAATGGGCAATTTATTTTGTATAAGGAAAATGTATTTCACTGAAGAATTTAAAGAAACGTATTTTTGAATATATATATATATATATATATATATAAGCAAAATAAACAAGGATGGAGGAAAATTAATCCCAAAACACACGAGGACCTTCTTCAGGGGAGCCCCCCCCCCATGTACGGAAGGAAATATGAGAAGTGTCTGACGAAATGTTGGCTATGCAGCCAACAAAAAATACGTTTCTAGCCCCCAACTTCTCACAGATGGAAACAACACCATACAGCAAAGGAATTTAATACAAAGCATGAATTAATAAATGAAACATATAAGCAAATACCTCCATCTTAAGCTTCTCCGATGCTTTGCTTGAATTTGCTTATATGCTTTATTTATGAATTCATGCTTTGTAATAATTAAATTCGTTTTCTGTATGGTCTTGCTTCTATCTGTGAGTAGTTGGGGGCTAGAAACGTATTTTTGTGGTTAAATAGCCAACGTTTCTTCAAGAACTTCTCATAATTCCTTCCTCCCCTAAAGAAGGCCCTCATGCGTTTTGGGATTAATTTTCACCTTGTTTATTTTGCTTATTTATTACGATTTTTTATTTCCTTTAGCTGTATTTGCGCATTGGTTTATAAATACTTTGTTCTAGTTACATATTAAAAGTTCAAGTTTTATTCCATCTTCTTTTTAAAATTTATCTTATGTCTTAGAAATGTTTGTATCACCTTGCTGCTTTTGCGCAGGTTTTCAACATCTTAAGTTTAATGTTTTATAATTCAACCTATTAAGATGAAAGTTTTTTAATTCAACATTTTAAGTTTAATGTTTTATTATCCTACATTTTAAGCTTCTCCGAAGCTTTGCTTGAATTTGCTCATATGCTTCATTTATTAATTCATGTTTTGTATTAATTAAATTCGTTTGCTGTATGGTCTTGCTTCCAACTGTGAGAAGTTGGGGGCTACAAACGTATTATTATTATTATTATTATTATTATTTTGGTTAAATAGCCACTGTTTCGTCATAAACTTCTCATATTTCCTTCCCTACATGGGGGAGCTCCCCTGAAGAAGGCCCTCATGTGTTTTGGGGCCCTCATGTGTTTTCATCTATCCTTGTTTATTTTGCTTATTTATTATGGTTTTATATTTCCTTCAGCTGCATTTGCACAAAGTTTTATAAATACCCTGTTCTAGTTATATATTAAAAATTCAAGTTTTATTCCATCTTATTTTTAAAATTTATCTTATATATATAATATTTATTTATTTATAATTTTCTAGGTATTTAACATTTAAAAATAATTTTATATAATTTTCAGACAAAATTAAAATTATATTTTTTTATACATTTTAATAATGCTCCTGCCTTGCTACTATAATGTTTCAATACTTCGAATATCTATTAAAGTTTGTCTAACATGATGCATCTATGCACAAATTTCGTGTTTATTATATTTCCATACATTTTTCACTTTTTTATCTTTGTAAATTTAAAGTTTTATAGTTTCAACACTAATTTAAAGAGATATTAATTTCATTTAAAATTTCAAAACTTTATTTTTAAATTTTACTCAAATGCATGTGCTATATAGTACATTTGTGGAGTAAACGTATACGATTTTGATAGTAATAATGCGTTTTATGAATATAAAATATATGCTATTAATGCTAATTATTTAAATTCGTGTCCATGAATATTATTTTTACAAAAACATTTAATTTACTTTGCATTTTAAATAATATATATATATATATATATATATATAGAAAAATAATTTAACGATCGGAATTTTTATACAAAGTTGCAAGAAAAAAATAAAATAAAAATAAAATAAAAATAAATGTAAATATTTCCTCACGACTAAAATAAAGTAGAAAAAAAATATTAAAATTTTTCGGAGGAATGTTTGCAGTTGGAAGTCAAAATTAGGTGCTATAAAATATATTTTATCGCCCCTCAAAAGATTAAAAAAGATATTGTGAATATAGCAATATTATAAAAAATTTATTAAATTAAAAAATAAAGAATGAAAGACCCTATGTTATAAATTCTTGCAATTCCTACCATGAATCAATATTTAAGTAATATTTATTATAATTTAATTTAATTAAAAAATATATTACAAAAACTTTAATTTTATCTTTTATAAGACTGTAAAGTAGTATTTTTTACATGAATTAATCGATCAACAATATTTTTCATTTAAAATTTTATTCAGTATATTTAAATACACTTCGGAAAATTTCTAAGTATTTTGCGTTTACTTTCTTTACCCAAAATTTTGAAAATTATTAACATTACTTATTTAATACCTTCTTATACATTACATTATATCCAGTTCAGTACATATTAAATGTATTATATGATATACATCACTCATATCTGTAAAAAATCCCCTTTGAATTTTCACTGTTATTGCCATTTGGGAGATAATATTTCACTCAAATTCGCTGTACGATATGTTTAATCCCATAATATTATCGATTTGTGTAAGAATACGAAATCTGTGCATTTCATTTTCGTATGTTAATAAAAAAGAAAAAAATAAATGGAGGAATTCTAAACCTATAAATTGCATGTATTTTGTCTAAAAAATGATCATCAAAGATGCATTACATTTCCATATCAGTATTCATAGAAGAACCGTAAAAGCTTTTCTAGAAGTTAAATTTATTTCACAGAAAGATTTAATAAATGCTTTTTTGAAAAATGATATATTTACTTTTTCTTTTTTTTTTCTTTGTATCTTCCGAATGAATTAACGCTTTATTTCTTATTACACATCAGTTTCAAATTAAATAAAATTTTACATTTATCTTTATGTATTGATAATGAAAATTTTAAAAATGCTGAATATCTATTAAATTAAAAATATCATAATTTATTGATGCACAAGATTTTCATTTATATTCATTATATTATTTCATATTATAAAATTTGTGTGTTACACTTTTACTGTTTCCATTTAAATAAATATTGCAGATGTTTCAATTTAAATGGATAATTATTTATTAAACGTTACATAATTAAATTTTAAATTTTAGTTAATTGGATGCATTTTTTATATGTTTGCAGAGTAAACGGATGATATTTTAATAATAATAATCAATTTGTGTCACTGTAAAATTATTCTATTAGTTATAAATTCTGTAATCTAATGCTCACAGATATTCTATTTATAAAAGAATCTATTTAAAAAAACTTTTAAAACCCAAATTCTTAATATATCATTTCTCTATATATAAATGGCTAAGATTGTTTTCTTCAGGTTTGTCTGTATGTTGACGAAAGATGATTGGCTAAGAGAGATTTTCTTCTCTTTGTCTGTCTGTTGACGCACGTTGCCACCAGCTTTTCATACTTTAGTTAATTAAAAAAATCGGCATAAGCTTTTCATAATTTATTTAATTAAAAAAAATCTAATTATCCGATCGATAAGTTAATTAAACCGACGGATTCAGAAAATATGTCCCTTTCGTTTGGTACCTTATTTGTAACGAAATTTTGATTAGATTTTTAAAATTAACTAAAATGTGAAAATAATAACCTGGTAAAAGCTCTTTTTAAAAAAAGGCTTTTAAAGAACTCTTGAAAAATTCTTATTATACTGCGTAGCCAACCTAAAATTTTCTTTTATCAATTGGCATCTTTTCTACTAATTATCTGCAGAAATTAACACTCCGGACATTCGGGGTATCGAACGCTCGACCACCGCGTTACTAACATGGCGCTTTAACCACCTGAGCCACGGAGAGATAAATGAAAAAGCTTATATTTACTCTAAAATGGAGGCGCATTTTTTATTAGCTTGAGATTCACAAACATACCGTAGTGAATGACAGTAAGTACATAAGAATTTGGGGGAAAAATACTTCAAATTTTCAACATTTTACCTTTCGAAAAATATTTTTTACGAAGATATAATTCTTATCATGATATTATTAACTTTTTCTTTATACTTGAAAACGTATAACGAAAAAGCCTACGTACTGAAATCTTACAAACCCTACTTTGAAAGAGAAATTCAATGGTGTTTACTATATTTAAATTTTATCATGAAATATTTCAAAAAAAAAAATAATAATAAAAAATAAAAAAATAAATATATAAACAAATAAAATTTAAAGCAATATTTTCATGTAAATATCTGTACTGATAAGTATAAAGGATTTAAGTCCAAAAATGACGATTAGTACATAGTCAGACTCAGAAAAAAAATTCTCAATCGATTGGTATAAAGGATTTAAGTCTATGTCATTTAGTCTTTGAGAAAATTGGTAAAAAAAGGTTCAAGTCAGAAATATACCATTCATGTATGGTATAAAATATTTAATTCAATTTTTTCCCGTTATTAAATGAAGGTTGATAATCACTGAATGGCATAAAAGGTATAAGTCAACAAAACCCCTTTTTCCTAATCGATTCTTCTGATTGGTTTTTAATTAGTTTGACTTTATTTTCGTCTCCTGAAAAATCCAGAATATGGACTTAAATCCTTTATACTTATCAGTACAGATATTTCCAATGATCATTCTGTTATAAATGTTCTTATTTTAATTTTCACTATCATAAATATTTCCTCTTAAATATTTTGTTTATGTAATATTTAACATTTTCTCTGTATATTTAAAACTATTATTATATTATTATAAATATTTAATTCTATTTCGTGTTTATTTCTTCTACATCAATGTCTCACCCCGCCTTTTTTTTTTTTTTTAACTCATAATTTTGAAATTTATCATCATTATTTTTTCAGTACATTTTTATATATTACAAGATATCCAGTTCGGGCCATATTTAATCAACGCCATGATGTTCATCAGTCATTTTAGTAAAAAAGTTCTCTTCAAATATCACTGTTAATGCCCTTTGGGGGATAATACTTCATTGAAATTTACTGTGCGTGATATCTATCCCCATATTTCCTGCATGTTTGAAAGAATACATAATATGTAAAATTCCTTTTCGTATCTTAAATGGATGAATTCCATGCCTATAAATTACATGTACTTCACCGAAAACTGATCGTCAATTGTGCATTACTTTTTCATGGATATAATCAGTATTAAGGATGATAAGTGATTTTGCGAGAGGAAAAAAGTACTTTTTGAAAAATGATATGCATAAATTTATACATCTTTTTCTATAATGTTTATCCAGAATTACAAATTATTTTCAAAAGTTAATGTAATAGTACATACATACATATACGGACCCACACACACATATATATATATATATATTAAGTCTTAAATAATGGATCAATCTCTAAATTGTAATAATTTACCACATTAAATAACTTTCAAATTCTGCTTTTCATGATATTTTGATGAACGCTTCTATAGAATATTCTAATTTCTTATAATATTACAAATTTTAACCAATTTAATATAGTTTTATAGTTTCAAAAGTAATTTTAATGGGTATTCTAATGACACTTCATTTTAAGTTTGACAGAATTTATATTTAGAGTATATCCCTGTATCATTTTTTGAATATAATTATAAACTCAAATTTATTGTGTATGATTTCCAACGTATATTTTGTGTATTTGTTTAAAAATACAAAATATATTGTTTCAATTTCGTAATATTAAAAAATATGAGAATTCAAAGCCTGCAAATGGCATGTATTTTGCTTAAAAATTATCAGCAAAAGTGAATCATACATTCATGGATTAAATTATTATTAAACGTAGAGTAAATTGAATTAAATCCAAATGGCTTTTAAAAACTTCACAGGTATTATGAGATGATAAGTAAATAAACAATATTAAATTAAATTTAGTAAGCACTCAAGTAATGTATATATATATATATATATATATATATATATATATATATATATATATATATATATATATATATACACACATATATATATAAGATATATTAAGATATCCATTAAATAAGGGGGAAATTTGCTTGTCCGATACGTATACCCTCTAATATTTTTGTATTTGAGACTAAATATTTCTTTCGCAAAATAACAGTTCTCTTAAACAATGTTAACACGTGCTGAATTTACAAGAATATCTTGATATACATATTAGGATTTTCTTGTCAATTCACTAGTGTGATAGTTAAAGTGCGATAGATAAAGTACGATAGCGTCTCAATGCCTTTCCGATTGAGCTGAAAAATACTATATAGATGTTATAGTCACAGTCATACAAACTGAATTTTTATACAGGTCTTTTTTACAGGTACAGGAAGAGAAATTCATTACCATTGTGGCTTATGGGCTTAAAATGCGATAGCGTAAAAACACGTCATCCGATTAAACAGGAAATTTATGTACGTGATATACATCACTGTCGCACGAATTATAGATTTTGGTGAGTCTAGTACTTTTAAATTTTTTTTGGGATAGAATAGTAATTTTTTATCATTATGATCTATGGGCTGTAATGATTTGAAGAGCAACAGCGTTTTGAATGGCAATGTTGTTTAATTAAATTAAACAAAACACTATATAGAGAAGAATGCACAAAACCTCATTTTAATTTTCTCTTTTGTTTATTTAACGACTAATTTTACTTTAATTTATGTGAACGTTAATTACGTAATATTCAGAAATTCTCGAGTGGTGTCCCTCCAGTTTTTTATGTAAAAAAAATTTCAGTTCAAATAAATCTCATAACATCGCAATTAGAAAAAAAAAAAAAAAAAAAAAAAAAAAATACTCTCTCTTTATTATTCTCTTCTTTGAAAAATTTCATACATTTTTGAAGGATCTAAATAATTCTATTCTATAAAATACATCTTAATTCATTGCAAGAATAGGAGAAAAAAGGATTAGAAAAAAAAAATATTTTTTTTTACTTATTGAATGCAGAAATTAATAATGTAATTTTAGAATCTCGTATTTTCGAAAATGCTTAAACAAAAGAAAAAAATATACTTATTCACAGTGAACATACTAAAAAATTCTATTTTTAAGTTTAGAGAGAACATGAATTTCAACATTTCAATAAAACACAAAGTTTAAAATAAATCGAGTTTAAAATAAGGAAAGATTATTTTAAAAATTAATAAAACATGGAGCAAAATATTATCAGCTTATTTTTAAAGCATTTTTATGCAAATATTAAACAAGCATTCACAAGATAAAATAAAAAGTTACAGTTTTTATGAAGAAAAACTGAGCTTGTTACATTTTAAAATCCTTGTTAGAATGTTTAAATTTCATTTTAAAGTTATTATTTTTTTAGCAATTTTATAATAGCGTAAGTCAAAGAGATCATTCAATCTGACAAAAAAATATTTTAAATGTAATTTAAATGCACTTTTTTTTGTGTGTGTTTGTGTGTAACTAATAAGTGCGTATTTTGTTTTCGATAAAAAATTCTTTTTAAATAATTTTTTAATGTTGTGTTTTATAAATATTCCTTTTTTTTTTTTTTTTTTTTTTTTTTTTTTTTCATAAAAGGAAACAGAAAAAGAAGTATAATGTATGATATATTATGTGTTATACAATATTATGCTGATAAAACACTCAATACGAAAAAAAAAAAAAAAAATCGGTGTGTATTTTGCATCTATGGTGTTTACAAAATTTTTATTTCTTAAATCAAACTGTTTATTTCTGATGTTGATTTTTTTAAGACATTAGATGATTAATAATGTTGGCCTGCTACATTTTCCTAATAAATAATTGACACATATTGCCCGACTTGCACTGTTGTAAGATCCCCATTGAGCTATCTGCAGCCTTATCACTCCTATTCCCGTAGATTCTGTGGAGATCAGAGATATTTCTCTTATGTAACGTAGTCTTAACAAACATATAAACTGCACTTGAATATCTAGAAAGCTATAATTATAGAAGGTGTTTACAAGGATTTCGATGTCTAAAAAAAAAAAAAAAATCAATCTATTTTTTAAATATAATAAAGAAAAATTTTATTTAAAAATTTTAAGCAAATAAAGTAATCACATTTAAACACTATATACATATATATATATTTAATTTTCATTAAAATATTTTTTAAATTCGGCTGGTATCTTCTTGTTTCCGGGTATATCAAGCAGTGGTGAAGCGTCCATGGAAGCGATGGAAGTAGCGTTTCCCCTATTTTCAAGTAACGTCGTCTCGTCGAAAAAAATGAATTGATTCTACTTCTGCTTTTAAAAGCGCGTCGCTTCGGCGCATATATAGTTTTCTGAACCACGCCTCGCCCCTGATATCATGTTATCTAAAAGTTTTATTGCTTTGGTTTTAGATTACTGCGTATTATTAAAAAAAAAAAAAAAAAAAAAAACTTACGAAAATATGTCGATGTTATTATAGAAATCTTTACACTATATAATTCACAATAAATTGCAATAATTGATACAAATAGAATTCTCATATAAATTTTTATATCTATATATACAAATTGCTCATAGTCATATACTCCAGTCAGAGGTTGTACTCTCCGCAGTTTTTTTCAGGACACTCTCAGAGATGAGAAATTTCCGCCTTTTTTACCACCACTAATTTCTTGCAGAAATAATTCTGGTTTATTTACGTTAATGGGCCATGATTATACAGAGTAGAAATTATTTTGTAAAGATAGTGGTGGCAATGAATTTGAAAATTTCTCATCTATGGACTGTCCTGAAAAAAGGGCGGAGAGTACGACCCCTGACTCCAGTTATAGCTGATTTCAAACATTAACTTTTGCAGGGTGATTCCAAAGATTGAATAATTTAGTTAATTTGTGACTAGTCAATTTTTAGGCTTTGCGACAAAACTTTCACTGTGGTATATGTAGCATATTATGTTCTGTTTACTCCTAAAATTTAAAAAGCATCCATAAAGTATTTGTTAAAATAATCGGGAAGAAGAAAAACAAATATATATAGCATTCCTCTTCCCATCCATCCTCATCTACTGTCCACCAGAGTGAATGCATATAAATTGATTTTACCTTTTTTTAAAACAGTTGCATGGTTTTGTCAAATGTTTTTATTATTTAATTTTTATATAATTAAAAAAAATGTCTTGCAATAAAAATTTTGAATATAGAATATACGATCAGAGTGTTTAAAAAATGATTCTGAAATTAAGAATTTGAGGCAAATAATTATTGATACTGAAAATTGCATTAATTTAAGTTACATTCAAGTTATAAAAAAAAACTCGTTCTGATTTGAAGAAACGTTTACATTATTCAATAAAGAATGTATAAAAGAACGTGCAGCTACTGCTAATCGAATTCCACTTTAAAGAAGACGACTGATGAGAAAATGAGAAAAGATTTTATTTTATGTTTACGTAAACTAAATGGTGAACTGAAAACATAGTATTTCTTTTATTGAAAATTTTTCCGAAAACGTTTGTAGTAAACTCAGCCAGGTTTTAGAGTAAATTCTGAAAAATGCATTTCTTTTTTTTCTTTTTCACTCTTTGTGTACTGAGTTTCAATTTATAAAATGGGGAAAATATAAATTAAATATTATGGAGGAAATTATACACACACACACACGCATATATATATATATATATATATATATATATATATATATATATAATATATATGTACGGTGCTTTTTGAGTGTACGGTGAAATATTTATTGATGACTAACTACAGCTGCAACCCTAACAGCACACTTATCCATAGTACATCCTGAGGATGCCCATTGGATGTACTTTCATCCATCGGATAGTCTGAGGATGTCTTGTGGATGCGATGTGCTGTTAGGGAACGTCATGCAGAGTGATAAAAATCTTTGCCCTTTCAATAACTTCAATTCTGGAACAAATGCTATCTTCGCTTTTTAAATTGCTTCCTACAAGAAGCCTGTCTGATTTTTTTTTATCATTTTATGCGGATAACTTAAATGTCATTAGATATTTATAAATTAAATTACTTAAATAAATTATCTCTTTTAAAACAAAATTTAAAAACATTATATTTTTCCATTCTAAATGTATATAGAATTTTCCATTAATTTAGGCAATCCTTTTAAACCAGAAAAACTGAGGTTTTTTTTTTTTTTTTTTTTTTTTCTAATTTTTACATATTAGAATTGTTCCGACAAAAAATTTATTTTTAATTAGTACACAATCAAAACACTTTAAAAAACGTTAACAAAAATTTTATTTATTTATAAACATTTCAAAAACTATACACAATTTCAAAGCTTTTCGCTTTCATATACAAATCAACTTCAGGAATTATTATTACTTCATGATTCCTGAAGATGATTTGTATATGAAAGCGAAAAGCTTCGAATCTGTAAATATATTTTTTAATTTCTTAATGAATTATAATTTTAATTAATGTGTTTTTAAAGTGTTTTTATTATAAACTATCAATGACACGAGGTATTACACATGATCTCTTTTGGACATAATTTATTATTAAATTAGTGCAGTTCTTAAAAATTATTAAATCAGTGAAATAAGATTAACAACTAATGAAAGCTTTTTTTTTTTTTTTTTTTTTTTTTTTTTTTTTTTAATAAACTGTTCTCAAATAAATGTCTCCGTTTAAATAGTTATTTTCGGATTGCACTTTAGTTCTCATTTCAGGTTTTAAATATTAGCAAAATCGGAAATATTTCAAGTCTAAGAATTTAAATAATAGTATAATTTATAAAGTACTTATTTATTTTATTTATTTGTTAATTTAAGATAATTTTTAATTTTTATATAGGTGCGTATAGTATATATGAAATTATTATAAACGGCGTTTAATGATAACATGCAGAATATAATTTTGATTTGTAATAATCTGTATGCATATCCAGATTGAAAAAGTAATTTCCACCACTTTTAAAATGATCACGAATAACACTTCTCAGAGATTTGTGTAGAAACAAATACATTCGTAACTCTAATAAACAATTTTAGTCGTCCAACACAATTTATGCGTATGCATCTTCCGACTACATGGGTCGGTGGGAGTTTCGCAGTACTAGACTTCTCTTCTATGTCTCTAAACATGCCACATATATTCAATCCATGAAGCATGAATTTAGATTCACCAAAATATTCATGATTTCCAATGATTTTTTCTATAAAATATGGAATTTTATAAAATAAAATCGCCTTTATATCATTTTCATTTTTTTTTTTAATAAAATATTCGTTAGATCAGTACGTCCCATCTCCGGATAATGATATATCTTAGAGGGTTTTTTTTTTTTTTTTTTTTTTTTTACGTCGCACTAGTGGTACGCAGATGGGCAATTGGCGACGGTCTGGGACACACCCCTAGAGGTGTTCTGGAGACATGCCATCACAATTTTGATCCTCCACGGAAGTGATGGCTCTCCCGCTTCGGTGACACCCAGAGGTATAATTTTGATGGGAACATGGAGGACATTGCGGCCACGGCAGATTTTACGTGCACCAGACACCATTAGTGTACGCGACGGTCTTTGGTCGGCTCGAAAACCGAACCCACAATCTTCCATTTACGAGCTCGGCGCACTACCGACTGGGGTACCGTGGTCCGGATTTAAGGTTGGAAAAAGAAATAAAAAGGGTCATATACTAAAGCTGTAATGCAAAATGGTCTAGATATTATGATTTTCTTTCTATTAAATATATAAATATTATATATTTCAATTTGACATTGAATATGAGGATTTTTTTTCTTTGGTAAAATTTTTATATTTTCAAATTAGTTTTCATTTTCTACCTCTCAGATTGGCAATCACCAATATATATATATATATATATATATAAACGAAATCTATTTCCAGATCTTTGCATAGCATTAAGATAAAGTTTTATTCACCTGTAAATAAAATTTAACGTTAAAAAATATTTTCTTATGTGTATTTTTTTTTACTATTAACATGTTTTTTTTTTAATAATTTCTCATTTAAAAAAAAATCTTAGTACAATTAAATAGTCCCTTTAGAACGAATAAGAAGTGTTTGAAGCGTATAGTAAAAAAATAAAATAAAAATAAAATAAATAAATAAAATATACATTTTCCAAATATGTTTGAAAATAAAATCGTGATAACGACAAATAAATAAATAAATAATCAGTCCTGATTGAAAAATGTGGTCGAAATATCCCAGATCTGAAAGCATTAGGTCTTTCCTTCTTAAATGTAAATTATTTTAATGCTTCAGATAGTCTAAATTGATTTTTAATTGATTCAGCAATAAAAATACTAATCACCATGAGCAAAAAATAATGAATTTCTTTAAATAAATAGATTTCTCAGGTATGCAAATTTTATAGCATGTTTGTATTATTTTATTACTATGTTAATTTCTCTGTATAATTTCAAAATAACAGTCCAATAATTTATTTTTAAACATTTATGGTGTCAGGAATACATAAATCAGCCATAATTAAAATTTTATAAATTATTATAGCGCCTCTCACTATAACGATATATCTTGTTTCTATAACGATAATTTTAATTATTGTTTTGAGTATCATTATGTTGAGGTTTTATTGTATTGATAATTTGATTTTATATATATGTATATAAAATATCCACCAGACTTTCACAGGATCTCTTCTAACGATTTTCATAAACAGGAAGCTGTAGCTACCTTTCCTACCTTGTGTCGGCCAAACCCCTCTCGCTTTGATTGGGATTTTACTTCCTCATGCAGAGGGATTTTGCCCCTGCAAGAATCAATATGGTAATATTGATTCCGACTTGTTATGAGAATGTCGTTCAACTGTTGGTGCGTGGACATAACAATATGGCCTTGCGACAGTGCTGACGATTGTGTTAATGCGGATGTTGACTTTGTGGTAGTGTGAATCAACATTCATGGACCGTATGGTCAACGCTTATAGGTAAAACGCCCTTCGTGGGAGTCTTTCTAAGTGGTCCTAGACCGAATTTATGCGGAATTTTGAGAAGACCACTGCAGTAGCCGTACGACTACGTCAACGAGCGCAACTTAGAATCGAAAACAGCATCTCCCTTCTAAAAGCTTTGAACGCAGAACCGAAGCTGTTAGACGGTGGTGATGTGACAGTGTAACTGAAAAATGTATTGTGACAATGCGAACAATCATGGTTGAGTATGGCCGTGGATGAAGTATTTTTTCCTCCAGCTAGTTCAACACTACGTTTCCGTTTTTAGTAACTGTGAAAAGTGAAGCTGAGTATAGCCGATACCATGCACAACAAAGAGACGTATTAACCGCTCACAACATAGATATCATAATGTCAGGGTACAAATGGGGTCCACATAAACCCACTAGAGTCTGATACCTCACACGATAGAATAGTCCCATTATTTTATTATTGAAAATGATACTTTAAATCAGTTTTTTTTTTTTTTTTTTTTTTTGTAACTTACATCCAATAGAATGTACACAATGTGCAGTTTTGAAAAAAGCCTTGAAGTCATATGCAAACTTGTGATCAGGCCCTGACTAACGGCAGGGCATACGGGGCAAATGCCCTGGGCCCCCCTTCTGGAAGGGGCTCCCCTACAGGTGTATGCAGAAATTTTGCAACCTAAAGAGCTTTTATGCCACTGCAAGGGGCCCCCCAGAATAGGCTTGCCCCGGGGCTCCAGGTAGTCTAAGTCGGGCCCTGCTTGTGATCTCTGTGAGCAGGGTGTCTTTTTCCTTACAAGGGACGAAAACTTGTTCCTAGCAAACAGTACGTTAAAATTACGGACATTTATTATCGTGTTTAACAATAAGTACTTGAAGTTCTATTTTCAGTTTTTACAGTTAACCCTTAACTACTGTGACTAAAATTCTCTCACAACTACTGTGAGCGGTCTCTCAGACCGCTTGATTAAAACTTATTTAAAACTTCAAATAAATGGTAAGCTATTGATTGTATGCTATTATTTATCTACTAAATTGTTTATTTAATTTATCTTTATTATTATTATTATTATTTTTAAAGGCAATTTTGGAGAACTTAAACGGGTTACCGACATATGAACGTGCAAGAGAATACCGATGGGGCAACATTGCATCAATGAGCATGAATTATATAATTTTAAACTCGCTAGTGTAACACGCTAGTGTTCTCACTAGTGTAACAAAAAATTATAGATATAGTAAAAAAGTATTATTAATTGTGGAAAATATTGCACTATAAAAAAATATTATTAGTTCCATTGAAAATACATACTTGCATACTACTCCGGATTATAGCTAACACAACTTCTCAGTTGAAACTTTTTCAAAATACACAAATATAATGTATATATCTTGAAAAAAAAAATAGTGGTAGTCAACATCCGGAGTAGTTGGCATCGGTATTTAAATAAAACAGTAAATAAAATGAAACTTGCAAGCACATTTTTTTATTGTTTTTATATAAATTTACAAGTTCCAGAATTCCATTCAGTGTGAGATACACCGGACGTTTTCTTGAACTAGTCGAAGCCCTTTTTTATCATAAAATTACAAAAAATATTATAAATATATCTACAGAAACAATACTACTCATCGGACAAAAACAGACTCGTATCTGCTGTCAGCGGTCTCACATACCGCTAGAAAAAAGAAAAGTAGAAAAAAAAAATAACTAAACCCCGTTCGCTGAACGACAAGTGGAATGTGACCTTGGCTAATCGTTTTAGGAAGGTAGAAAAGAGGGCCTGGATCATTACCTATTTTCAGGGGTGTTAATGAGGGCTAGAAAATGGCGAGCGGTCTGTCAGACCGATGACAGCAGTTAAGGGTTAATACAAGTATTTTCTTAGATATTTATTATTTACAAAATAATAATTTGCTAATAAAGAATTTCTAACAGACAACAAAAAGAAAACTCTTAAGAAAAAACTATTTTTAACATTTTTTGGGGTGAGTAGAACGTGCCTCTCTCATGTCTCACTCGATTTTAAAATTAATATATATATATATACATATAGTATATGTTTTTCATTTTTTTAAAGATGAAGAGAAAAGTGTATATTAATTTAAAATAGTAACTCAATATTTTGCAATACCCAAAATTACATTTCATTAATTTATATTTGAGCATTGAGATCTAAACAAATAGAATAATAATAATAATAATAATAATAATAATAATAATAATAATAAAACTAAATACTCTTATTAGAATTTCATAACTGACTTTTGTTTCATTATTTTTTTTTTTTCAGTTTGCAGTATAGAATGCCTTTACCACAAAGAAGCTGTTAAAACTGTTATACCACAAGCATTTTACTTTCTCTAATAAACGTATTTTTCATTTTTTAGTTACAATTGCTTATGTAATAACTGCATAAAAAATGAGCTTTAAAAACCATTGCCACTAATGTTGTTAGATATTATATTCACGTTTTTAAAGAAGGATTTCTATGGTTTTACTTTGTTGCATAAAACATATTTTACAAGGCGTGTCTGAAATTGCAGTTTAAAGAACATATTGGATAATTACAAATGCACGATTGGGATTTTTTGGTATGTTTTATGTAATTAAACTGCAGTTCTTTCCTTCTCCATTGAAACATTTTTTAAAATATATGTTTCTAAAAATTCCTTATTTTTATTGTTTCTAAATGTACAAACTTATTTTGCTTTGACTTTAAAAACTAGGCTTTATTCAATAAATTAAAACTCACTTGAGTGAATAAAAAATTTGGATTATTTTTTAAAAGAAAGAAAAGTAATTCTAAGAAAAAAAATCTAGATATGTTTTAAAAATTATGTCACTTAATTCTTTGCATAAAATTTCAGGATATCTTTTTTTTTTTTTTTTTTTTTTTTTTTTTGAAGTAAATAAAATTCGTTTCACATTTTATACTTTTCACAGTATATTTCAATCATTTTAGTGTCGTACTAAAAAAGAGATTTTTAATATACTTTTTTAATAACGTATTTATTAATTTGATATGTATGAGATTTAACAAAATGAAAACTTTTTCGATTATATTTATTAAGTCATTTTTTACGCTATAATTAAATTCAGTTTAATTAAATCATATTTTAAAAATAAATGTACTGGAAAAATAAGTTAAACGCACTCGCAAAAATTTATCAGGAGGAATTTTTAATTTTTGTATTTATATAAATATATCAGCTGGCGTAAATTTACACATTATCATAATATTTGCTTTTATACTCTTATTTGGTTCAAAATATAACGTTTTTGAAAACGTTAATTAAACTAAAATTTTATAAAGAAATAGATATTCAACACTGAGGTAAATTTTTATATAATATGTTAAAAATACTTAAAATGCATTTTTTTTTATGTAATTATAAAAGGTATCAATTAAAACAATGAATGTTTATTTTTTTAAGTTTTTAAAAATTTTAAATTATTCTCATTAGTTTTAATATGAATCCTTATTATTTTATTTAAAATAATCATTATATTTTGTTTTTTTCGCATTTATAAAATAATTACGCTCTGTGAAATTTTTTAAATAGAATTAAAATGGTGTTTGTTATTAAAAATACGTTTTCTTTAGTTTTTCTAGTCCTCAGTTTTCTTTTTTGTTGTAGTTTTCTTTCTTTCTTTCTTTCTTTATTTTTGCAAGGCAACATAGAAAGATAATAAATCTCTTATAAATACTATGAAAGAGATAAGCGCAACTTATGTTCTCGTTTATGGATAGATTTCTGCATAATGGTTAAAATTACGAAGGTATACAATGATGCTCTCAGTTCAAATGGTTTTGTTGGTTATATCAAGGTTTTAGGTGTCATTAGAGCGTTTTGAAGGAAGTTGCAAATTAAGTTAAGAATTTCTGTGGGGTTGCGATCTCTTACGAAGTTGTGGTTTTTATTATGGTTTTTGTTTTACAGATGGATTGGAAGGTGTTATAGATAAAATCAGTTTACAAGGGTTATTCAAATTGATCTGACCTATTTAAGCAGCTTGATATTCAACGAAAATGATTTGTTTTTTCTTGTTGAGAGTATCAGAAAATTCTACGAACGATTTCTTGAATGAGTTTAGCTTCACGTTGGCGCTTCTTCAATGCAGAGAAGTACACAATTTAGCAGCGTGAAAATTAATTGTTCCCAGTGTTTTCAGCAAATACGCACTCTACACATTGTTTAATTTGCAAAATTTAATCGAATTATAAATTCACCGTATGGATATATCCCTCGATACTTAAGTTCAGCTGTAACTTAATATACTCGTTTTTCTTGTCTTTTCCTCTTTTTACGCAGCAGTTATATTTGCAGTTTTTAAATTTTAAAAATGTATATATTTATATTCTTAACGTGTATTTAGCGTTTTTTATCGCAGTTCTGGAAAGTAGAGGTGCTCCGTAAAAAAAGCAACTTTTAAGTGCATAATATACAGATTTACTGACAAAATTGAGTGATTTTTATATTTTTACACTACATGCTATCTGAGGTTATTTATCAAATACAGTGTAACACAAATCCGTTGTTATTCGATTTTTGAGTACTGCATATCACGAAAAGTGATATGGTGTTATGGCGTTGAAGTTAAGGCCAATTGAATACATTAGTATCCTAGATTTTAGGGGGAGTATCCTCTGTGGGGTACTTTCTAAGGGCATCTAGCACGTAAGTTTCTAAGAAAACGACGGAAAATTCCGAATGACTTGGGCGACGAGATCGACGAAGGACCACACTCGGAACCTCACGTCTAGCAGCTATCAGAGCAGAAACTCTCGGTCACTGCTGAGGCAACGTACTAGAATAGAAAATGCGAACATTTCAAAAGTTGTGTTTTTATAGAGTGCTCATCGGAATGTTGTCCTATATCCAGCGTAATAATTATTATTTGATAAAGCAATGTTTACTTATTTTTTATTTGATGGAAAGAAACACATTTTATCTACATATTTAAATATAAATTTAAAACAGTGATACTTCGCTTGAATATTCCGATTATAGGTTTTATTTAAAAATACTTATTTGTTCTTTCATAAATTTTACCCGTAACTAGTTTTTTTTTTTTTTTTTTTTTTTTTTTTGTCCTTGTTGAAAGAACAATTTCGAATTTTGAAATTTATTTTGTCTACATACAATTTTATTAATTTATTAAAAGGATTATTATTTTAATTTCATCGGGTTAACATATAGATGTTCCTAGCTACGCATTACTAAATAACAATAATAATTAAATATATATATATATATATATATACATACTACTTATGATCATCCATGTGCCTATGAGATATTTCGAAATAACTTTAGTAATTTTAGTTAGAAAATATCTAGTGAGCTTTAAAGTATTAAGGGATATGAATTACTGCAAGTGAATTAATTCATAATGTGTGATAATAAGTCATATAGATTTAGAAATGATTTATGAGTTTTAATTTAGCTTTATCAAAACAACATGCTTGAAAGTGAGAAATTGCAATATTTGGTGTAAATTTATAATGAATTACCTAGTGGCTTTGGATTTATTTATGTTTACTTCCATCTGTGAGAAAGCCTTTACCTGTTCGATAACACAGGATAGAAGAGATTAATTCATTCTAGCACATGTTAATTAAACGTATAGTGGCTATAGAAATTAAAGATTTAAACAAATTAAGCATTGTATAAAGACTTTTTTTCACAGAAAATTTATTCTAATGATTTCTCAATCAATACAATGTGTCACTAATTTTAGAATACAAATACTTTGTTATTAATTATTTTTTTAACATTTGTTTTTCTTAAATGCTGCACCTAATTTAATGTTAATGGACCAATACGATATTAAGGGACATAGAAATGTGATTTGAGCACTTTAGAGTTGATAATCCAATATTCATTGATATATTAATTACTAGTAATTAGTTATAGAAACTAACTTATACCCAAAATTATTATGATATTTTTTTTAAAGTTTCCTTGCATTATTTAAATTGCGTTTTGTGTAACTCAAATACCTCAATAAATAAATAAATAAATAAATGATAAAATCAATTCATTCCAATTAATTTTTGATCCTATAAAAATTAACGTTTATATCTATATTCTATATTTAACGAATATTTTCTTAAGGTAAATTTCTAGTAGTGAAAACTTTACAGAAACTGCACGACTACTTTTTATACTGTGTCTAACTTTAAAGATAATAATAATAATAATAATAATAATAATAATAATAATAATAGACACTTGCATCCAATATCTTATTCTTTACATCATTGTGTTAAAAATTTTGCTGTTTAATTTTTAATTTCAAAGAACTTCAATTATGCTTGAAATGGGCATGAAAGGAAATCTCAATATTGGGCATGTTTTTGTTATAAGTGCAGATATTTTTGAATTTTTACAAGAAAAGAAAAATAAATCTAATTGAAGTATATAGTATACACTGCAAAAGGTATTTCGTGTAACTTTAATGCATTGATGGAATGAAAAAAATATATATTTGTGTAGGAACTATAAACGTATTTTCTCTCGAAAATTTGTTGATTTCTTCTGGCATATTTACTGTACTTGAATCAAACAGCCTTAATTCCAAAATAGTAATTTAACCACATCCTTGTGAGATAATTGTCTAAATGCTTAGAGTAGTCAATCTCTCTTTCAGATTTTCACTGGTTATCTTTCGATTACTTTGTAACATTAAAATTTACAACTTATTGAGGAACTAGTACGGGTATCATTAATTCTCTTTTTAATTTATATGTTTTCGATAAAGAATTTCTCTTGGTTTTTTCTTCCACTGTCATTTTTAATTTTTATTTTTGTTCTCACTTTCGTAATTTCTCTTTTACTCGTTGCTTCCTATCTTTTTCTTAATAACTTCTGCTCAAACGTTATTATTTTTTGTATTGTTATTATCTTGTTATGTTCTCGTTATGATATTTCTGAAAATCTACTAAAGAAATGATAGAGAAAACCCAATACGGAAGTTTACTAAATTAAAATAATTTGGACGTGCATAAATCCATGGTTATATTTAGTGTACATACTCGAACACGAAACTGACATGACCACTAGTTTAAAATTCGTATCACAGATAATACGATTCAAAATTTAGCAGTACATGTTTAAACCTATGCATTATGTTTCTAAAATTATTTTTCTCAAAATCTTTGAGAAATAGGAAAAGACGGTGATATTAAAAATTTTAAGAACTAGGTGTGAATCATTTAAAAAATAGGAAATGTGTGGCAAACTGCAGTACACACAGCTATGAAACTGTGCTCAAACGATAGCACATCTAAATTATAACATTCAAACTTCAGAATTCAAAATTAATAAATTTTAAAAAGTTCGTTTAATAGACATAGATTTTGAAATTAAATTTATAAATTAGTTTATTTAATATATACAACATATAAGGGTAATGTAATATTACCGCTGAATGTCATATCACACAAGAAAAAATATCGTTTCTAGAAAATATATGATATAAATACTTAAAAAAAAAGAAGTACGTTTTTGTTTTTATAAAAGTATAATTTGTATTCTTTTGTTGCATTACTGATCATGATTAATATTATAAAACTTTTAATAATCTTTTACTTAAAGCTCAAACTAAAACAGATTGATCTATATGATGAAACACGTATTATGATGAAACGTATTGATCTATTGAAACTACTGGTCTTAAACTTTTGCAAATGACTATATTTTAATATATATATATATTTATTTATTTATTTATTTATTTATTTATAATCTTTTTTCTTTTTTTTTTAAACGACATAATCTGAAAAGTCTTTCAATGATTTAAAGAAATTTAAAAAACATATTTAACAATTATTCCTTGAATTATAAATTTATTTCTAGATTCGTCAATATAAAATGATAAAAATAGTTTGAATAAACTGTTGTTTTGATTTGACTGAAAGGTGGAAATTAAGAAGTGCTATTTCAAAGAATCTTTCTTCATTAAAAGAAGCCCATTTGCCTCACATCTATGTAAAAGTATAAATAAGATATATAAAATTATTTTATTTATACAATTGTTTATTTATTTATTTATTTTTATTTCATTTTTAATCTTAAATAAAGCAAGTAAATATAAATTTTAAAGAACAAATTAATAAATTTCGATAATAAAACTATTTTGCAGAACAGAATAAATTCAGTAATTACTGGTACATTATACTCCGTTTCACCTTAAGTTGGCAGCATTGAGGAAGGCAGGGAATGTAATATTGCGCGCTAAGAAGTAGTTCTAAAGTTATTTTGCGTTTTTAAGTTGATAAATTTGATAAATATATGCTATGAAATAAGGAAATTCAGCTTAATCAAAAAATGTTTGATTTTTTTCTCATTTTAAAAGTATTTAAATAATAAACATCTTTTTAGCAAAGCGAACGCGTAGTGACGAAACAACGGCATTTCTGAGTTTCATTTTGGCTCGAATCGGTTTCAAGGTTAAACATCTTCGCCAGTTCCCTCTGAGCCTCTCCCTACTTTTATTACAGTTTCCTTTCTCTTGGTTACAATAAAAAAAGAATTTATCAGTTTTATAAGAAAATTTGCGATTCCTGTCATACTTCCTTTGAAAATATATATGGGATGTATAAATTTATATCTGCATATGGGAATTCATATATATTCTATACTTTTAATAAAAAATAACCTTGTTTAATAAACCTACTTAAGTTAGCAAATAAATATAGTAAGTGTGATTTATTCAACTACCTTGGTAAAACATTTTCTAACTGGAAGTTTAAAACTGAAAAATTGTATTTAAAGAAAGTTTCAAAATACCACTAGTAGCTTGATTCTATTCCGCTAATTAATAATTTAATAGCTTCATATTTTATTATTTATTTATTCGTTTAAATCTTCGTTTAATAAATAACTCCTAAAAAAAAAAAAAAAAAAAAAAAAAACGTAAAATGGAAAATACTCGTAACAATTGTTTAGGTTCTTTGTAGCACTCGTACTTACTTTGTTCGCCTGACGAAGGACCGTGTTTTATTTCGACCCGAAACAATTGTTTCAAGTTTTTAGCATTGTATGGCTTTTTTTTTTTTAAGATTTTAACTTAATATTTTCCCACGCCAATCAATATAAAATATCCGTGCACCATACGAACAAAATTGTTAAGTGGCTAAAAAATAAAATGGCTCTTAAAAACACAACTGAATATAAATATGTAAAAAGAAGAAAATAGCACTTTTTAGTGTTAGAGAAATTTTTGGTTTTAATTATATATATGTTAAATAACCTGATTAAATTCAAATAGTAATTAATTTAAAACATAAGTAAGTTTGCATATAAACACTATAAATTTCAAAAACTCGCAGCAGTTGTTTCAGGTCAAAATTCTCCTCACCAGGTGAACAGCAGGCACGAGTGCATTCTCAAAGCAGCAAGGTACACTCATACCTCATACCTGTTAAGAAATTTAAAATGACTTCTGCATATTTCTGCCTTCGAAATATCATGTGTTAAATTTCATAATAATGCATTTAGTTAAAGAATAGAAAAAGAACAAAAGTTTAAAATCCATTAAAACAAGGTGAAAAAATATTGAAAAATTGTTGCATAAAAAATAAATAAATAAATAAATACGTTTCGTTCCTTTGTGGCAAAAAAAGAAAACACGAGTATTAAAGGGTTAAATAATTCAACTGCAATTTCACAAATTATCTTATGCTTTAAAATATTATATCTGAAACACTTTTATGAAATGTAAAGTGTAATATTTATTATTTTTATTTTATTTTTGCAATAAAAAACGACCGCTGCGTTTTATTCATCCTCATTGTAACCAAATTAAATAGTATTTCAAATAAAACATCAAACTAATTAATTAATAATATTTAAATTGAGAAGGAAAAACACTTTTTTCAATAAACTATTGTATAGTATTATGAAATAAAAAGTACTCATGAACACCAACAGGAAATGTAAAATAGGATAGAGAAAATGACTCTTCCAGGATTTTGAAATTTTAACCTTTTATCTAAATATTTTCTTATTTTTATTTATTTATTTATTTATTCATGAACTAAACAAAAAAATTATATAGATACTTTTTTTCATGTAACTTTACATAGTTAAAAATTAATAATTTATAAATATATATAAAAAAAACTTTTTTTTATCATTAAAAATATTAATTATTGCAAAATTTCACTCAAAATTTCTTTCCCTTTCTGAGTTTCGCTAAAACTCATAATATGTAATAATTATTACTAAGCAGATTTTCTTTTTTCTTTTTTTTCGCCAAAATTACAGCTTTCATTGTTTGCTAACAACCTCACCTGCTTTAACAGTAACCCTGTTACTATGACAACAGGTGTGATTAGGTCACTGTAGCCTTTTCTCTACTGCCAACTTAAGGTGAAACGGAGTATAGATGAATTATTCATAAGTGTAATAATAATAATAATAATAATAATAATAAATTAAAAAAAAATATTTTGTAACTTACAAACCTTTTGTAAAAATTCATAACTTAATCTACAATATAAACATTGATAAACATGCCCCTTGCTATACTTAAATATTTCTGCGTTTACTATGCAGATACTTCTAAAACTTCCTCTTCCTTAAACTTCGGAATTAGTCAACGTAAACATTCTTTCGTGAAATTAACGGCTTTTCTAGCGCGCAGATGGGCTTCATGAACAAGCGAGATATTTTCTTCCATCCACAAGTGCTCATAACTAATTTAACACTTCTTGAGTGCAATAAAAGATGATTTATTGACGTAACAGTCCAGAATGCTCTTAAATTTTAGTTTATGATAATAGGTTTTGTTTAGCTTGAAAAGTATAATTTAAAAACATGATCTTTTACAAAATTCTAGATCAATTAAGCATTTGATATACCAATATTAACGTAAATGTTTATTAAGTTCTTGAAAGGAAGTTTTTTCAACGTAATTTAAGCTCTTTTGTCTGCGAAAGAAATAAATGTATATGTAGCTGTACAATATTTAGTTTTGTTATTTTGAAAATATTCTTACATGTTTCAGTCTACATTTTATATGATTTTATGTTTTTTTTTTATGTTTTTTTTTTTTTTTTTTTTTTATTTTTTTAAATTTAGATAGTCATGTTACAAAAAAAATAATAATAATAATAATAATAATAATATATTAAAACATATTTTATAAAAATATATCATTTACATTTCATTTACAAAATTTTCATTTAATTAACGCTTAAAAAAGTTTTATATTTTGTAAATAAATAAGAGATAAAACAAATATTAAAGTAATGTATAAATTTGCGTCAACGTATACATATTTTCATAAACACATCCTAAGTTAAAAGAATACTTTTTCAAACTTAGAAAAATTAATGATTTTAATTTGCTAAAAATATTTTTTTTTTCAAGTATATATGGTTACGGAATATGATTAAATTTAATTTAATTTAATTCTAGCGTCAAAATAACTTTATTTTTATTTTTATTTTTCTTTATTTCTTTAATTATTTTTGGTAAAAGTCATATATATCAAACAAAAAATTAAATTTATAAAAAAAAAATAGATAAATTATTTCCTTTTAAATAAGACACTGAATTTAATGAAATACTGTAAAATGTTTAAAATATGAAAGGAATTTTATTTACGTCGTGCATAAAAATCAAAGTTATTCTGAATGCGAAAAGTCAACTGTAGTAATTCTTAAAATGTGTCTATTGTTTTTTTTCT
This sequence comes from Salticus scenicus, assembly GCA_963930645.1. Lineage (NCBI taxonomy): Eukaryota > Metazoa > Arthropoda > Arachnida > Araneae > Salticidae > Salticus > Salticus scenicus. The sequence continues at coordinate 165,975,597 of OZ005656.1, read as the reverse complement.
TCTACATATCAATTTATTTCTTTTAGAAAATGTTCATAGTTGAATTAACTAAATGTTTTATTCATTTAACTGAGTTCTAGTTAATTCCATGAAATCTAGTTTTTAAAAGACAAAGTGCAGGAAATTTTTGCACAAAGAATACAAGAATTAATAATATATTTTTAAAAACACATATTTGATAAAAATAAAACAAACAAAGACAAAAAAAATGTACACTTAAATGTAGAAAATATAATAAAAAATACTGTTTTTACGTGAATATCAAACTGAAATGTTCTTTAAATTAAAATTTCAAACGCGCCTTGTTAACTATATTTTATGTAACAAAACAAAATCCTGGAACACATTTTCAAACTTGAATAGAAAATGTAGCAACATACGTATTAGTGTTATTTTTTAATGTTTTTTTTTTTTTTAATACAACTAATGAATAAGCTAATGTAACTTGAAAATGTAAAATATACGTTTATACGAGAAAGAAATAGCCTCGTGGTATAACAGTTTTAAAGATTTTTTTCCTGTAAATGCTTTCTGTACGTAACCGATAATTTATTTTAATAAAGCAAAAATTTGCATTGTAATTTGAACAGTTCATTTAAGCTGTATTTATTTCTTAGAAAAATTTTATTCAGTTGGATCTCATCGCTCAATTAAAAACTAAAGTAACTGTAACTATGTTAATACTAAATTTATGTTTTGTTAAATACAATGTTAGGTTTAATATTTTCTATTAGAAACATTAAAAAAAAAAAAAAAAAAAAAAAAAAAAAAAAAACATGGAAAACAAATACTCTTTATGTTTTACTATCGCATGTAGCATTTGAAAAATTCCCTTAAAAATGAAGAAATTAAGTTTTTTACGGTCACCATAAAAATGTGGATCAAAGGGCTTATTTACTTCTCAGAGGAACAAATGATGGCGATTTGTCTTTATATCACTCTTATGGTTGAATCCCATTCAACATTACATTAATATAGTATGATTTACAACCCAAATCTAAGCCTTAATGAAATAAACTAAATTTGTATAATACAGAGGCTGTTCGCACATTTTTTAGACAATTTTATTTCTCAGTAAGAAAAAATCGTTTGCATGGAGAATTTCATTTTCACAACTTTATATTTTTGGACGTTTTATTTATCTTCTGATATTTAGAATTTTGTTTACATGCAAAAATGCGCTTTTAAAAAGGCAGTGGATGGAAGGATAAGTTTCCGCTCTTTCCGAAAATAGTTGTTAGTGAAATCTTTATGAAAAGCATTTATCAGGAGAAAAATGGGAAAATGTCGCAACAATAGATGCTTCTTAGGTCTATTTAATTGGTTGCAATAAAAAAAGATCAATTTATTATCACAAAAGAGGAAAAAAATTTTTTTGCTACACGGTTCAAAGAATCAATAGAAAGTTTTTCTAAAGGATTTATGATTGTCACTGGTTTTTCATACAAGCGCAAGATAAAAGCAAAAAGAAAAAGGTGACAAAAATGTCAAAATCAACTTTAAATACTATCAAGAACAAATTTTAATTTCAATTTTTAAAAATGAAAATCCAGATCTTTATCAACAATGCTATGAATCCGTTGAACTGCATCAAGACAAAACAAGCAGCCACACATCACAATCCGCAATTGCTTTTCTAGAAAAAATGGAACAAAAAACGGGAATTAAAACCATACCCTTCACTGATATTCCTGTTAAATCTCCTGATGTATCACCGTTGGATTTTTGTGTTTTTCGACTCTTAAAATCAGCATTATCTAAACACCGACCTACAACGCTTTGTGGAATTTGGAAAGCCGTTCAAGAGGAGTAGAAAAATATACCTCTTCCGATATTATAAAAAGCATTATTATCATAGAAATTACGATGTGGAATGATAGTTAAGAACAAGGGCTATCAAAAGAAACAAACTAAACACGAAATATGAGTGAAAGTTTCTCTACGTAAAATACACTCCATCAAAATCGTGTAAAAATGTGCGAACAGCCTCTGTACTCCTTTTTCTTCTTTATTGGTTGGAAGCATTCCCAGATTTCGATGTGTGTATATATATATAAATAAATATACAAACAGATAGAGAGAAACATAGCTATAAATACACATATAGACAGATATATATATAGATGTATTTAAAAGAGTTTTTTGATTTTTTCAAAAATTAGGTTAAGCTAAATATTTAATAGTATAAAAGATTACTACCTCTATCTTCAAATTTAAATATACTTACATCTTTCTTTTGCATTTTAAAAATTTAAGGGCTTGTATGTTTAAAAATGCACGGCGATTGTGCTACATTATTGTAAACGATGTTTATATTGCTAAAGCGAATTCTTAATAAATTTATATAATTTTAACACATTTAAATATCACAACATAACATGCTTCGAACATCAGCAAATGTATATTCCATGGTGATGTTTCTCACTTAAATCTGTCGGCCTAAAAATGGTTTAGTGTTTACTATATATAGTTGTTTTACATTGTTTTTAGTGATCACTGTTCTTTAATTCCACAAGTATCATATTTTTTCTATTTTTTTTTTTTAATGCAAATATTTAAAAGAAATTAACATGAAGTATACAGTTAGCTCCATGTAATGAAAAATGGTCAGTATATAAATTATATTCTGTTTAATAATTTAAAGGGAAAAATTATAATCAAGCAAATTTTTATTTCTAACACTTAACAAATAATTAAAAAAGTTTTTCTGACATTGGTTTGCCTGTCTGTCTGTCCTTCCGTGACTCTTTGGCTGTTGGTGCATTTGCGGAATGCGTTAAAACCAATGAGTTTTTAAAATTTACTATAACGTGTTCCATATTGAATCCAAGATAAATAATATTAAAATTTAAGTAAAGCTAACAAAAATATTCCAGAACATTACACCCCTAGTGAGATTTTTTTAAAGCTTACTGTTATATATTTATGCTTTTAAACATGAGAAAATAAAAATGCAATATATAGACATAGCTGCCAATATTTTAATTTATTCCGGAGTACTTTTAGCCCCGCCTTTATTTCGCACCACTTTATTTATAGAAAAATTTTCTTCACTATATAACTCCGATAAAATAAGAAAAAATTACTTTTAAAAAATAAGTGGGACGAATTAGAGGCGTGGCTAAAATTACTCCGGAATAAATTAAAATATTGGCAGCTATGTATAGATGCACATAAGCATATTTATTTAAGAATTAGGTATTATTAGTACTAATGATTGTTTTGGATATCACACTAAATAATCATATACATTAACAAATAAAAATGAAAATAATTTAGATATATATTTTTTAGTTGCGTTATGAGTTTTTTTTTTTTTTTTTTTTTTTTTTTTTTTTAAAGCACGTTTCAAACCCTACTAAAAATAATCTCAAGATTTTCTTTAAAAATATTTGCAGAATATCTTAAGTAATTTGACACATTCTTAAGTAAGCTTACAAAATTTCTTTATAATGTCTTCAGTATTTCTAGAGATATTTTATATGGAAAAAGATAAATATTCAAAATATTTGAAAATATTTGAAGAATGTCTCAAGGAAATAATATTTTCTCAAGAATATCTTCGTATTATTTTTAGTGGGGAACTTTATAAATCCAAGTGTCCATTACTTCGTTTTGTGTGCCTATCCATCTACCTGTTCGCATGTAATTCTGTCCGTCTGTCTGTCTGTCAGTTCTCAGAATACCATAAACATTACAATAACTTGAATGTGATGTATGTTATTCAAGTTCAATCTTTCATGTTTACTATTAAAAATGGTATTAATAGCACGGCTGGTTTATGTACTGGGACACCGAAATGCATTCTATTGCACTGGATTTTATAAGGGGGATTTATATAATGTGTGTTTTGAATACATCAGACTGTTCAAAGCATATATATATATTTTTAATCATTTGCGCGAAAATATGTATTTTCTTTTATATATATTTATAGAGAAAAAAATATGGTATGAGTGACATTAATAATTAGAGGGCCTCACAAAAAAATGTAATTTTTTTTTTTTATATTTTCGAATAATGTTTAGAATGATTATGACTTCAATCAGTCTATTTGTATATCTATCTGTTTATCTTTCGGCACCTTAATTGCTGTTAATATTTATGGAATATCTGGAAATTAAATATTTTTTATGTGTGCATGATCTTTATCGTGACACACATATTTTCGAAAATTACGGTCAATAAGAGTTTAATTTTTTAAGTTCATTTCATTATATTTGTACTACTCACAACAGACTATACATTACCAAGATGTACAAAACAATTTTCCTCTAAAATTAATTAAAAGGTGTTGAACAATTAAAAACATTTTTTTTAATGCAAATAGAAATCTTGGTTAATTAGCAGGTAAAGAAATTGATGTATCTCTTTTTAATTACATAAAATTAGCTTTAAACATTCGTATATATTCACATTAATTCCGATATGAAAGTTATGTGTATAGCCGAATCTCGTTACCATGAATCTCAAGAGAAATAAAAAATTTGTTCGTGTAATTAGTAATCCATGCTCTCAGTGACTCGGAAACTAGTCTTCATTTTAATGGGGATTGTAGGAACAGTTCATTTTAAAAGTAATTCATGTTATTGAAGACAGAGATAAGACAGTATAATTAGAATTATTATTTTTTTCTTTTTTTTCATTATTCATTATGTCAGGAAAATAATATTAGTTAACTCAAAAATTTGATATTTTGAAATCAAGAAACTACGCCCATTGAAAAATATTTTTGTATACTAGAAATAGTATAATTTTCTTAGAAAACGATTTTCGCTATAGAAGATTTTCTTTGTTTTTGTATCAGGAAATTATATAAAATTGAATATAATTTTATATAATTGGCAAATTACATACAATTATCTCAGTAATTGAAAACAATTTATGTGCAATACCGATTTTTAAAAAGTTTTTTTTTTTTTTTTTTTTTATATATGCCGTTACTCTACTACCGTCGGTAATGGAAGAATTGTATTCGACTGGCAATTTCCGAGTTTTCACCTGAATTACATTTTTTAATGTCTCCTGAGTACGAAAATGCAGTTTTTTCACAACTGGACAATATGCGTGTGTGTATGTGTGTATTTGTGTGGAAAAACTTGTAACTATCATATTTCAGAAACTAATAACTCAAAATCTAATGGTAGAACGACGGAACTTTGAAATTGAGTTTGGTTTGGCGTACAAATATATATATATATATATATAACCTTTGGTGGAAATTTGAAAAATTGGAAGTGGGACATATGAAACCGTAAGACCCTATCGGCTCTAACGATTTTCTTCAAAGTTGTTAAAAAACACTGTATTAGATGTCCTTTTGTATGTAATAGTTAGCTAGATCATGAAAATTGACAGGCGCCTTGTATAAGTAGGCAAATTTGAGGTTTCGCAAATGTGTTCCTTTGAAATTGGCTGTTTGGATTTTTTTTCAAACTCGCCATATTATCTCTCTTTTAGATATCCTTTCATGTGTAATTGTTGTTTTTGGTCATTATTGAGTTTGTCGAGTTTTGGTGAAAGTCGGTATCTCAATAAACGGCTTTAAAGATTTTTTTTTTTTTTTTTCAAAATTGCTGCATAAACACCTTTTGATATGTCCTTACGCATGTATTACGTGGTTTTTACAGGAAAATTAACAGTCATATTGCCTATCCTTATTAGGTAGGTCAGTACTAGATCTCTTAAATTGGAGTTTTAAAAAACAGTTCTACCGACTTTTTAGTTCAACTCGCTATGTAAACACTGTTTTATATGTTTTTGGACATGAACAAGTTTTGTTTTTAAAAGAAATTTTGTATCTTCTGAAAACATTATCTCCAAAAATTGCATACTATGCATATGATAGAGGGTAGTAGAAGTTGCGTGGTCGTTACACATCAGATTTTTTAATTTTTATATAATTTCAAAATAATTTAAAACAATTAAACAAAAATATTTACTAGTAAAATTACTTTAATCATTAAAAATAATATATTTGTATCAGGAATTAAAAAATAAAATAAATAATAATAATAATAATAAATATTGTATTTTTTCTTTCAAGTCCTAAGTTTAAATAATATTTAAATTAGATTTAATTGCAATTATATTTTATGAAAAAATATATATTTGTATAAAAAAAATGTTTTTAAACTTAATCTATTAGCCAAACGCGTTTATATTTAACTAATGTTTTGTTAATTGATAATCAAAATTTTAATCTATTTAATTGAACCTTCTTATAAACATTCATCATTGTTTACCGTTTACCTTTTTCCTTTTACTTTCTCTTACCCATAGGGTAGAGAAAGTATTGTTTTAGGGTCAAATTCTCGAACGTGAGTTTGTGTTATACCTGCATGTTCTGAGGTCCCGTGAATACGAAAAGCGCATGGTCTGTGTGTGTTTCTGTTATGAGCATATCTCAAGAAAAAATAGTAGCAGAAATTCCAAACTTGGTATTCGAAATGTGTATAATATAGGGATGCTACAGTAAACAGTTTGTTGAGATGAAGCAAATGGTTCGTGTACAAGGACACTCAAAAGTATTCAAATAGATTATGTATATGAAGAAAATAACAGGTAAGTAGAGTTCAACATTTGTAGACTGCACTAAACCTAATGAAACGAATATATATTTTTTGCAATGGAGCTAGCTAGTCAACTGAAAAAAAAGTGTATGTAGGAGCCTCGCCTCCCCCCCCCCCCTTTGGGAAGTCCCCCCTCGAGGAAAGTGCATTTTCCTGACGGGTATCTGTCGAAAGAGCTCGCTAATACCTTTAAAACGAATAGTTGAATCATCGATCTGCATAAATTTAAAAAACAGTTAGCGATTTTTTTCATTTTTAACACACACACACACACAAAATAAATAAATAAATAAATAAATAAATAAATAAATGCAATTTTGAGAATAAATTCAACTATTTTTGGATATTTAGTGTTATACTACATCTCTATTATGGAAATCGTCTGCATTATCATAAAAGATAATTTGTTTAAATAATAATTTAAAAAAAATATTTTTTAAAAACAGAATTATTTTTTAATAACCGAATTAAATTCTATACAAATGTAGGTGTAATAATGAAACGGGGGGTTGAGGAAGGCGGTAGCCCCCCCCCCTTCTCACTCAGACTTAATTATCATATAAAACTTTTCCGAAGCCTAATTTGAATTGTTTAACATAGGTTTACATAACAGTACTCGTTATCTTACCTCTCATTCTCCAACCTGTATTTACAGTATTAAATTTCACGGTAAAAGAAAAAGTATATTACAGTACAGTATTAAATTTCAGGGTGAGTGACACACCAGATTATTTTATCTATAATGCAGAAATTTATCACCATTATTTATTTGGAACATTTTTCTACATTACACGATATCCAGGTCAGCGTACATTTAACATATTTCGTTAGATTCATCTGTCATTTTAGCAAAAAATTCTCCTTCAACTATCACTGTTGGTGCTATTTGAGAAATAATATTTCATTTAAATTTACGGTTCGTGTTACCAAACCCACATTTTAGTTTTACGTGTAAGGTTATAAAAGTCGTATGTTTCACTTTTTCGTATAAAAAAAAATTTTTTTTGCATTCAAAAACCTATAAAATGCATATATGTTTGCTAAAAATTATCATCAGAGATGCATAACATTGTATGGATGTGACTAGTTTTGAATTTTGGGCCATAAGAGATTTTCTATATGGTTGTTGGTTGGGTTTTACGCCGCACTAGTGCTGCGCAATGGGCAATTTATTTTGTATAAGGAAAATGTATTTCACTGGATAATTTAAAGAAACGTATTTTTGAATATATATAAGCAAAATAAACAAGGATAGAGTAAAATTAATCCCAAAACACACGAGGACATTCTTCAGGGGAGCTTCCCTATGTACGGAAGGAAATATGAGAAGTTTCTGACGAAACGTTGGCTATTTAGCCAAAAAAATATGTTTCTAGCCCAGAACTTCTAACAGATGGAAGCAAGACGATACTGCAAACGAATTTAATTAATACAAAGCATGAATTAATAAATGAAGCATAAAAGCAAATACCTCCATTTTAAGCTTCTCCGATGCTTTGCTTGAATTTGTTTATATGCTTTATTTATGAATTCATGCTTTGTATTAATTAAATTCATTTGCTGTATGATCTTGCTTCTATCTGTGAGAAGTTGGAAGCTAGAAACATATTTTTTTGGTTAAATAGCCAACGTGTCGACAGGAACTTCTCATATTTCCTTCCTCCCCTAAAGAAGGCCCTCATGTGTTTTGGGATTAATTTTCATCTATCCTTGTTTATTTTGCTTATTTATTATGGTTTTTTATTTCATTTAGTTGTATTTGAATATTGGTTTATAAATACTCTGTTACAGTTACATATTAAAAATTCAAGTTTTATTCCACCTTATATTTAAAATTTATCTTATATCTTAGAAATGTTTGTATTACCTTGCTGCTTTTGCGCAGATTTTCATAATCTTAAGTTTAAAGTTTTATAATTCAACATACCAAGTATAAAGTTTTATAATTCAATATTTTAAGTTTAATATTTTATTATCCTACTTTTTAAGCTTCTCCGATGCTTTGCTTGAATTTGCTTATGTGCTTCATTTATTAATTCGTGCTTTGTATTATTTTAATTCGTTTGATATATGGTCTTTGTTCCATCTGTGAGAAATTGGGGGTTAGAAGCGTATATATATATATATATATATATATATATATATATAAATAGCCCCCGTTTCGCCATAAACTTCTCATATTTCCTTCTTACATCGGGAAGCTCCCGTGAAGAAGGCCCTCATGTGTTTTGGGAATTTTCATCTATCCTTGCTTATTTTGCTTATTTATTATGATTTTTTATTTCCTTTAGCTGCATTTGCGCATTGGTTTATAAATACCCAGTTCTATTTATACATTAAAAATTCAAGTTTTATTCCCTCTAATTTTTAAAATTTATATAAAATTTACTTATTTATATTTTGCTAGATATTTAACATTTAAAAATTATTTTATATAATTTTCAGACAAAATTAAAATTATATTTTTTCATATATTTTAATAACGTTTTTGCCTTGCCAATATAATGTTTCAATACTTCTCATATATATTAAATTTTGCCTATCATGATGCATCTATGCACAAATTTCGTGTTTATTATATTTCCATAAAATTTTCATTTTTTAATCTTTGTAAATTTAAAGTTTTATAGTTTCAACACTAATTTAAGGAGAAGTTGCCGTGCAATTTCATTCAAAATTTCACAGAATTTATTTTTTAATTTTACTCAAAAGTATGTACATTCGTTTAGTAAACGTATAGAATTTTAATTGTAATAATGTGTTTTATGAATATAAAAAGTATGCTATTAATGCTAATTATTTAAATTTGTGTCCATGAATATTATTTTTACAAAAACATTTAATTTACTTTGCATTTTAAATAATATATAAATATATAGAAATAATTTAACGTTCGGAATTTGAAAACAAAGTTACAAGAAAAATAAAAATAAAAATAAATAAAAAAGTAAATATTTTCTCATGACTAAAATAACGTAGAAAAATGTCATTAAAAATTTCGGGAAGAAAGTTTTCAGTTTGAAATCAAAATTAGGTGCTATAAAATATATTTTATCGCCCCTCAAAAGATTAAAAAAGATATTGTGAATATAGCAATATTATGAAAATTTTATCTAAATTAAAAAATAAAGAACGAAATACCCTATGTTATTAATTCTTGCAATTCTTACCATGAACCAATACTTAAGTAATATTTATTTTAATTTGATTTAATTAAAAAGTATTACAAAAACTTTAAATTTATCTGAAATTTCCGTTTATAAGAATGTAAAGTAGTATTATTTACATGAATTCATTTATCAACAAAATTTATGTAAACTACTTTTTAATTTTTAATTTAAAATTTTATTCTACGTATTTAAATACTCTTCGGAAAATTTCTAAATATTTTGCGTTTACATTTTTTACCCAAAAATCTGAAAATTATTAACATTATTTATTTAATACCTTTTTATACATTACATTATATTCAGTTCAGTACATATTAATTGTATTATATGATATACATCAGTCATATCTGTAAAAAAAATCCCCTTTACATTATCACTGTTATTGCCATTTGGGAGATAATATTTCACTCAAATTTCCTGTACGATATGTATAATCCCATAACATTATCGATTTGTGTAAAAATACGAAATCTGTGCGCTGCATTTTTGTTTGTTTTAAAAAAAAAGGGAAAAAAAATGGAGGAATTCTAAACCTATAAATTACATGTATTTTGTTTAAAAAATGATCATCAAAGATGCATTACATTTCCATATTAGTATTCATAGAAGGATCGTAAAAGCTTTTCTGGAAGTTAAATTTATTTCACAGAAAGATTTAATGAAATGCTTTTTTGAAAAATGATATATTTCCTTTTTCTTGTTTTTTTTTTTTCTTTGTATCTTTCGAATGAATTAACGTTTTATTTCTTATTGCACATCAATTTCAAATTAATTAAAATTGTATATTTATCTTTATGTTTTGATAATGAAAATTTTAAAAATGCTGAATGTCTATTAAAATTAAAAGTATCGTAATTTATTGATGCAGACGTTTTTCATTTATTTTCATCATATTATTTATCTTTATGTTTTGATAATGAAAATTTTAAAAATGCTGAATGTCTATTAAAATTAAAAATATCGTAATTTATTGATGCAGACGTTTTTCATTTATTTTCATCATATTATTTCATATTATAAAATTTGTGTGTTACAATTTTACTGTTTCAATTTAAATAAATATTGCAATTGTTTCAATTTAAATGGATAATTATATATTAAACGTTACATAATTAAATTTTAAATTTTAGTTAGTTCGATGCATTTTTTATATGTTTGCAGAGTAAACGGATGATATTTTAATAATAATAATCAATTTGTGTCACAGTAAAATTATTCTATTAGTTATAAATTCTGTAAACTAATGCTCACAGATATTCTATTTATAAAAGGATATATTTAAAAAAACTTTTAAAACCCAAATTCTTAATATATCATCTCTCTATATATAAATGGCTAAGATAGTTTCTTCATGTTTGTCTGTGTGTTGACGAAAAATGATTGGCTAAGAGAGATTTTCTTCTGTTTGTCTGTCTGTTGACGCAAGTTACCACCAGCTTTTCATACTTTAGTTAATAAAAAAAATCGGCATAATTTTTTCATACTTTAATTAATTTAAAAAAAAATCTAATTGTCCGATCAATAAGTTAATTCAGAAAAAATGACCCTTTCGTTTAGTACCTTATTTGTAACGAAATTTTGATTAGATTTTTTAAAAGTAATCAAAATGTGAAAATAATAACCTGGTAAAAGCTTTTTTTTGAAAAAGGGTTTTAAAGAACTCTTCAAAAATTCTTAGGATACTGTGTAGTCAACGAAAATTTTTCTATTATCAATTGACATCTTTTCTACTATTTATCTGCAGAAATTAACACTCCGGAACTTCGGAGTATCGAACTCTCGACCACCGCGTTACTAACATGGCACTCTAACCACCTGAGCAACGGAGAGACAAATTAAAAAGTTTATATTTAGCTTAAAATGGAGGCGCATTTTTTATTAGCTTGAAATTCACAAGCATACCGTAGTGAATGACAGCAAGTACATAAGAATTTGGGGAATTAGCTTGAGATTCACAAACATACCATAGTGAATGACAGTAAGTACATAAGAATTTGCGGGAAAAAATTCTTCAAATTTTCAACATTTTACGTTTCGAAAAATATTTTTTTACGAAGATATAATTCTTATCATGATATTTTTAACATTTATTTATTCTTGAAAACGAATAACGAAAAAGCCTTTGTACTGAAATCTTACAAACCCTACTTTGAAAGAGAAATTGAATTGTGTTTACTTTATTTAAATTTTATCATAAAATATTTCAAACAAAAGTGCATTTTCCTGACGGGTATCTGTCGAAAGAGCTCGCTAATACCTTTAAAACGAATAGTTGAATCATCGATCTGCATAAATTTAAAAAACAGTTAGCGATTTTTTTCATTTTTAACACACACACACACACAAAATAAATAAATAAATAAATAAATAAATAAATAAATGCAATTTTGAGAATAAATTCAACTATTTTTGGATATTTAGTGTTATACTACATCTCTATTATGGAAATCGTCTGCATTATCATAAAAGATAATTTGTTTAAATAATAATTTAAAAAAATTATTTTTTAAAAACAGAATTATTTTTTAATAACCGAATTAAATTCTATACAAATGTAGGTGTAATAATGAAACGGGGGGTTGAGGAAGGCGGTAGCCCCCCCCCCCTTCTCACTCAGACTTAATTATCATATAAAACTTTTCCGAAGCCTAATTTGAATTGTTTAACATAGGTTTACATAACAGTACTCGTTATCTTACCTCTCATTCTCCAACCTGTATTTACAGTATTAAATTTCACGGTAAAAGAAAAAGTATATTACAGTACAGTATTAAATTTCAGGGTGAGTGACACACCAGATTATTTTATCTATAATGCAGAAATTTATCACCATTATTTATTTGGAACATTTTTCTACATTACACGATATCCAGGTCAGCGTACATTTAACATATTTCGTTAGATTCATCTGTCATTTTAGCAAAAAATTCTCCTTCAACTATCACTGTTGGTGCTATTTGAGAAATAATATTTCATTTAAATTTACGGTTCGTGTTACCAAACCCACATTTTAGTTTTACGTGTAAGGTTATAAAAGTCGTATGTTTCACTTTTTCGTATAAAAAAAAATTTTTTTTGCATTCAAAAACCTATAAAATGCATATATGTTTGCTAAAAATTATCATCAGAGATGCATAACATTGTATGGATGTGACTAGTTTTGAATTTTGGGCCATAAGAGATTTTCTATATGGTTGTTGGTTGGGTTTTACGCCGCACTAGTGCTGCGCAATGGGCAATTTATTTTGTATAAGGAAAATGTATTTCACTGGATAATTTAAAGAAACGTATTTTTGAATATATATAAGCAAAATAAACAAGGATAGAGTAAAATTAATCCCAAAACACACGAGGACATTCTTCAGGGGAGCTTCCCTATGTACGGAAGGAAATATGAGAAGTTTCTGACGAAACGTTGGCTATTTAGCCAAAAAAATATGTTTCTAGCCCAGAACTTCTAACAGATGGAAGCAAGACGATACTGCAAACGAATTTAATTAATACAAAGCATGAATTAATAAATGAAGCATAAAAGCAAATACCTCCATTTTAAGCTTCTCCGATGCTTTGCTTGAATTTGTTTATATGCTTTATTTATGAATTCATGCTTTGTATTAATTAAATTCATTTGCTGTATGATCTTGCTTCTATCTGTGAGAAGTTGGAAGCTAGAAACATATTTTTTTGGTTAAATAGCCAACGTGTCGACAGGAACTTCTCATATTTCCTTCCTCCCCTAAAGAAGGCCCTCATGTGTTTTGGGATTAATTTTCATCTATCCTTGTTTATTTTGCTTATTTATTATGGTTTTTTATTTCATTTAGTTGTATTTGAATATTGGTTTATAAATACTCTGTTACAGTTACATATTAAAAATTCAAGTTTTATTCCACCTTATATTTAAAATTTATCTTATATCTTAGAAATGTTTGTATTACCTTGCTGCTTTTGCGCAGATTTTCATAATCTTAAGTTTAAAGTTTTATAATTCAACATACCAAGTATAAAGTTTTATAATTCAATATTTTAAGTTTAATATTTTATTATCCTACTTTTTAAGCTTCTCCGATGCTTTGCTTGAATTTGCTTATGTGCTTCATTTATTAATTCGTGCTTTGTATTATTTTAATTCGTTTGATATATGGTCTTTGTTCCATCTGTGAGAAATTGGGGGTTAGAAGCGTATATATATATATATATATATATATATATATATATATAAATAGCCCCCGTTTCGCCATAAACTTCTCATATTTCCTTCTTACATCGGGAAGCTCCCGTGAAGAAGGCCCTCATGTGTTTTGGGAATTTTCATCTATCCTTGCTTATTTTGCTTATTTATTATGATTTTTTATTTCCTTTAGCTGCATTTGCGCATTGGTTTATAAATACCCAGTTCTATTTATACATTAAAAATTCAAGTTGTATTCCCTCTAATTTTTAAAATTTATATAAAATTTACTTATTTATATTTTGCTAGATATTTAACATTTAAAAATTATTTTATATAATTTTCAGACAAAATTAAAATTATATTTTTTCATATATTTTAATAACGTTTTTGCCTTGCCAATATAATGTTTCAATACTTCTCATATATATTAAATTTTGCCTATCATGATGCATCTATGCACAAATTTCGTGTTTATTATATTTCCATAAAATTTTCATTTTTTAATCTTTGTAAATTTAAAGTTTTATAGTTTCAACAC
>OZ005656.1:165288643-165358643 GCA_963930645.1 Salticus scenicus | reverse complement strand
ATTTATTTACATTATGGCTTGCACAAAACAAAAATAATCACAAACGGCATTTTCTGATCACAATAAAACTTACTGGACAATCGTTCTGGGTTATTAAAAAGAGTATAAAAATAAAATTTCTTTTATAATTTATAATTTCAACTTTTCTAATTTTGAACTATCATCCAAATTCAAAAAACTTTTTTTTTTCTTTAAGTATATTTAAAGTATTTCTATAAAGTTTGTTATTTAGAAATATCGACAATGATATGTTTCTTTAAACAAAATAGAAATGCTTTCATATCAACAACGCATCATTGAAAAGAAAAAATCTATAAATGAAAGTTTATAAAACACCACCTTTCTTTTAAAAACATAAGTTTAACAAAAAATATTTTTAAAGAGAATAGCTGTACTTTTTCTTTTACTTGAATTCGAAAAAAAAAAAAAAAAAAAGTTTAAAATATTTTGTGTTTGCCTTGGGGCCTATTTTTTTTTTTTCTTTATCTTGGAGTGTTTGTCATGACTTAAAAGATTTTAAAAGGAAAGAAACTTTGTGATATTTTACAGTCCATTATGATCAAGCATGTTTTAATTCTGTATTAGAAGTTTCATATAATGTCGGATTTTTCAGGAGCATGTACTTTAAAAAAAGTTCTATCGCTTTTATTTTTTAGTTTTAACATTTCGGGATTATCTTTGGTATAGAACGCTAAGAATTTATTAAATATAATATTCATATTCATATTAATATTTATATATTTTTAACTATTGGATTTTTAGAACAATATATGATTTTCATTTATATCTACAATTTAAGATTTAGTACGCATGTTGTCCCTGAATTCAAAAGCCAAACATTTAGGATATCTAAAATTTTCATAAAACACTTTATTATTATTATTATTATTATTATTATTATTTCTTTTTTAAAGCAATATGCGGTGAAATTGAGAATTGTAGACGGGAAAACAAATAATGCCAAGAAAATAATAATAATAATAATAATAATAATAAATGCTATTTACTTTTTGATTTGAAAACACGAAATTGCAGTCATGCCCTGAATAAATTTGGAGTATGATACCTAATGTGTTAGGTACAAAACAGTTTGAATATTTTAACAAATTTTCAGGAAAGACTACAACGGGTTAGGAGTAGATTGGGGTGAGCTGAATATCATTTGGTATGGCAATTTGAATACGTAAAATTACGCAGAAGAGGTAAAGAAATAAAATGTCATATTTTACGCGTCAGCCATTACTGATTATCTTTTAAAGAATAGTAATGAATAATATCATACAGGTTGCCTTCTAGAAACATGTTTAAATCTGAAAAATGGGATCGCAGGGAAACGTCAGCATGTGTGCTTGAACTAAATAATATAGATCATGTTTGAGACACAGTTGAAAGACGCATTGCAATGAGAAAATATCCTCCTTTAATTTTTCAGAATTTGGAGATTTTAGTTCTTAAGGAGTAGGTCAGCATTCCTCAAATTTCCCTTCGCTCCTACGCAAATCAAATTTCCTGTTATCTTACTTGTTCGACGGGACTACGTACTATAAGAAAATTCCATCATGTTTAAATAATATATTTTGTCATTTATTTGCAAATAATTGCTTCCCAGGAGCATTATTTCATGTTCTGACCATAGCTTTAATGTAAAAAAATATCCCAGGCGTTTTTAAAAGCTTTTTTATATGATCGTGTTTTCCATTTTTTATGCTTTCTCCTGCCAGTCTCATAGGGTTTTTGTTTTATGAATTCTTTTCTTCCATTGTTTATATTTTATTTATTTACTGATTTACTTATTTTGGAATTAAATTGTATTTTATGACAGATCACAACAGCATGTTCCGGGAAAAAAAAAAATCAACACTAATTTACTAAAGTTATGAGTAAAAATTATATATGCATATATATCAAAAAACTTATGGCAAATAAATCATATTTAAATTTTTGAAAAGTATAAATATACTTTGAAATTTTAATGACAGACACATGTCTGCATATAATTATTTGTTGTAGAAATTTAATTTGCGTTACCAGTAGGTTACTAGCAGTATGATTCCTGTAGTTAACACATAAAAAAAAAACCTTAATTTACATATACTAGCAGCTTTGCCCGCTTCACTGGCCACTATATTTAATGATATTTCTTTTTTATATCTCTTTATAAACAAACAACAACAGCAAAAGAAAAAAAAACTGAAATTGCTCAAAAGTTCGCTTTAGATTCCCGCTGCCTTGGGCAACGACTTACTCATCCTCACGGTATCGGGTGCCTTTCCCTATTGCCCGCGACAATGGCTTACCAGTGAGCTTTCATTTGGGTGCTTATTAGGTGACAGCATTGAAACGGACAGTATCGAAAAAATTGAGGTACCCTTTTTTATATTTGAATCCTAGTTACATATGAACAACACTATACGATGTGTACATAATATTTGCTTTTCCGTTATTTCCTATATTCATTTGATATATTCGATCAACCGTAAAATAACAACAATTTCACTGCAAATATAATATTACAATATGCTATGACCGGCTACCACTATCACACGAGACAATTGAGTTTTTTTGGTTACATATAATTCATTGTTAGCTAATTGTCATTTGTAGTTGATATATAGAAAAATAGATAAATAAATATGTAAACCAAATCATGGGACTGCCCTTGGCAACTTTTAAATTTTTGTCGCCATTTTAAACAAAAATGCATAATGTATGCAATTACAGTTTCTGTATCTTTCTTTATTTCTTTCTCTCTCTCTTATTTCCCCCCCCCCTTAAATATTTAAAAATTTATTTATATTTTTTTATGCGCTACTTGACATAAAGTTGCTGTCGCAAAAGTAGAGTCCTTACCGAAAAATGACTGATCTACTTCAGCATTTTTTTTTAATTACTCAGGATTAGGAATAAGTAAAGCTCTTTAATATAATTCTAATTTAGCTTTCATGCTAAGCGCGATTCATCCGTGTTAAAAACAAACTATTAAAAAAAATCAAAATTGAGATATATTAAAAAAGGTTATTGAACAAAATTCGGAAGAAACGTGTTAAATATTTAATATTTTTATTTTATTTTAAAGTTATAAAAGCGTCAATTTTCATATGCAAGAGCAATTTAATATATTTATTTATTTATTTTTTTTTTTGTTTTGTTTTCGCGTGAAAGCATATTTCATTTTATGTTAAAATAAATTAGCTCGTAAGTTTTTTTGGCAACAATTAAAAAATTAAATGCCTAATTTTAAAGCAACGCAAGCGAAGTGATGATGTCACTGCCAGAATTCATAATTATTTCTTAATTAAATAATTCTAATTTTCCTTAGAAAACTGGAAGGTAATTTCATGTTTTCTATCTATAATAAGTCGCTTACACCATAAATCGTACAGCCTTCATAGGACAGATTTCGAGAACAGCGAAATATAGATACAAACAAATCTTGCTCACTTAATAGTATAAGATATATATATATATATATATCATTATTATTATACATATATATGTTATTATCATGTTACATTATTTTTGAATAGTTTTTCCATAATCAGCATCTGAAAATACACAAAAAAAAAAAAAAAAAAAAAAAAATCCATAACCATGAAGAAAAAAATCATCACAGAGCAGTATAATATGCATATGTGTGTGTGTATGTGTGGATAAGTGCTCTGCGATAGATTTTTTTTTTCTTTTTGCTGATGTGTTTTCTTTTCTTTTCTTTCTTTTTTTTGTATGCATTTTTGTAAACTGAGTAAGGAAAACTATTCAAAACGTTCCATTTCATACAGTTTTGACAAAAAATGGGTTTTTTTTTTAGCTTAAGCGACATCAAAAAAGTGTAAAGGAGGTTTAAGGGCAAACGGTATGTCACCATGTTAGCAGATTATTGTTGGATGCTGCTATCCCCCCCCTCCCCACACCCACACCATTCAGGCCCTCAAGCCGTGTACTAAAAAAAATCTCTAAAAGCAGCTTCGATGTAAATAAACACTTTTAAAAGATAATGCGTGTCTAATTATCTGTTTTAAGAAATTTTATATATAAACAGTTTTGAATTTGTGATAGCATCTGCGTGAATTCTTCCGATCTTCATCTTTACTTTTTGCAAATCTTTGCATTGTAGGAAGAAAAAAAATCTTAATTCAGTATTTCAAAACACAATATAGACTCAAAAAGGCTGAAAAGTACGATATTAGTAAAAGTACGATATTTAGTAGTACGGAAGGTCGTACTGCTACTACCAGTCGGACGTTGAGCATCGTTACTAATTTTTAACTATGATAATGAATGAACGGACAAGGATAGTAGTTTTATCTAAATAATAAAATGAAAGTTTGTCATTGTGTATGTCCGGATAATTAGATTTCATGAGAAATTGTGAAACATATTAAATAGCACAAATTCTAGCTGAAGTTAAATTCGATTTTTAAGTTAAATTCGATACTGAAACTGAAAAACCAGCATTTTAGAGCAATTAGTCCGATAGAGGAAATTTACATTTTGAGTGCCTTAGGGCGTTATGACTGGCAAAGTGTTATTCAGGACAAAACTTAACTAACAATTTGCAATAGTAAAATAAACTTGAATATAGCTTTTGAGAACTTTAAAAGTAACTTAATTCTTAATCTTTATCCTCCATTTTTACTAAGTAAATAGTTCAATTTCCATGAACAAAATCTAGTGCAAAGTTTATCTTCCTCTTCTCCGACAATATTTAAGTACTGGTAAGTGTCCTACCAGACGAAGAGTGTTTTTTATGTTTTTTTTTTTTTTTTTTTTTTTTTTTTTTTTTTGGGGGGGGGGGGTCATTCTTCATTCCTTTTGTTTTATTAATTTCCTTTTATATATTTAAATATTTTTATATTATGCATTGTATCAATATGCTTCACTAGGGAATATGTTTTGTATTAATTCATTTTAATATCGAATTCGCTGACCGTGCATTTTTGAGCTTTTATATTTGAGAAGTTGGGAGCTAAGTATGTATTTTTTGCTTAAATCATACATCCTAAATTTTCCATTACCTGCATGGAGGAGAGGGGGTTGGGTGCTTCCCTGACGAACACCTCCATGTATTCTGAGATTACCTTTCATTTGTTTATCAATTTTATTTCTGACCAGCAAACCCGTGCGAAATATTCGCCCTTTGTTTCTTTTTTTATTTACCTTTAAAATTTGAAACTCATAAATGTTATACCAATTTCACCACCTAATGAAAATTTTAATTTACCAGAAGCCAAATTATTATTAAAACCAAATTAACATTGTGCAATTGTGAAAGGAAAATGATTCAAAGAAGGATTTCCAAATAAAATTCAGGGTTCACGACCCAATTTCCATACTTCCACAGGCAATACAGTTTTAATATAGGACTCCCATGAAGCCCTTTAAATTTTTGTCGCCATGTTGGCGATGACTTTTTATTAATTTTGGTACATTCTTTTTGTTAAAATAAATAAATAAATATATAAAATAATAAAATAAAACAATTAAATGAAATAAACTAATTCGTATTTTGATTATATTCTTTATGATTGTGTTTTTTAGTCAATTTATGACACAAAAGTTTATTTCGGTGTATATCTTTAAAATATTGCTAGGTTTAAAATGACGCTAGCAAATATTCTAAAGAAAGAACGGTAAAAAATACATTTATTCGTAAAATAATTTCCTCAGTAAAATGTCGTCATTTTTTCTTAGTAGTGCATTGAGATACGTCCGCGTGCTTAAATATTGTCCATATATAAATGTTATTTTTTTTATCATTGGTTATCGTATCGTTTCGGCAAAAAATAATTGAGACGTGTCCACGTTACAGAAATATTATATAGATTATGTTTCCTTTAGCTACATTTTGTTTATAAATACTTTGATATATCTTTTTAAGTGTCAAAATTTTGTTTTTTAGATTTCAATTTCAAATATCTATATCTATAAAAATGTTACGTTTCTTTGTGTACGTCTCAAAACCTCAAAATGTTCTGCACCGATTGATCTCAAGTTTTGACACAATATACAACCCACTTCAAACAATATTTTAATCTATTTTTCGCGTCAGTAACATACCCGCGACCGCGAGAAAACAGCTTTTTTAACGGCCAGCAGTGTACCAGCAAACCAGCCACATTGACACTGCATATTTGCTTTAAATTTACCATTTATTTTATACAGTGCTTGCTCAGTAAAAAATGAAAAGGAAAATAACTTTAATGTTTCACTTTTTATTTTTGTGAATGTATGGGCACGCGGAAGTTAAAAATGTTTGATTTTGATGAATTTTATATTAGAGCGCGTGCTCAGTAAAAAATAAAAATAAAATAATGTTGATGTTTCACTTTTTTTTTTTTTTTGAATGTATGAGTACACGATAGTTAAAGATGTTTGGTTTTCGATGGATGACATCTGCATAAAATTTTTATTCTTTTAGAAAAGGAAATAAGTTTCCCATTTTTGCTCCGAAATGTCCTGTTGCGATTAATGTTTATGTATTCGAATTCTTCTCCTGTGATGCTTTCTGATTTCGTGTCGAAATTTTTTTTCTCTCAATCTTTCGTATGTCGGACTATACTTATCTTTCGATGCAAATACTTCTCAACTGTTTCTCGTTCCGTCAGTAATGTTAACATCGTAAGAAAGAAAATGTCTATGCTCTATTAACGAAATAAATGCTTGCCTGAAATGCCATGAATTTCAAAATGAAAATTTTTCGTTATTAAATTTTTTGTCCTATCTCTCATTTTCTTCAACCTAGAGCTGTGAGAGCCACAAGAGGTTATAATCTTATCCCTTACTTTTGTTCCTGTGGAAACCGAAATAATGCCTCGCAGAAAAAATGCATTGATATTACTGGTAGGAGATTTTGGGCAAACATTGCTTGTAATTTCTCGATCGACACCAGTGGATATTCAACATTGTTGCAACATGTACACACATTGCAGTTGACCACGAATATGCGTGTCCAGCTGCACAACAATCAATCAGCCGAGATATTCTCTCGACAGTTACTGGACATTGGGAACGGACAGCTGTCAGTCAATGAGACGTCAAGACGAATATCTTTTAATCATAATTTATGTAATTTAGTACCATCGAAAGAAGAACTGATCGAAAAAGTATTTCCTAATATTCAAATTAGTTATAGGAATCACGATTGGCTCCGAGAACGAGCTATCCTTACCGCGAAGAAGAAAGAAAGATGTCTATCAATTTAACAATTTTATTCAATTCAACATTCAAAGTGCGGAAATTACATATAAGTCGATAGAAACCGTTGTGGAAGCAGTTGAAGTAGTTAATTATCCTAGGGAAATTTCGAACTCATTTGATCTGCAATGGATGCCACCACACATATTAAAATAGGTGTGTCAATTATCATGTTGCGAAATATTAATAACTGAATCGCTGCAACGGCGAGCGAATCGCAGTTAAGAAATTAATGAACAACGTAGTGTAAGCAACGATTTTAACAGGGCCTTTCGAAGGTGTAGGTATCCTCAATCCTCGAAATCCCATGATTCCGACCGATACACCATTTAAATTTAAAAGATTACAATTCCCAATTCGATTGGCGTTTGGAATCACAATCAATAAATACCAAGGTGAATCTTTAGAAACGGGTGGTTTAGATTTAGATGCGGATTGCTTCTCACATGCACAACTGTATGTTGTGTGTTCCCGTGTCGGCAAACCAGATAGCCTTTATATCTACGCAGACAATGGAATAACAAAAAAAATTGCAAGTATTGAAAAATTAAACTTCTATGAAACGTATGCTTTGTTTTGTTCTTTATTTCTCATCCATGTAACCACAATGTGCCACAGCAAAGCGTGGCAGGGTACAGCCAGTTTATATATATAATGACTGTGGATCGATGGTATACTCTAAATCATTATCGTTTTATGTACTAATAAATAATAAGCTTTATTTTATTTTATTTTATTTATTTATTTTATTTTATTTTATTTTTTATTTATTACTAGCAGGCTACGCCCGCTTCGCTGGTCACTATTTTTAAATGAATCATTATAATTAACGAATTCTCAAAATTGCATTAATTTTTATCGTGTGAAACAAAAAAAGAAAAAAAAACTCTGATCGGGAAAAATGTCGTACCGGGTCCCCACTGCCTTCGGCAGCGTAGACCCGTGCGCGATGCACACGCACGAATGCATATATATGAGCGCTGCGCGCGCGTATTCCTTCATCACCCTTATGAATTCTCAAAATTCCATGTTGTTACTCATAAACTTCTATTCTTAAGAAAAGGAATAATAATAAAAAAAAAAATCATTTCTGATCGGGTAAAAACTCACACCGGGTCCCCTCTGCCTTCGTCAGCGTAGACCCGTGTGCGCGCAGTGCTCACGAATTCATATATACGCTCGTTGCGCGCGCGTATTCCTTCACCACCCTTCCTGTCCCTCCTTAATTTTACACTCGAAAATATCCTCATTTGACTCGTAGGCACCCAAAACCTACATACGCCAATTTTGAACAGTCTAACTCAATTTCTAACTTTTTGGCCCCCTTGAGGACATCTTAAAACATATAAATCAGGTGAAATCTCGAATAATTGCCATTAGCGCCCTCTATTGGATAAATTTAATGTAGGTTATTCGATAATATAAAAGTACTTTAAAATAACTTTCGAATGATGTATTAAAATTAATTTAATCATATTTAGAATTCAAAATATTGAAATTTTAAAATATTGTAGCGTCATCTGGTGTAGAAATATCTGTAATCTACTGTTCAATCCCAAATCAACAAAGCTTTAAAATGATGTATTACTTATGAAATTATTTTAATTAGTAGCTGAGATACAAAAGAAAACCTAATCAGGAGACCTTAAAACGTGTAAATCTGGTGAAATCTCGAATTCCACTTTCGATAATGCAAAAGCTCTTTAAAATATCTTTCGAATGATGTATTAAAAACAATTTAATCATATTCAGAATTCGAAATATTGAAATTTTAGAATATTACAGCGCCATCTGGCGGTAGAAAATTCTGTAATCTACTGTTCAATTCCAAATCAACAAAGCTTTCAAATAATGTATTACTTATAAAATTATTTTAATTAGTAGCTGAGATACAAAAGAAAACCTAATTAGGACACCTTAAAACGTGTAAATCACGTGAAATCTCGAATTCCATTACTTACGGTAGTCAGTTAATGGAAGGTGACAGAAATTTGTGGCGTCTACTTTCAAATTTAATTCAAATAATTTTCAAAATGACATATTACTTTTGAAATTATGCTAATTAGAAGCTGAGATACAAAATGATATAAACACTATTATAAAACGACTTATGTCTGACTTTTTCGTGGTTTTCTCCGAAACTTGCGTAATTCCGGGCTAAATACAGTTAAAAATCAATAGTATGAAATGTGAAAGGAGTACCAGAATTCGAAACTCTGCAAAATATAAAATAATAATGGCGTTCTGGGTTTTCCGTCGTTTTCTTCGAAACAACCGTTCCTTTTCTACGTTTTTGCCCCTTCCTCCCCCCCCCTCCTTTACGTCCCTTCTAATAATTTTACATATGAAAATATATCTCCGCAATCGATTTATCTTTCCTTAAAACTTAATAATACCAATTTCAAACGCTGTAACTCTCTCTCTCTCTCTCTCTTTTTTCCCCCTTCGCCCTTCTTCCCTCCCCCTCAAGCCCTTCCTAATAATTCTACACTTTAAAAAATATTCAGAATCGAATTATCGGGCGTTAAAACCTAATATTACGAAATTTCAACGGCATATCTCAATTTAAAATATATACTACAAAATATAAAACAAAATTTAATCTATTTTTTTTGTTTATCCGGATATTTTCATGAAAATTGAACAGTAGCTTTATAATATGCTGTCTAAGCCGAATATTAATTCAAATGTAACGTGAATGAAAATTTGAAAAAGTTTGAAAATTGCAATTTTTATTCCCACTGTAAAACACGTGACATCTTGATCCGTTACTATCATTTCCTTTATCATGGCAGACGGTCGGCATTTGAAATGATGTTGCCACAAAAAATTCATACTTTAGTTAATTTTAAAAAATCTAATTGTGGTACCGATAAGCCGCTTGCACACTTAAATTCAGAAAAAATTCCCCTTTCATTTGGTACTGAAATCGTAACGATCGCACAAATATTTCTAATTTATTTTCCACTTTTCCTAATTTTAACTCTGTTAAAATATCTATTTTTATGCAATGGCGGTCACTTCTCAGCCATTGAGATCGCTTTTAGATTAGGCATGATTTTACATTTTAATTAATATCTCCACAACTAATTAAAATTTTTAAATTCTGTTTTGAAGAGGAACTCAGAAATGTTCCAGAGCATCAGTATGTCAATTTTTGTACTTCTGCGTTCAATAGGGGCTGAACGTATAAAAGAACAGACTGACAGACTGACAGACAGACAGACAGACAGACAGACAGACAGACAAACCTTTCCATTTATTATTATAGATTATTATTATTATTTTTTACAATATTTATCTGAAGAAAGAAGGAAAGAAATATATATATATGCTTTTCTTATTTTTAATATACATTTGCAACCTTTATTCTAAAAAAAAATATCGAAAAAGAAAACAGTTTATTTGTAAAAATATAAAGGAGAATGTCATCCCCCCCCCTCTCCCTCCAAAGAAAAAAAATGTCAATGTTTTCTTCCAATAACATGCTAATTTAATTTATTAGATCCCTTAATTCTGGAAAAGTATTAAGCGATTTTTTTTTTCTTACTTACGCGCCAAAAGTTTTCTCTTTAGAAAGAAAACGTTCTTTTTTCTTTTTTAAGTTCAGTAATTTTTTTTTCTTCCTGCGTAATTTAATTCTACGCTGCTTCTGTGTTCTTTCATTTAATAACTTTACATATGTCACAAATTTATTTATCGGAAAAATTGTAAAACATTAAAAATATACAAATTGCACATAAAATACACTGAAATGTATATAGTTTGTACTGTTACTTTATTACCAGTCTATTTCAACAGCATTTAGCATATATTTAATAAAGAATTTCAAGCATGATATACATAAAGAGCTACAGATAGGTGACAAAGTAATGCGAACACTTTCGCTTTTATACGTTTTGTTAAATATCTTCAAAAGGTCTTTAGGAAACATCTTGAATTTTGGTAATGTAAAAAACATGTTATATCTCATGTTTTTCAGTAAAAGTTGTGTCATGAAAAGGTAAAGGAGACCAGTAAAATATTAAATAAAAATCAAGATGATTTGAATTACCTTGTAAAAGGTAATGCTTTAAATGCGTTTTGACTGTAGCATGTGATTATGATGACTTTTCGCATTATCAGTATAAAATTTTATGAGGCTACCATATATATTCATGGAGATATAACGGTTTCTTTTAAAAATTGCAAAAAATATTTGCACTATTTTAATTATAACACTTAGGGTATTAGACTCAGTGCAATGCCATTTTCAGAAAATATCGCATACTGCTAATTTGGCACAGCATACAGCAATCAAAAGAGAAAATGTTAAATATCTCACCAAATACGACCAGTTTTACTAAATAATTTTTAACTACGCATTCGCAAGCTTTTCAAAAATTGAATTTGCATAATTTAATAGCCAAATGTATTGAGCTACTTATATGAAAACCCCAAGCAAACATCTTGTAAATTCAACCGAAAGATAAAATGCACAGAATTTCAGTTCTCTCAAAACGAAAGCTAAACTGTAAAAATTTTTATTCTCTTTTTTCTTTTCATTCAATCAATGCCCAGTGATATTACAGTGTTTTCGCTGATTATAAAGAAATATTCACTAAACCGCAAACATATTTCGTTTCTTTGCAATTGGGTATCTGGTGAGATCCTGGGATTTAACTCTACGAATGGTATAGTGTATTTTTCGAATGGAAATATATGTATACGAGCAAAGTAATGGGTTCTTTTGGCTTTAAACAAAGGTGGCACTTGAGACGAACTAAGTGACATCGGTGATCAAACTTGCAATTAGTTCTTTACAACCAGCACCACGGTTTGGGTTTATACAATTACAAATTTTAAACTTTATTTTGCAATAAAAAATAACTTCTATTTAAGCAATAGTGACCGATTTCATTTTTAACATTTACACTAATGGTGATTCCAGGATCGTTGAGGGTTGCGAGTATATTTCAAACTTACAAAATATGGCATAAATAATCATCAAGTGGTTGATGTTGTAAATTTATATACATCAAAATTTGAAATTTATATTTTTCAACAACCAGATCAACTTTATAATGTAAGCAATTCTCTATATTATGTAGTAAAGGGCTGTATTACTCCAGTACCCGGAGCATTATAATAGATGGTCGCTTAATTTATTATTGATGAAAATAGTAGGAATAAAAGCTATTACGCAAAGAACACAGAAAAAGATACAGTCCTTTTTTTTTTTTTTTTTTTTTTTTTTTTGAAAGACCTTGCATTGAATTTAATAATGGATCACATAAGTAAGCGAAAGTTAATATGAATTATACCCAAACCTTTGAGAAGACAAATAAATGATTTAGGTGTGTAACCAGAAACAAAAGTAGCTCGTCCTGTAGAACCTAAAATGCGCACTTATTGTATGACAAAGCAAAGCAGAAAAAACAAACAAATGCTTAAAATATGCAATTTATACATATGCGGAGATTATTCATGGCATAATTGTGTAAAAAGAGCGCAATCAAATGGTATATCCATGTATGTTCGTTACTGAAAAGAAAATGTTTTTTTTTTTTTTTTTTTTTTTTTTTTTTTTTTTTTTTTAATTCATGGATATAAATTTTAGAATTGGAAAATACTGTTCTCTGTCATTATAGCTTTTCAGTTTTGAACATCTAATAAGTAAATTAAAATATCTAACAGAAATATTTTTTTTTCTTAAATTCAGCTCAAGCAATATGTTTAATGTTTAAATTCAGAATTTTCTTCACACGCCATAAAATAAATCCAAGAACTATCGGTTTCGAAAAGATGTGGCCTATCTTCTTCATGTGCAAAAAAGATGTACCTTCCAGGCAAAAGAAGGAGTCTTGATTCTGCCTCCAAGGTATGTGTTTTTGTAACTGAAGAACAAATGCCCCGTCTTTTCGAAACCGGTGGTGCTTGAATTTTTTTTTTTTTAATGTTGTGAAAAGCAGTTTAAATTAGAATATACTCCTATTACCGGAGCAACACAGAATTTTAGATATTTTTTCTCGGCAAAAGAATATATTTGTGTTATATTTTTAAATTTCTAGTTATGCAATGCAAATTTTAACTAATGACGTACTATATATTACATATATATATAATTGGCAATTTTATAAAATGGAACTACGACCTTGGAAATTCGCATATCCAAGTTTTTAGAGTAATCGATTATCGATATAATCGATTGCGCATAATTTCGTTGAAGTTGGCAGATAGGTAGCATAATGTTAAAATAAATAAATAAATAAATTGAGCGGTTGCTTTTTAAAGTCAGATCTTTGATATTATTAAAATAAAGCTAAGATTTTTTTTTTAAGTAAAGTGAACATGTTGTTCCAGGACATGAAGCGGAAATAAACTACTGTCTGATTTTTAGTTTTTTGCTTGGGGAGATATCAGTCTATTGTTTGTACAGAAACGAGGAGTGAGAACAAAGGAACAGGAGATTAATGTGATCAGTATTTTAAAAAATCACAAAACAGTCACCAAATGCTGTGAATTAAATAAGATTATTTAAAGCATGTTTACTGTGAAAAATGACGAGAATAAAATTAGTAATCTCTCTTTATATAAGAGTACAACTTCTGACCGCCTCATTGTCTCACTACGACCGTGGTGATTCTATGGATCACATATTTTGGTGTAAGGGTTAGTTTTCAACCTCGACTAAGACGACGTTTTGTGTAAAAATTTATGTTACCAATTGGAGGGCAGGAGTCAAAAATACATTTCTGAATATAAATCGGCTCCAAATCATCTAGCAGAGTAAAAATTGTAATTGAGAAAATTTGAGTACAAGGAAAAAACTGGCGTTTTTAAAGTTTAAATTTGAAAGTAAAGAGGTGATAGATTTTTGGGGTTGAAATTTCGCAAAATATAGAATTTCAAATAGAACTCTTTCAAAAATTTCTTAAAAGTTTGAAACTGATCGTATAATTTCTTGAGGGTACTTCCAAAATAGGTTTTGTGTTTCTTGTGATTTTCAAATATATTGTTGGAAGATTAAGAGGATCAACTTCAGGAGATCATTATTGCTTAAAATTGGTTCTGAGGAATCTATAACAGCTGCGGTTTCTATAGTAATTGGTTATGTGCATTTAATACCCAATGTGTCGGAATTTTTCTAAAGTGTATAGGGACAAATCACCATTATTACCAATAATGATGCAATCTCTCCCACTGTGTTTGGGCTCACCAGCAGCCGAGAGGTTCCGCACTCAAAGTTGATAAACAAGAGATGCCGGGTTCGATCCCAGATCGCGCTCGTTGGCTCAGCCGTTCGGAGACTCCCGTAGTTTTCTCCATAAGTGTGTGAATACGGGCTAGGACCACTTAAAAACCCCATGGAGCACACTCCCCCTTAGGCCTAAGACACTTGTGCAGTCAATCGGCCTTAATTCCCACATCCCAGAAACCTAAACACACAAGAAATACCACAAGAAATGTTACTTGTTTTCGATAATGGTGTTTTATATCGTCTGGCAGTTATGCTTTTGAATGACAGTAACCATACTAAAGTAGTTGTGAATTTGATCAAGTTGTATTTAATGTACAAATTCAAAAATTCTTGTAGCCGATGAGTTAACGTCCAGTGTTTCATTTATTTTATATTTTATATCAAGGCAAATATTTCTATTGGTTAGAAACTTACATTTATTTAATGCTTTCAAAATGTAAAAAATAAAAATAATACAAATATACATTCAAGAATTAGAAAGACTAAAGCAATTTGGAATTTCTAGAACATAAATCTTTAATTTTAACCCCGTTTAACCTCTGTTAAGAGGGTTTCAAAATTTCTTTAATAGCGTAATGAATTTGTAATTAAATGAAGAATAATCATGGCAACTATTATGTTTATATGAAAATTGGTTTCCAAACTGCACTGATATTCCGCCTTTTACCATCATATAACCACCCGTTGCTCTCCAGGGTATGAGTTAAATTAGATATCGTAGACAATGTACAGTTTTCAATTCAAAAGTTAAGTTTCTTGTGTTTATTTTTCTTTGACAACGTAGTGCGTAAGAACTTGAATGAAGATATATATATATATATATATGTATATCAGATATCAATTTAAAATTCTAAGCGGTTCGCAAATTATAGAGCTCACCATCTCTGTATTTTCTCTCTCGTTGAGGGAGGAAGAAAGTTTTCAACAGCTTAAGGATACTTCCTTGTGCTAAAAAATATATTCGCCAACTTTCTTCGAAATTCTTCAAAAAGTATGAATAGCGAACAAAAAACCATACTTTCACAAGTACACACAGATAAAAAATGTGTATTCACATAGCATTTTCTTTTAATTATTCTACAGGTGTTACTTTGAAAACTTCGAAAAATTTTTAAAAAGTACAAACAATTCTTTTCTGATGTATCATATATTTTAAAAGAAATTGTAACAATGAAACACAATATATAATTAATGGTCTAACTTTACAGTTCCAATTACTTTATATATTAACGAAATTTGGTTTTTTAGAAAGATACAACTATCTAACTTTTATTTCTTTAGAAAAATTGTGAAATCAAACTAATAAAATGATACTTAGATCGGAAGCGAAAGAAAAAAAGAAGATTATGGATCTAAAACTAATAACTTTCTAACTTTATATTACCAAAAATAAATCGTTAAATATTGTCTAGTGTAGAATTTCTTAGTTTATCAGATATATGAAAGTATAAAATGAAAATTGTAACAAAATATATACGTCTCCTCTAACTGTAAGATAGGAAAGAAAAAGCCTCATTTAATAGATTTATTTTAGAGTGTAATCTGATACTTTTTTTTTTATTATCACATAAGATGATTAAGTAACTTGATAATTTGAGTGAAATTTATAGTAAATTTAAAGAGTATTGTTGTACAACTGGATTTTACGAAATCGGACTTGTTTGTCATCGGTAAAAAAGGAATGATCTTTTGGAGAAAACTAATATAAAAAGACGCATATTATATATAAACATAACAATAACGGTTCTCAGGAAATTTTTTAAATAACTAATTTCAGCGTTGCAAAAGATAAATAACGTATTATTATTTCTTTATATATAGGGTAGATGCTCCAGTGATTGCCATGCTCCAGTAATTGACATCTATTCCGAAATAATTAATAAATAAGAAAAATAATAAAATCATATAATTTACTCATAAGAATTTTAAAAGTTTATGTCAAACACTGGAGCATATAATGCTAATAACTGATAAAATGAAAAACTAGTAGCGTCAAACATTGGAACATACGGGGCCAATTACTAATAAAATGAATAAAAAAATGGCAGTGTCAGTTACTGGAACTTTCAGTGGGTATAAAATAAAAATGCATTAAAAAAAATTTATTGTTATCAAATGTATATATTTAAACATATATGTAGTTCTGAATGTCTTTCATATCATATGTACTAACTTAAGATTTCTTAAAATATTTTTTTATGACTAGAACATTAAAAACATCAGAGATTGCTCCAAAAGTGTCAATCACTGGTGCACTTACTCTCTCTTTTTTCTCTCTCTCTCTCTCTCTATATATATATATATGAAAGGATAAAATAAGCAAGATTCTAAATTAGTATTTAAATTAATATTAAGTGATAACTTAATATTAATATCTCAGAATAAATCTTAATTTTAAGAACAATTTTATGAGAATTCTATTTGACTGCCCAGGTAAAGTTGTTTTCTCATCAGAGCTTCATAGCGCGGGAATCTGATTTCAGAATAAGTTTCGTAATCAAAATTATGCAATAGTCGGAATAAACTGTAAAGCATTGCAAAATAATAAATCCTGGATGCCCGGGTCAACCAATCGTAAAAGGTAGGCGGATTTTAGATTAGCTAATTATCCAATAAGCATTCATAAGAATAGTTTTCAGTTCCCGCCGAAATATGCAGTATAAAAACGGGAGCACGCGAAAGCTCGTGGCTTTTTAAGACCATCATTTGTCTAGTAAATTCACGTCAACTAATATTCCATCATGTAAAGTTTACGAGCTAAACTCGCGGCGCCCTTCGGGGTTTGCCGAAGTGCCGGCCATCGGCACCTTTTACCGGGATATACCGCTCCGGATGTCTTCGTACCGGACCATGACTGCATCATCATACATTGTCACTACCTTTAGAACGTAATAAAGGATATTAGTTATCAAATGGACTCTCTAATCTCTTATATAAGATGTCTGGACTTCTATTTCACTATGATAAGAGGATCGTTGCACCATTTACGTGTAAACCACCGGACTTCATTCATTCATTTTAATATTATTTATAATATATTACAGAAGTCGGCAGGTATGTACACCTAGTGTATGGAAACCCAAGAAAAAATAAAGCAATACCTGCTTTGTGGAAACCCTAGAAAGAAGAAATCATTAGTGATGGATTATTACTTATTTCTGAACGCTAACTCAATCGAAACTTTGATGTGTTGGAGAGCGATGAGATCCAGAGATCGTAGATATTAAGACTTTTCGATGCAAGCAAGAAATCTATATTTCTGAACATTAAATCTAGAGAAAGATGATATTGAGATTATATTTCGTAGCTGTCATTATTTGCTGATGCAAGCCAAAGATTTTTCAATACGCGAGATAAACAATGAACAATGTGCTTCCTCCCACTACTGTAAAGACCCAGTGCCTGCGGTAACGGTAATACTAAATTCATGTGACTAAATCCCTGCATACTGCTGAAGGAGAAAAAAAATAAGAACTCGCCTCTCCCTTTTCACGAGAGATTGAGAGAGAATTTCCGCGCCGCGCTGAAAGGATGAATGAATTGCCGTAATAGAGATTGTGATCCAGAGTCATGAGATAAATCAAAACTCTTTTCTTATAACTTAAGGGAATAATTACATCGGTTAAAAACAGCAGCAGAAACAAGAGGGAAAAGCGATGGACTCTGTTATTTATCATTGAAGAAAAAAAAAAAATAGTTATTGCTGTTTATCGTCAAACGTAAAATCGAAAATAATCTCCGTATTGATCTGAAAAACCGCACTCGTGAAATAAGAGTTTTCTTTACTTAGATTCGAACGTCTGCTTCAAAGTGATGCATAGACAAGTAGACTATGAAGTGGTGATGGTGACCCACTTTTTCGCTTCTACAATGAAAAAAAAAAAAAAAACAGATGGCCAAAGAATAACTACTGCCGTCGATCAACGAACTGAGTGACAAATTTTCAAGGTTAATGAACTAAAATGATTCAAAAGAGAAGGAAAAAAGAAAAAGTAGTAGAACGATTCATAAATTGTCGTGAGGCTTTTCTTTCTTCTATTTGTTAATACAGTGATAAAAAAGTAGATAGAAAATTTCATTTTTATGTGTGTGTTTTTTTTTTTTTTTTTTTTTGGTGATAGCAAATGATTCGCGAATAGTTTTATTTGTTTTGACAGATGAAGCTCGAGGTAAGAGAATATTTTTGATTTAATTCCAATATCAGAAGATTTTAATACCGTAAGTTATAAAAAATGTTAATGATAATAATCATAATGATGATACTTTCAATTTATTTATTTATTTTTTAACAATTAAAAAAAAAAAAAAAAAAAAAAAAAAAAAAAAAAAAATTAAAATTTATTATTTTAATGAAAGTTAATTGTTAGTATTGATTTTTAATTTTCTGAATTATTGTTTTAAGGTTTTGGTATTTATTAAATGTTGAATTTATTGGAAAATAATACTAATAATGATAACTTCTTGAAATGTTGGCATAAAAAAAAAAAAAGAATTTTATTAATTTCGTATATTAACTTAATATCAAATTGTAATAAGTTTTATTTGCTGCAATATATCTCTATAACATGTTATTTTTACAGAAAATTTAATTTTAAAAATATCAACTGACATTTCAGAATCAATTTATTTGATTATTTGTTTTCATTTTAATTTGTTTATGAAATTTTTGCATTTCATTTGATTTTTGGTATAGTGCACGATATCAATGATTGCTTTGAATGGTTGAATTTCAATTTTAATAAGGATCAATACATAACAATTTAACTTACATTTTATTATTGAGCAAACAATAATAATACTAAATAAATAAATAAGTATTTTATGGGTGTGTTATAATTTGGGGATTTTTAAGTTTTTACCTGAACAGTAGTAAATAAAAATAAATGGTCAAGCATGACAAATAGTTTTATAGTATAATGCAAATGTTTTTTCAAGAGTAATAATTTTAATATACTATGTTTATCTTTTCCTTTGATTTTTTGAAATTTTTCTTGCATAATTCTTTTGCCTATTACTTGTTGCATGTGGTTAGTATTATATTTGAATATTCTTGGATGTGTCGCTGCATAAAATGACACTGATTTAATTATAATATAAAATGTGTCGTACTTTTATCTTTATATTTAAATATTCTTATATTTCTAGATACATTGGGAAATACCTGCATTTCGTATATCACTAAATGTTTAGTATTTTGTGTTTTTTATATGTTAGGCTTTTTATTAGGAATATTCCATATATCTAGTGACTTTATATAATTTTAAAATTCATTAGATATCATATTTTATACATTTTCGCATTTCATACACATGCAGAAATACCCATGTTAGATATTGCTCATAATTTTTAATGAAAATATTTTAACAGAGTTTCTACAGTCATTGTTTTCAAAATTCACAGGACCAATATTGCGTTGGTACAATCCAGCCTCATCATGAGCATTGCTAACTAAACGTTGCATCATATTCATCACACATCACTTATCGTTTAGAAAACGTTATTTTATTTTTTATCTCAACACGAGTCCAAGCATCAATTTTACCGAGACAACAATATGAGTACTAAATATTTCTGAGGTATTTTTGGCATGGAACCGGTCGCAATACATTAAATTGCTCTGATCAACTGGATATCCTGATCAGAGTATAAACAATCCTACAGCCTTGAAACCTCATAAACATAAACTAAATTGATACTCATAAAATTAAGTCTCCGGGAAAAGATGTCATTTTTTTTTTTAAATTATTATTATCATTCGCAATTCGACATAAGGAAAATTCAACAAAATTGCAGTGTTAAATAATTGTTGGAGTTGTTTCAGGCAAAATTGTGGTAAAAGCCATGAAAACTTCACAATTAAATAAAATACTCATTGTTACATTTCTCCTAATATGTCCGGGCCAAGCGCTCTCAACTCACACTCATTTACAAATTCGTCCTGTGAAATAAACAAAAAGTCACTTGACTCATTAGCATTCAAATAAAATGACTGTAGTTAAACCAAACTGTTAACTTGTATATTAGTGTAAATATTTTTTTTTCTCTTCCCTTGTGTATAGAAGTAGTAATTAATAGTAAATTTTTATGTTTTGTTTATTTATTATAAGATATCAAAGGGAATTCTAAACTTTAAAAGGTTAAGTTAGGGACTTTAAAAGTCACTGAGCAAGACTTTCAATGCTCAGTCACTAAATTAATGTCGGGCTTTAATCTTGTCCAAATATAAAGTACTTACCATGATCCCTGGTCACGGGGGGTATCCAATCGTTGAAGCCACTGCAGAATTTGAAAATCTGGAGATGCTATCTAAAAATGGATACTCACCTGCAGACCTATGATATAAATTCTTGTTTATTTACTTTTTTTTTTTCTTTCCTATTTTATATGTTGATATTTTCTAATATAATATTTTTCAGGTTTCAAGTTGAGTTTTAATTGTACAATTTAACATATACTAAGTTTTCCAAAAAAAAAAAAAAAAAAAAAAACTGTCTAGTGTTTTTATACTTTCATATACTATTATTCGTTTTATTCATATTACATATTTAGTCTCTTTTATTGTATTTCTATGTTAATAATGTCACTATTATACTAGAACAAATATTTAGGTGTCGTCATATTGCAGTGTCGCTAAATACCAGGACTTGAATACATTGTGGCCTACAGGTTCTGTTAAAAGTCATATTTCTTATGTTGTATAAATTTTCATATTTTAATGTTTTAAGTTTTAGTGTACTTTAGGTGTCATGATGTTATATTGTTTGTATACCATATTTACATAAACTTTTCAGGTACAACAGTACAAAAGTTTTCTATGTTAATAGTGAAAGTCTTGTGTATCTTCTGTCCAGTCGTTTTCATAACATTTGTTTGTATTCGTCAGAAACTGTATTAATATTTTGTATTTATCATGTACAGGCCAAAGACATCCTGAGTTGGTTAAATTTTAATGCAGCCAAATTTAAGATTTTATAAGCTAAATTTTTATTTTTATTTATTTGTTTTTTTTTAGAGGTTTTCTCGTGACAATACCAATAATAATGATTCTATAATAAAAATTTTCAGACAAAATTTTCTAAAAAATAAAATTTTCCAGTTTTAAATAAATTTTCCAAAAAAGTTAAATTTTATAACTTGTTAAATTTTCCATTTTAAGTTAAACTTTCTCCTGGAGTATCTTCTACTTCTGAGGGACTTCCCACATACTTGCAGGCAAGTATGGGGGAGCGTCGGCTTGGAGGGGGGGGATATGAAAGGATAAAATAAGCAAGATTCTAAATTAGTATTTAAATTAATATTAAGTGATAACTTAATATTAATATCTCAGAATAAATCTTAATTTTAAGAACAATTTTATGAGAATTCTATTTGACTGCCCAGGTAAAGTTGTTTTCTCATCAGAGCTTCATAGCGCGGGAATCTGATTTCAGAATAAGTTTAGTAATCAAAATTATGCAATAGTCGGAATAAACTGTAAAGCATTGCAAAATAATAAATCCTGGATGCCCGGGTCAACCAATCGTAAACGGTAGGCGGATTTTAGATTAGCTAATTATCCAATAAGCATTCATAAGAATAGTTTTCAGTTCCCGCCGAAATATGCAGTATAAAAACGGGAGCACGCGAAAGCTCGTGGCTTTTTAAGACCATCATTTGTCTAGTAAATTCACATCAACTAATATTCCATCATGTAAAGTTTACGAGCTAAACTCGCGGCGCCCTTTGGGGTTTGCCGAAGTGCCGGCCATCGGCACCTTTTACCGGGATATACCGCTCCGGATGTCTTCGTACCGGCCCATGACTGCATCATCATACATTGTCACTACCTTTAAACGTAATAAAGGATATTAGTTATCAAATGGACTCTCTAATCTCTTATATAAGATGTCTGGACTTCTATTTCACTATGATAAGAGGATCGTTGCACCATTTACGTGTAAACCACCGGACTTCATTCATTCATTTTAATATTATTTAATAATATAATACATATATATATATAATCATTATATATATGTATATATATATATATATATATTATATATATATTTAATTCCTATTACTTATATTTATTTATTTATTTTATAAACATATCTTTTATTAATGACAAACAAGCGTTTCACGCTTCGCTGATCAGTATAAATAATTCTCAAAATTAAATATAAGGTATGATTATAAAAATCTCGTTAAAAAATAATATTTGAAATCAGTCTAAACTTCAGTTAATTTGTCCTCACATCGCAATATTCTCTATTGTGTATATTGGGTACACATAACCAACTTACACATAAAATATCACATTTCTGAGGTACTGTAGAACATAATTACTGTTGGAAACGGGTCTTTTCTCCCTCCCCTTCCTTGATCCTAAACGGAGGAATGCGAATATTTCGCAAAATCATATTTTAGTAAGTGTTGGGTACATATAGCACACACACATACAGAAAAATTGCTTTCTTGAAATAATGTTCGAGGGAGTTACGCTTATGCAGGTGTTTCCCCTCCCCCTCTACTGCGCAAAACGGGGTAGGGAAGTAATTTCATAAAATACATTTATATGTTTTTTTTTTTTTTTTTTTTTTTTTTTTTTAAACTAAGCATGCGCAATCTTTTTAAAAATTTCATTTACATAATTGAATAGCTAAAGTATTGAGCATATTATAAGAAAACTCGGACCAAATACCGTGTGAATTCAAAAAATTATGAGAGTTAGAATGAACAGAATTTTAATTCGCCTGAAAATGAAAGCTAAACTATAAGATGTGTTACTCACATCAATGACCAATGGTAATTCAGTGTTCAATGATTGTAAACGAATAGTGATAAAAAACCCTTATCATTTTTTTTTTTTTTTTTTTTTAGTACAGGACTATTTTTTTCAGACAGCGATTTAGCATTGTCACCTTTTTTGTGGTGTCCGCAGGATGCCTGCCAATATCCAATTTTACCATCTAATTTCTTAAACTATCTTAAACTATTTAGATATTTTATTGACAATCTCATGAATCGTGAAATTTCCTTTTAAGTAGTTTGGAGTATAAGGTTGTTTTTTTTACATCAACTATGTTAAAAATGTCAGAGCCGTGAATCGAACCCGTGCCCTCCGCTTGACTTACCGGTCCTCTTCCACTGAACCACTCTAGCTGATGACCATCTCGAAATTTCTCACATAAAATCTGTTACATCTGCGTTTGAAGGTACGGTGACCTTGTCAACGTTTCTTTTGTGAAAAATGTAGAGCTGCTTATCAGCCAAAGTGGCTCAGTGGAAGTGTATCCTCATGTTTTATTGGAGGGCCCGGGTTCTATACCTGGATATTGCATTTTACGCATTGTTTTTATAAAAAAAAAATCAACCTTACACTCAAAACTACTTAAATTATCTTAAAATATTTTGTCAAATCCATAAAAACTTTTACATTTTTAAAAACCTACTCTAAAGCTAGAGAATCTTCCTCGATCGTATGTAGAATCTAATTGCCGATCTTGGTATCTAAGACCATTGAAACTCATAAATTAATGGCTACTGAATATTTGTAAGCTATATCTTCCAAATGTTTATATTGGTATTTGTTTCTGGATATTGATGGTTATTTCTTCTGGATATGTTCTGATAATGGCTTCTGTATAGGTTGTTATATTTTCTTAAAAGTGATGCCTTCTAAATAGTTAGTGAATGTTTCTATACAACTATATCTATCGATATATATATAGTACATCATTTTTCTAGTTACAAAATTGTAATATATAAATCAGTCCTGTCGTTCTAAATTACATTCTATAAAAACAGATTTTTTTTTGAGAAGAACTGTAATAGTGTTGATTCTATTTCTCACAACTTAAGCTAGGGAATCTTCCTCGATCGCATGTAGAAACTGATATCCGATCTTGGTATCTAAGACCATTAAAATTCATAAATTAATGGCTACTGAATATTTGTAAGCTATATCTTCCAAATGTTTATATTGGTATTTGTTTCTGAATATTGTTGATTATTTCTTCTGGATATGTTTTGATAATGGCTTTTGTATAGATTGTTACATTTTCTTAAAAGTGATGCCTTCTAAATAGTTAGTGAATGTTTCTATACAACTCTATCTATCGATATATATATATATAGTACATCATTTTTCTAGTTACAAAATTGTAATATATAAATCAGTTCTGTCGTACTAAATTAAATTCTATAAAACACACACACACACACACACACACACACACATATATATATATATATATATTTTTTTTTTTTTTTTAACTGAAATAGTGTTGATTCTATATCTCACAACATTTTGAATGATTATGGTTTGGTATTTTCATATACTTAGTTCAGTACTTTTCATTATTAAATTATGCGAATGACATTTTTTTAAATCTTGCGCGTGTGCAGTGAAAAATTATTTACTACAAATTCTCATATTTCACAAGATATTTGAGAATTTTGCATTTTGTCTGCTGTATGCTAAGCTTAATGTAATACATCAAGTTATTTGAAAATTGATTTTCACTGGGTCTAATACCCTACGTGGTATAGTTAAAAAAATGTTTTTTTTTTTTTTTTTTTTTTTTTTTTTTTTTTCAATTTTTTAAAGAAACCTTTATATCTCCAGGAATATATGTGATATCCACACGCAGATAATTAGATTAATTTATACAGATAATTAGATCAATTCACCTATTCGTATGGTACAGCAGAAATGCTTTTCAAGCATTGCTTTTTACAGACTGATTCAAAATATTTTGATTTTTTTTTTTTTTTTTTTTTTTTTTTGTTTACTGGTCTTCTTTTCCTTTTCAAGATGAAATGTTTCCTGAAAAATATGAAGTAAAACATGTTCTATACACTCCCAATTATATATATATATATATATATATAATTTAAAAGCAACTAAGCAAATCAAAATGGAATAATATTTCCGAATGATGTATTATTTCCTCACATACACACACTCACACGTACAGATATATATACATACATACACACACACACACACACACACACACACACACATATATATATATATATATACTAGCAGACCCGGCCACGCGTTGTTGTGACTAAGTTATACGTTGAATTACATTGCAGTAAACTATTTAATACAGTCAAATTATTATTTACGAATAAAGACGAAAATCATGTAGCCGATGTAAAAAACCACAGGATTGAGATTTTAAACTTAGGTTAAAATTTCTAAGCGTTTAATAAAAATTTTCGTAGAGTTGATATTAAGCACAAATTAATTTCATTGTAGGGTCTTATAAATTTTAATGGAGAAGTGATATATATTATTTCTAATGCTACTCAGGATAAAAATGCTAAAATGACTAATATATAAATTAAATTATATTACAATTCTATTAAAATAAAAGTATAAATGAAGTAGACGATTTTAAAAATCAATTTTTATTGATGAGTGAAATATAATATGCCTAAAGCTATTTTGGATTAAAATGCTAAAAAGACTAATATGTAATTTAATTTTTATTAAAATTCTATTAAAATAAAAGTATAAAAGAAGCAGACGATTTTAAAATCAACGTTTATGTAGGAGTGAAATATAAAATATGCTATAATGGATAATTTTACTATAAAATGACCTCATCATTTTAAATATTTTAAAGATGGCAACAGCTGTAGTTATAAAAAGGAAAAGAATATGGCTAAACCAGAAAAATAAGTAAATTTGATAAATATTTTAAAACTTTAAAATAGGGCAGCTTATGAAATATTGGGTTAATAAAGATGGGAAACATTGACGATTAAGATAAGAATAATTCTAATTTTTTTTTTTTTTTTTTTTTTTTTTTTTTAATACCATGCTTTTAAATTTTAATACATTAATAATATACTAATTAAAAGGAAAATGATAAATATTCTATCATAGTTTGAAGTCAAATTTGTTTTCAAATG
Organism: Salticus scenicus; assembly: GCA_963930645.1. Lineage (NCBI taxonomy): Eukaryota > Metazoa > Arthropoda > Arachnida > Araneae > Salticidae > Salticus > Salticus scenicus. The sequence continues at coordinate 165,332,299 of OZ005656.1, read as the reverse complement.
TCTAAATAAAATATCTGATTTAAGATAATAATATGTTGCAGCGGAATAGATTTCATTTCTGTCATCCTTGGCGAAAGAAAGAATATCGCCAAATTATCTGGCGAAAATATTTAATTCCTTTCAAAAATCATGGCTATTTTAACAACTTATATTAAAAGAGTAATGAATAATATGAAACAATATTTCGTACAATATATATTACATGTCATACATACGTACAATGAATAATACATATTACATTTCGTACAATGCATACACCTGGCATGTATATATTCGTGTTACGCTTTTGATCGCAAAAAAAAAAAAAAAAAAAAAAAAAAAAAAAAAAAACACAAATGAAGACAGAGTTTTGAAATTTAAAATTAAAATTTTGTTTTTTTTGACAACAAAATAACTCAATCTAACGCACGCGATAACTAATACATATCTTTACCCAAATATAAGGATTAAAATCGGGAAATAAATTTCCTTGAATTCAATATATATATATATATTTCTTTTTTCACTTGGGAAAAGGCGACGTTTTTACCAAAATATGGCTGTCTTTCTCCGAGTGAATACACACGGGAATACATACGAATATTTTAGCAAATAAAATTTACGAATAATTTATTTACTAAAGGTAAATGAGAAACTCCAGATACAGTTTCAAATTCATATTTCTTTTCTTTTCTCCTTCTTCTTTTTTTCCCAATACCACTTAACGGCTAATTCCAAAGCTTTTCTTTTTTTTTTTTTTTTTGGCATCAAAAATCTTTGTACGATAACCTGGGGATGATAGATCTATATATATTACTATATCTATGATAGAACTACATTAGCACCATAGAATAATAATAAAGGAAGAAGGAGCACGCCAATACTCTTAATGCTTACAAACCCCTTCTAGTGAAATGCCAGCGAAAGCTACTTTTGCTCCTCTCAACCTTGAAGTAGGGCACCCATCCTCAGCGCTATTATCACTGTTTGTTGTGGCAACACAACAGTTTATGTAGAAACACTTATGCTCCTTCTTCCTTTATTATTATTCTATGATTAGCACTTTATCAATGTGTATAAAATCTTTAAATTGATTATGATGTCAATTTCCGTGAGATGCTTAATTTAACTTTTAAAAAATTTTTTAAAGTTCACGTTTGATTAAATGCATATATTTTTATGTCGAAAGAAAATGAATTCTTTTTTTTTTTTTTTTTTTTTTTGGCAACAATTAAACTTATGGAACTCAGAGATATTTTGGAGCAACTGTAACAAAGGTTTATAATCAACAAATAATTGAAATAAAAAAATACTGTGACAATAAATTGAGATAAAAACTATCCTATCTCTCAAGTTGGACCAAACTGCGCACAGTGTGCAAAATTCCATTAAAATCGGTTCCTTAGTTTAGGAGTTCATCGCGGACAAACATCGTGACACGTAATTTATATATATATACAGATATATTAAAGAGGGAAAATATCAAAATTTAAAATAAAAAATTAATAGTGTAAGAAAATTAAAAGTAAATTTGCATACATACTGCGTATATCGTAATTTTGTAAGTTTTTCTCGGTATATATATATATATATATATATATATATATATATATATATATATATATATATATATATATATATATATATATATATTTTTTTTTTTTTTTTTTTTTTTTTTCATTTTTGATATGTAGTGGATAGTGGTTCTCTTTTTTCTTTCTTTTTGTAAGATGTAGAGGACCGAACTACTTTCTGTTTTTACTAGTAGCTCTTGAAACGTCTTTTTTGTTTTTGTCTACACTCCCTGAGGATCGCCTCCACGTTTCTTGTGTTAATTTACATTATTTGTCTAGTTCATATATTTCATACATTGAAAAGGTTTTTAAATACAGTGAAACCCCGATCTATCGTTCCCGCATCCATCGTTTCCCAGCATTGATCCTTTTACTTCTAGGGTCCCTGCACAAACTGTATTTAAATAATGTTAACGGAACCCGCATGTATCGTTTTGCAAAAAGCGGTTTTCCCACATTCATTGTTGTAAAATTTTTATCTGACCGAAATGAAATTGAAAATCAAGCGATTCCATATGACATACAAACTTGAATTACTTCTTTCAATCTAAAATAACTCTTTTCCCTATTTCCATCGAAGATCAAAATTGTGATGTCATGTCTCCGGACCATCGATTCATTTTGCAATTTTATCATGGAAGGAAGTACCCTCTCGAGTAGTCCAGAAATTTTTTTCGTGAAACGCGGTTACGTGCGAAATACGAAACAGAAGGGTAAAGAAATGATGATGCTATAATGCATATTAAGATTGGTTGTGTGTAACAAAGGATGCGTCTGGTACAAAATTTAGTGATAATATTTGTAATAATCAAGACGTTACAACATGCGGTATCCTAAAGCATAGAAGAAACGTGTGATTTCCAAAAATGAAAATAATGGCTAAGAAACAGAATAATTTTCAGGCTGATGACATAATTATGGCGTTTGAAAGTGCACGAGCCTTTACATAAGTGCATGAAACTACAGAAATGGATCAGAAAAAAAAAAGTTGAAAATATGGCAGAATTCCTTTATAATTTATAAAATTACTGATTTTTAAAAATAAATTTTACATAATGTTCGACAACATTGATTTATTTGATAGTTTGGAAAGTAACAAATTAGTTTTATTAGTAGTATAGTAGTATACATTATACATTGTGTCGTGTATTAATTCATGTTTTTTTTTTTTTTTTTTTTTTCACTAACCCCGTACATATATATGAACCAGATAAATCTAATTTTTAGAAACCAAGAGTTCATTCTTTTTTTTTTTTTTTTTTTTTTTTTTTTTTTAATATCAATATAAATTTTTGATAATTTATCTTTAAATATTTATGTCAATATTATATATATATGTGTGTGTGTGTGTGTGTAAATAAAACACGAAAAGAATAATTTATGGAAGGAATAATGTTGTACAAATATTTTAAAAGCCGTAAAAATCAAACCAGAAAAAAAAATAAAATAAGTAAAAAAGAATATAATGATTTAATCTTTTTTTTTTTTTTTTTTTTTGGGGGGGGGGGGCTGCTCATGCATATAAAAAATGCGTATTAAAACGAGACGAAGGAGGAAGCGGAATAAGTATTAAGTTATATTACGATAAATACGATATATAATATGATACGATATATTAGACCTATCGTCCAGGGTTAGTAGACATTTTCGTTGAAAGAAATAGTTTGTTCATTCGGTGCAACTTGCACATTAGTCCCGTGAGGTACAACTTTTACATTAGTCTCTTGAGGTACAACTTTCACTTTAGTCCCGTCAGATACAACTTGCACATTAGTCCCCTTTAAATATAGTGATTTTTTTTTTTTTTTAATACGAATAAAAAAATTCCAGAAATTCTTTAATTTTAGTTATATAAAAAAAAGTAAATAAAAAATAATTATATTTATTTGATAAAATAAGTAAATGAGATTAGATCTTCTATCTCATTTTTCGTTCTTTTTTTAGAATGGTATAAATGTACAAAGTTATTTTAGTAGAATAGCAGAAAGGAAATTTCTTGGAAAACCTGTGTGGGTGTATCTAACGTCTATATTCAAAATGTTTCATTTTTCTCCCGCATTTCTATTTTATTCTGAAAACTCGCCAATTGATTTTCTGAAAATAATGCTTTTGGATTACGCAATATTCGCAGAACAGTATTTCTATTTATTATTATTATTACTATTATTAATCTATTCTAAAGCTTTAGATAACTATAAATGTATTGCATATTTAAATATATATATATATATATATATAAAAGCAATTGATATTAAAATATTATTTATTTAAGAGATATTTTCGAAATCAATTATATAATTGAATACTTTTAATTTTTATTTATTTATTTATTTTTAATTAATCTGCATAATTGTTACATCATTAGAAAGATCTTTCAAAACTGATTTTTTTTTTTTTTTTTTTAGGACTGATGGCCTATTAGTCTCAATCTGGGATTTTTGCGTTGTCGATTTCGATAGTTGGACATTTGTCGAAATCTAAAATTTATCGAAAATATAATTGAATAATTTGAAAGCGATGTTATATTTTGAAAAAAGGAAAAAAAAAAAAAAAAAACTAATAGTCCTCCGTCCTAAACTAAATTCTGCTTTTGCCAGAATTTCATCAAAATCTTATTTATTATTGTTATTATTATTATTGAAAGAAAAAGAAAAGAATATTAATAATAATCAGTATCGTTACAAGCGATATCGAACAAAATTTTTTAAAATAATTTTGAATTAGGAAATAAAAAGTGCGCGTGAAATAATATGAAATAAAAATAAGTAAAAAAATGAATTTAATGATTTAATGTTTTTTGTTTTTCGGGGGCTGCTCATGCATATAAAAAATGTGTATTAAAACGAGTCGAAGAAGGAAGCGAAATAAGTAGTGAGTTATATTACGATAAATACGATATATAATATGATACGATATATTAGACCTATCGTCCAGGGTTAGTAGGCATTTTTGTTGAAAGAGATAGTTTGTTCGTTCGGTGCAACTTGTACATTAGTCCCGAGAGGTACACTTTTCACATTAGTCCCTGGAGGTACAACTTTCACTTTAGTCCCGTCAGATACAACTTGCACATTAGTCCCCTTTTATTATTATTATTATTACTATTATTATTTAGAATTAGGAATTTCTTGAAAATAATCAGTTAAAGAAGTTATATCGGACTGAGGACTGTTATTCTCAATCTGCGGATTTTTACGATACCAGTTTTCGATAGTTGGACATTTATCGAAATCTAAAATTTATCGAAAATATATTTGAATAATTTGAAAGCAATGTTATCTGGTCAAATAAAAAAAAAAAAAAAAAGAAAGAAAGAAATATAGTGGATTTCCATGGATATATAGATTAACTATCTACATCATTTTTTTTTATTTTTTTTTTTAACTAGTTTCCTTAAAAATCCGATTTCATAAAATAGTTTTATTACGACTATTATTTAATGACGATAGACGGCCTTTATTTCTTTATTTATTATATTCTTAAAAAAATAAAATCGCCAAAATGGCGACACAAATTTAAAATCCTTGAAAGGTGTCATTATACTAAAGCTGAACTAAATTGGGTAATACACTCACCTAATTCATAGGCATATGTTAATCATAGATATAGTAATTTATAAAAATCTATCATTCCCAGGTTATCGAGCAAAGATTTTTGATGCCAAAAAAAAAAAAAATGCCATAGTAGCCTGGTGTTGATTTTAGTAGCAAATAGTTCCTTTTTAGTTGTCGCTGGGAACCCTGTTTCATATTCTTGATTTAATTTTGTAAAAAAAAAAAAAAAAAAAAAACGTATCACTATATCACTCTTACTTCAATTTCATGTAATCTGTAACTCTTATAAATAATACTGCAAGATACAAATTTGCAAGCCACAATGCTTTGTTATGGTAGAGTTGAGGTTCGTTTCCCTAACCAGCTGATATTCTTGTAGCTTCGAACCCAAAGTGGGAATATTGTCCATAGTGTCGTATTCAATTCATCATCACGATTCAATCGTTTATTTTCATGTATTAACAGTTCATTCCCTTTTCGTTTTCGGTATTGTCGCATCGATTTGGCTTCCTTTACACGAAAAGCGGGATCTTCCCTTTGAGATTGTTTAGATTGAAGTTTTTTAGCAGCCTTTTTCGAAGGATCGCGTTTATTTGATCGTTTATTATTAGATGGTTCCGAATTCGAAGAAGTATAAAGAGAGATAGTCCGATTTTTGTTGTCGTCATTCAGTTCATCATATTTATTATCGGATGATGCAGAAGTACCTTCGCCAAGCTCTTCCTTCCGGTATTTTTGAATATGATAATGAACATTACTTTTAGGAATATTCAATTTCTGAGTTATTTCTCTCACCGACAATTTATTAGAAGAATAAAGAGATATAATACTTTGTCGTATATTTTTTGATATCTTACACGGACGTATATCTAAAGAACAAACTTTAATTAAATTATTTATTTTAATTTATAATTGTTGCCAAAAAAATTAAACTTTAAATTTTACATCTACTTTTTAAGATAGCACGCGATCATGTTTTATATAAAAATTAAATTATTAAATTCATTTTTTTACTTATCTTATTTCATATTGCTCGCGCACTTTTTTTTTCCTAATTCAAAATTATTAAAAAAAAAAAAAACGTTTTCGATATCGTTTGTAACGATACTGATTGTTATTAATTTTCTTTTCTTTTTCAAAAAAAAAAAAAAAAAAGATTTTATTGAAATTCTGGAAAAAGCAGAATTTAGTTTAGGACGGAGGACTATTGGTTTTTTTTTCTTTTTTTTTTTCAAATGGACAATATTCCTCCTTTGGGCTCGAGACTATAGGAAATCAGCTGTTTTCGGAAAACAATCCTCAACTCTACCATAGCAAAGCAATTGTGGCCTGCAAATTTTTGTCTTGCAATATTATTTATAAGAGTTACAGATTATATGAAATTGAAGTAAGTGTGATATAGTGATACCTTTGTTTTGTTTTTAATCCAGTTTTAGTAATATACTTTAATATTTATCAATATATGTAACATTAAATGTTGCCATGTGAACTGTGGCGATGTTAACAAATTTAAATGGATGTTCCATTTAATAAATTCCTTTATTAAAGTGATTGTAATTCTAATTATTTAAGCTTCGATGTCTATATATATATGTTTGTGTATAAAATGTTCTTATTAATCTTTTATTCATTATATATATATATATATATCTGTGTGTGTATACATAAAATGTTCTTCAATTTTACGATATGGAATAGTCTTAACTTTACCATTGGATTCTGTTGTTTACATTTCCCTTTTGTTCTTGTTTGAACAGATATCTGATTATTAAGTATCACTGGAGAAATATTAAGGAAAATGTTATGCATAATAATAAAATGGCATCTTGAATCTAATTTGTTTACAAAATATTGGCCACGTGTTTGGTGATTTTACCTACTGTGAAGTCACAGGAATATTGTCCATTATAACATCGCTTTCAAATTATTCAATTAAATTTTCGATAAATTTTAGATTTCGACAAATGTCCAACTATCGAAAAACGACAACGCAAAAATCCCAGATTGAGACTAATAGTCCTCAGTCCGAAAAAAAAAAAAAAAAAAAAAAAAAACTTTATATATTTCGTAACATCGATGTGTGCGGTTTAGGCCTTATACAGAAATAAATAAGCAAACTGTTTATTGATTTTTTTTTTTTTTTTTTTTTTTTTTTTTTTTTTAAGAAAAAATATTCTTTATTTTATTACAAATAAGCTACATTTTTCAGAAGTTGCAGTCGTCTAAAACAAAAATAAATTTTCTATCACTGTTTGTAATATGTCAAAAAAAAAAAAAAAAAAAAAGACCCATGTTTCAAAAATAAACTGCTGCAGCGCAAGCAAATAATGATCATACAAAAAGAAGAAGCAAATTACGTAAATTCTAAATCAGTCTTTTCTTGTCTCCATCATTACGTGTTCGAGGCAAAGAAAATAAATAGCTAGAAACCTTTAAAAAAAAAAAAAAAAAAAAAAAAAAAATCACGCATTTCAAAATTTTCTACGTGTATTTAAAAAAATAAAAATAAATAATAATAAATGATAACAACAGCAGCAGATTTCCTTCAGAAAATATTCAGTTTCTTTAAAGTTTTCATATAGGTTTATTTCAGGAAATCCAAATAAATGCATAAATGCAGTATATCTCCAGTATTCCTTAAGTTTTTTTTTTTTTTTTTTTTTTTTTTTTTTTTTTTTTTATGTGGTCCCACATTGTACAAACCATCTGGAATTTCTTACATCAGTGAACGCTTCGGTGCAGCGACTAATAGTTAAAAAAAAAAACAGTTACTTTAAAAGTGATCTTGAAAATTCATTTTTGTATTTTGCAGTACAAATTCTTTTAAAGTATAGTGATGGCCTATCTTGGTTAAAATGATGGGTTTTGATTTTCCGAATTTCTTATTTTCATCTTCTCACAAATTTATATATAAATTAAAATTATTCATAACTATAAAATAATTGTAGCTTACATCGAATTCATTTTCATCATTGTTAATTGGGAAACGAATTTCAAAGAACTTTTTACTTTGACGCTCATCTCAAATTTATCATTTCTCCAAGAATACTATCGTCTCTTTCTCGGTTCATATCTCACTGTAACCAAACTAGGACTTTGGTGGACCATCTACAATCATCGTTTCTTCTGACAAGATGTCCAGCTCAATTTTAACTTCTTTACCATACAAATTACATCGTTAACTTTGGTTTGCACCCAAATCCATGTGTTTTTCTTTCTTTATCTTCGGGTAAATCCTAACATGTATCTCTCCATGCTTCTCTGGGTTGTTTAAACTTTATATATATGTATATATATATACATATATATATATATATATATATTTATATATATATGTATAGATTTATACGTTAATGCATAAATCTTTCAAACTTAATTTAATTTAGGCAAAAACAAATGATCAATAACCTTTCTGTTTCAACAAATTGCGAGGTCTTTTTTGAATATATAATATTTCGAATAAGAGAAATAAATCCATATTCCATAATTCACTAAATATATTAAGGATTTTTTTTTTTTTTTTTTAACTTAAGTATTTTGACGATAAGAATAATTAAGTGTGTATTTTAAACTGAAGAACATGAAATATTTTAGTTATCCAAGAACATGTTATCTGTTTATGAAATCCTTGTTCCTTAATGATATGTTTTAAACAAATAAGAAATATATGAAGTGTTGATTTTTGTTGAACGTGTTATCATATGGAAATAATTTTCTTAAACTTATTAAGGAGAAAGAAGTGGTAAATAACAAAGACAAAAATTTTCTTTGGAAGTTCTCGCTCATTTAATAGAAATCTCATCAAAAGAATACAATATAGATTAAGGAAAAAAAAAAGATATTTTTAATAGGTTTATAGATTTGATCATTTTAATTAATACATTAAAAACAGGTGCATCTAATAAGACACTTCCAATAATAAGCATAAATCCATCTTTCATAATTTACTGTTCGCATTCATAAAGTGCACACTAAATGCACCAATTTTCGGGGAAAATTTAAATAATTGTAGATTAGTGTAACTAGTTTTCTTAGAGTTTACAATCACTTTTTAGTGCAGCATCTTGCGCAGTTCAAAACTTTTACCAAACAATTTATCTCTTTAGCATGTTAGGTATTTTAAATTTATTTATATATATAATTTTATACTTTTATAAGGGGTAAAAGAAAAAAAAGCATGTGTAGTATATTAAAATATATATATATATATATAAATAAAAATTAGTATTCGAGAATATGTATCAAAAGTCATTTTCAAAATAATTTAGCGAAATAAATTTTTTGATGACTTAAAGGACAACTTTGTTACAAAATAAATATTCTAGGTTTTTTATAAAAGCAAAAAAAAAAAAAAAAAAAATCTCTTCTATATTTATTAGAAGAAAGTATTGAATTCTTAAAAAGGTTCAGTTTCCTCTTTTTATGGATTTACATGTTTTGATAGTCAAGAAAACGATTTGACGAAGTTTTGAAAATGTCTCTCAGTATGTTAGTGTATGTGCGTGAAAATTTTTCTGCAAGCTGTATATCAGGAACTACTGCACAAAATTTAATATAAATTTATACGTATTTGCATATTGACATAATATTAGTTCCTATTAACTATTGGTGCAAATCTCGCAAAAGGTGGTTATGCTATACTGCAGTTTTTCCCATTTCAAAAGAGACTATCTCATTTTCTGTTATGCGTAATTGAACAAAACCTTATACACTCTATAACGAAAGAAAAAAAAAAGAACCAATCGGTAGATGGGGTGGAATGGGTTGACCGAATAAGACAAAAATTGGTAGATATGATGTACATGTGAAGAAAACTAATTGATTACAGTTTCAGAAAGTTTGAACGATTTAATCAAGAGAAAGGTCCTCACAAAATAAACAAGTCAATAACGCGTTGGTCCACTTCTGGCCCTTATGGACGCACTTATTCGGCTTGGTATTAATTGACAGAGTTGGCAGATGTGTTCCTGTGAAGTATTGTGCCAATTCCTGTCCAATTGGTGTTTTAGATTGGTAAAATCCCAAGCTGGTTGTAGGGCCCTTTTTATGATGCTCCAAACGACTTCAGTGGAAGAGAAGTCTGAGGACTGAGCTGAACCTCACTGAATCGCTTATTAATGTTATTTGAAGTCACTGAAGTACCAGTTGCACGTAGGATCGACGAAAATGTTGAATTGATGATTGATTCCAACAAAACCTGTATGTATTTCAATTTGTGTTCAGTTTGCATTACTCCTTCTTTGTGCGTCACTTTTTTTGTTATAGAGTATATTTGAGAGAGCCGTTATGAAATATAATGCTGATAAATTGTATGTGCATATCAACCAATAGGTGGTGCTGCTATGGTGTAATTTTTCCTGTTAACGGTAAGGTTACGATCCAGATTCTATTGTATGAACTAAATTGGATTTTTTTTTTAGTTCATTCAGCTAAAAAACTAAAAGAACTGAACACAGTTTACGAACACAGTTTTGAAAAGTATAAAACACACTGAGAGATTTTACGGCTAACACGAAAACTAACTACACGAGTTCAACGACTTTTGGCATTACAAAATGCGTCCACACTGTTAAAAATTTCTGTAAATTTAATGTAAATATTTATCCAGAGTCTCTGTAAATTTACAGTAATTCTTAGTTTAAAGTGAACAATCGAGATTCTATATCTTTATTCTGTATTTTTACCCAATTTTATTATTTAATTATTGATTTAAAATTAAAAATGACTGTTTCTACTTTAGAAAAAGCATTCCAAGTCCGAAATATATTCTTACCAATAATTAATTAAATTAATATTAGTTATTAAAATGAATGTATAAAATAAGTTTTCTAACACCTCCGTTTAATTTTCTCTGTAATTTTACGTAAGACTTAAGATAATAGATTATGCAGAGTTTTCTGTCGAAAATTTTAAGGCACTGTGTATTTTAGGGGTTTATGTTTTGTTCCGTTTCTTTATGACGTTAAATATTTCCATAAAGAGAAAAAAAATGTTCTTGTGTTTTAAACAGAAACACCAGAAACATTTGACTTATCTAAGCATATACTATGTCTTTATGAAATGACAGTTTTTAAATGAAATGTTTTAAACAAATGGAAACCTATGAAGCATTTCTTTTTATTATACACTTTCTCCCTTGAAAACAATTTCCTTAAATTAATTAAGGAGAAATAAATAGTAAATAGCAAATCAAGAGTTTGCATTGAAAGTTCGTGCTCCTTCAATAGAAAACTTGTCAAGCGAATACAATATAGATTAACTGGACCAAATATATTTATAAATTTGATCATTTTATTTATCACAATAAAAACAAGTGCATGCAGTGGAACATTTCCAAGAATATGTATGAATTTTTCTTTTATAAATCTCTGCGTATGTTAGAGGCGTATTATTATTATTATTATTATTATTATTATTATTTTAATAAATATTTTGATGAAGAGAAAAAAGGTTTGAATATATTAAACTGAACCCCCTGAAGTATTTTATTTGTACAAGCACACGCTCTCTGCTTATAAAATCACAGCCATTTAAGGAAACGTTTTAAGCAAATGAAAATTCTATGAAATGTCAATTTTCGTTATACGTGTTCTCACTTAGAAACAATTTTCTTAAATTAATTCAGGATAAAGAAACAGTAAACGGCAAAGGCGAAATTTTGTTTTGCAAGTTCTTGCTCAATTAGCAGAAAATTCGTGAAGAGAATAGAATGTAATTTAATTGGACCAAATATTTTAAATACACCTGTGAGCGAGTTGCTCCCATATGCCTTTATTTCATCAAATTTATTCTATTGTAATTAAATACCTATTTATTCACAATTAAAATTTGTTAATTTTTAATAATCCTCTTTATATATGTCAGATTTATTTCAAATTTATTAAACTCTTTGTTGGAAATTAAAATACATAATCTTTTCTAGTTTTAAGAATGAATTCAATAATAATTCCATTGATCTCCTTTTTAGCATAATGCAATATATATATATTGGGTATCTTATACACAATTTAATTTTTATTCTCCCTGAATTTTTTTTTTTTTTTTTTAATTTCTATTTCACTGCGTTTCTCAATAAATCTATTTATATTTATAGCCGTAAAAGTTTCATTAGGCAATTTCCGTTATATTTTTATTTTTTGTTTTACTCCTTATACATATAATGTATTTAATTGCGGTTTGAAATAAACTAATGACTCATAATTTAGACATCAAATCGCTAGAATTTCATAATAATTCATGATTATTTGCACCTGTTTGCAACCGTCTTTTTTGGCGCAGTGATATATGCCAAGTTAGGGTTGCTCTTTTTACAACCGTCTTTTTAGATTTAAAAATTCCCATTAGAATAACATTAAGACAAAGAGATGTTATTTGGCGCTCTGCGCTGATATTTTTATAGGGCTGCTAGATTTGGCTATTAAAAAGATGAAATGAATCTGGGTCTTGTGGCCATCTTACTCAAATTGTTCGACTAGATAAGACGTAATCTGCTTCGCTCTCTCTCCCGCAACTTTGAACGGTTTCCATTAAAATATTGAATCTGAGTTATTTTCATAGTCATTGCCTTTAATTTTTAATATTAATATTGATAATGTTTTTTTTAAATAAATTTCAATAAATATTCTACAGTTTAAGAGGAATTCAGCTATGTTTTATTTACGCAATGTACAACTTTTCTGCAAGATATCTTTAAAATTTATTATTTTTCTACATGAATTTTCCACAATATCAGAACACCCCTGTTTAAAAGTTTAGAAAGATTTGCAAGCGATCAGGTTTTTTTTTTTTTTTTTTTTTTTTTTTTCCACATTAAAAACATATCTCTCAGTGAAATATTTTCAAACATTGGGTATTTAAAGAACTGGGTCTTCCTCATAATTTTCAGTGAAAATTGGTTTAAGACAACAATTAGAGGGACGGTAACAAATTGAGCAAAATTAATAATTTTCGTGATCACCCTGTGTCGTTAAGTAAACGAAATGAGCTGCAACTTTAGGATATATTAATATAGACCAAGTTCAATTTGTGTATGAATTTCTGTGATGCTAGCGTGCTAAATAAGGGATATATAAGCATTTATTTTAAAACTCCAAAAAAAAATCAACCTGTTTTTTATTTATAATATACAGAGTGTTTAACGAAATACTTTCCCACTTTCAGATAAGTTGGAAAAATACTTTTAAAACAATATGCTGCAATTGGAATATAAATATTTTAACTATCTCCTGAAATATGAACATTTTATGACAAACGTTTTTCTGCGCATGTGCGAAAGGTAAAACATTTTTTATTGCATAGGTTGAAAGCTAGATGTATTGGGTAACTTTTATCAAAAGTGCACTTGAACAGAAAAAAAAAATAAGTGAATTGTACGAAAAAGAACAAGCTATATTTTAGATATTTTCCAAAAGTTGAAATTTCTTAAGGTTTTTTTTTTTTTACATGCGGTGTAATTAATTTGTAGATCCAATTATTTCAACTAGTTTCCAAAGGTTGTTTTTTGGGAAAAACCCCTTATGATCTCACAAATCATAGTAAATAAACAAAAATGTGTTAGAGTTACAAGCTTATAAGGGAGTTTTCACAAAAAATACATCAGGAGTGTGGTTGAACTAACTGGATTTTAAGTTTAATTACGCGGCATGTGAAAAACCCTTTAAAAAATTTCAACTTTTCGGAAATATTTAAAATCTAGCTCGTTCTTTTTCGTACAATTCACTTAATTTTTATTCTATTCAAATGCACTTTGATAAAAGTTGCCCAATACATCTAGTTTTCAACGCATGTAATAAACAATGTTTTACCTTTCGCACATGCGCAGTGAAAACGTTTTTCAAAAAAATTTTCATATTTCATGATATATTAAAGATATTTATATTCCGATTGCAGTATTTTTTTAAATGTGTTTTTCCAAAATATCTGAAAGTGGGAATAATTTTCGTTAAAAATTCTGTATATTATAAATAAAAAACATGTTGATTTTTTTTTTTTTTTTTTTTTTGAGTTTTAAAATAAATGCTTATATTTCCCTTATTTAACATGCTATCATCACACAAATTCATTCACAAATTGAACTGGGTCTATGTTAACATATCTTCAGTTAAAGATCATTTCGTTTACATAACGATACAGGGTGATTACAAACATTATTAATTTTTCTCTATTTGTTACCGGCCCCTAATTGTTGTCTTAAACCAATCTTGACTGAAAAACATGAGGAAGACCCAGTTATTTAAATACCCAATGTTTGAATTGAGAGATGAGTTTTTAATTTGAAAAAAAAAAAAACTGATCGTTTGCAAATCGTGCAACTTTTAAACAGGGGTGTGGTATTATATATTTAAAAAAAAAAAAAAAAAACGGGTAAGCACAAAATTTCTGTTTTACAAAAACTGCTATAAAATTACATCTGAACCTGTCACCAGACATATATTTTTCAGTAAACTTGTAACCACTTTTACAGATCTTGTCTGGCGGGTACATATTTTTTCCTGTTTTGTGTGAGGAAAACTTGGTATCATAGAAGAATTGCGAGGTGCTAAGCAATAGTGTAATATATGGTTTCATGGTTTGAGGTAATGTCTTTCCCTACTGAACGCTGGGCTCTTTTTCGATGCATTCTCTTCGGAAGATGTTTTTTTTTTTTTTTTTTTTTTTTTTTTCAGATTTCACTACAGGAAATATCTGCTTTAATGGTTACAGAAAATTTCTGTCAACAATTTTCCCCCCATAGCATACAGATATTTTCTGGCAACATTTACTGCCAGAAATATTGTGTAATATAACAAGATTTTTTTTTTTTTCAGTATAGGTTTGATCATTATATTTAATACATAAAAAATTGTTCACGTATATCATATTTTTGAGACTATAGTATATAAATCCATCTTTCATTAATTATTGCGTATGATAGGGGTTTACGTTTTATTTCGTTTCATGTATCAAAAAGACATTATTTAAATAATTGCATAACTAACTCTAATATTCAGTTATTATAAAGGGTCGTCCGGAAATATCGTGTCCATTTTCGTTAGGTGACATAAGGATAGGTCTGAATATATGAGAATGATTAACATACGTACATATTCTAAAAGTCGGTACTTCAGGATTATTTAGAAAAAAAAAAAAAGATACATTAATTGTTTTCAGCTTTATACGCATTTGAATATTTAAGCAAAAAAAAAAAAGTTCATTTTAGGCATTTAATGCTTTTCTTTTACCGGAAAGGCAAAAATGCCACACAAGCTTAAAAAAATGACGAAGGTGCTTATGACGAACGTTCTGTATATGAAACAAAAGTGCGGAAGTGGTTTGCTAGATGTAAAGCTGGTGAACTCAACCTTCAAAGTCAAGAACGTCCGGGTTGGACCTCTACCACAGATAATGTTCAGATCAAAACACTGATCTAAATTAACAAACACTGTACGATACGTGAATTAGCAGAAATGTTAAAAGTATCAAAATTCACTATCCACTAATATTTAAATGTGTTGAAATTTTATTAATATTCCGGACAACCCAAAACTTATAGATTACTAAAAAAATCTTAAATTTAATTAATATATTTTTTTTTTAATTTAGTGCTGTTAAATTTAATGTCATTCAGTAAAATAAAAAGTGAACAACATAACCTTTTTATTAAATCGGAAAGAAGAAAAATTATGTATTTGCTAAGAAAATCAATAAATTATAAAATATTTAGTTTCAAACTGTGGAAACATATATTTTTTAAATTTATATTTTCTTAAAGCAAAATTGTATATTTAGTTACATGTTATAGAAAAATATAACATGTTTATTAAAAACTTTGAAAACTTAAACTTATTTCAGTAATTTAAATTCGGGAATTTGTTTCTTCAATATTTATTAAACTTATTCTTTCAAGATCCACTAATTAAATATTATAAATATTTTTTTGCAAATCATTTTATAGAAATTAAACAACAAAAGCAAAGTTTTAATACATTGACTCTGAAAAAGTTTTGTTCCACCTGCTTGTGAGAAACTTTCCTTTTAAAGATTTTTAATTTTTATTTCCTGCTTTCTCCCCCCCCCCAATTAAATATGTTTTTGGAGAATAAAATCTAATTATCTTCTTTTAAGTTTTCTAGTACAATATTCGTGAGAAATTATGTTCCAATAAATATATGGAATTAAAATGTGTTAAACATATGAAAGTAGGATGTGTTTATAGATTTATCAGCTATTAAAATTACTATTTTTCAGAAAATAAATTTTACCGTAATAATATAAATGCTTTACTCGAATATTTTTCTGCATTTCATCCTTTAAAAAAAGCGGTCTGTATACCCTTCTGATGTCTTTTTTTCTCTTCTTTTTCTTTCTTTCTTTATATTTTTTTAAATATAAGTTTATTAAAAACTTTAAAAATGTGAAAAATGAAATTCTAATTTTTATTAATGAATAAAGTGCAAAATTTCAAATAATAAAAATGAGAAATATATATAAATTAATTGGAAAAAAAATCTTATACACACTTGTATATATATATATATATATGTTTTTGTTATTACAATTTTTTTCTTTGGTTACCTGCGTAGTAAAATTAAAGACGCATCATTTTTTGTATTTAATTGTAAAAAAATCACAGAAAGCTTTTCTCCCTATCATGTCTAATCTGGTTGTCTAAGGAAAGCTATATTTAGTGAAAATATCATCCGAACTAAATTTGGTGATGTATATATATGGAATATCAAT
The DNA here is from genome assembly GCA_963930645.1 of Salticus scenicus. Lineage (NCBI taxonomy): Eukaryota > Metazoa > Arthropoda > Arachnida > Araneae > Salticidae > Salticus > Salticus scenicus. Next base: position 165,315,474 of record OZ005656.1, on the reverse strand, counting down.
AATATTAATAATATCAATAATATCAATAATAATAATAATTTGAAAATTTGAAAATTTTTTATCAGTTATTTTAATATATCTTATAAATTTTTGTTTGACAATGTTTTGTATTGGGTACTACTCTATCAGTTGTCAGTTAATCACTTTACATATATCTCGCATAAAAATATTACAAAATCCAAATTTTTGTTTTTTATTATTTTCTTTAAAGCAACGAACCAAAAATAATTTAGTGTTTTTAAAAATGACAAATTTTAAATATTGTTTTTTTTTTTTTTTTTTTTTTTTTTTTTTTTTAATTATTTTGTTTATTTTAATATTTAATATTTCATGGTAGTTTAATATACTTTATATTGGTCTATTCTAAAGCATATGAACGAAATTTATTAAACTGAAATTGAAATTAATATAACTAAATAAATAAATAAGAATAATCTAATTTCCCTGAATGGACTGTGCTAATTTTCATGTCATATATTTTATAATTTTATAAATTTTGACTGTAAGCCATGCAGAGTATAATCATTTAAAAAAAAAAAAAAAATGTTATAATGTTTGTTGAACTTGTTTTGTTGAATTGATTTGACATAGGTGTAATTTTTGACGATGCTAAAATGTTTAATATTTTGATGAAGCGATGTACTGATAAAATGGATAAGAATGTTCAAGCTAATTTAAATTGATGGCCGTAGAGTCATCCAGGAAGTAGGTGCTGATTTTAAATCTTTTATTTACCTTAAATTCGTGACAAAAATATTCTTGATTAAATATTCTAATGCTATAAAGTTACAACAGAAAGTCTTTTTGAAAACATCAAGATAAAAATATTCATTTACGAATAAATGGATAAATTGACACGGGGAGTTTTTTGAGAGAACGCACAACTTGTTAGTCGTCCAAAAGCAGCGGAAAAAGTGATGGAAGTTTGGCTCATTAACTCCACATCAAACCCACAAGATATATCGCCAACTTCATTCTGACAGAAAAAAAGAAAAACACCCACTTTTTTTCAGTTGCCTTATCCTAAGTCTTCAGCCGATACAAAGTACGTAATTTCTAGCGGATGCATCTGTTCAATGTTAGAAAAAATGACACATCAGGAAATGTTTTCTGCTATTTTACTTACTAAGATGAAAAGATTTGCCCTTCACAGAACATTATGCGAACGAAACCACATCTCTTACCTTTATTTTTATTTATTGGAAGAAATAGAGAGAGAATGACTCTATCCTTTGCAAGAAGAGAAACCGCAGATACTAGCTCGCTTTTTATAAAGATAGAAAATGAATTGGAAAATAATTAAATTTTGAAATCTAATATATTATTTAGAATATATGAATTTCGATATCACAACAAGTCGGTGTTACTCTTGTGATTAAAGAACCCATGGAAGTTTTAGACGGGCGTGTGTTGCTCTCTGTGGGGGTGTTTCAAACAAAATAAATTTGACCAATCACTCATAAGGTTCCAGAAAACTTTTTCCCAGTTAGAAGACTAATTCATTTATATTTGGTATTTTTATGTAATTTGATGATTATTATAATTAGGATAATAACGTGCTTCAGTTCTTTTGCAATTATATATATATATATATATATATATATATATATATATATATATATATATATATATATTTCAATGTAATAATCTACGTAATGCACCCATATGCAAAAATTTTAACTCTTCTCTCATTTAAAACTTTATTTTAATAATTTTAAAAGTTTTTAAAGTAGGATATTTATAGTATGTGTCCATGAACACTATAAAGTATATTTTAAAGCTAGTCCGATAGCTTTATAATAAAATTATTCTCTTCAATGCGCGTTTAAACAAAATTGTGTCCTATTGCTGCAAGTTAAGCAAATCGCAAATAACTTGAAAATTTCAAACTAAAATGTGATTTTCTAAATAGGTATTTTTTATATTTAATTAATGTAATTTATCGAGTTTATATTTAAAATTTTGTCCGATCACATTGCAGTGATTTGTTTTGAGATAACATGTACACGGACTAACAAAAGAACTAACTAATAAATTATCAATTTAACTAAACTGCGGACATACTCTACATCAATTTTTAGATACTTCACACCTCAAAATATGTATAAAACTAAAAAACCGAGGTTAAAAATTTTTACGACTAACTCAGTTTCTCATACATATAAAATGAGGGTGAACTTTAAATAGAAAAAAGATTCTAAAAAAAAAAAAAAAAAAAAAAAACTATAAAATTTAAAAACTTATTAAAAATTAAACTTATTAAAACTTATTAAAATTATTGCTTTTAGTTAATTGGTAAATAATATAAAGATGATTGCTTAGATTTATTTTTTGTTTCTTTATTTTATTATTAAACGAGAAAAATCATTTATTAAAATTTTCAGCAAGGTGGTGTTTTTAAGAAACCTTGAAAAACAGCATGATATTTCATGTAACATGCATTTTTTAAATTTTTTATAAGTGTGAATCTCGTACTAAAAAATGAAGGTTTTTATTATATTAAGTACATTTGGCATAAAAAGATAATTTTACATATTTACTTATTATTTAAAATTTATAATTGGTAATTAAAAAACATTCAAAGCCAAATCCATTCTAATTTAAGTGATATACTTTCAGGTCTATTGATGACTGACTTATAAATAGATTTTTATCAATGTGTAGTTATTTTGAAGAATATAAATGCATTTTCCTTTGACGAAATTGAATTAATTTTAAGCATTCATGAAGTATCCCGTTTACTAATAACTTTTAAAAGGGGAAAAAGGAAGGTTTTTTTTTTTATTTATTTATTTATTTTTTTTTTATTATTATGTACAAAATTTCAAACAACAAAAGTGAGAAAATAAATATATGTATAAATATTAAAATTACAATATGTCTTATACACTTTAGTATATATTTTATTATTATTTAATTATTATTATTATTATTACATATTTTAGTACATATTATACACATTATTACATATTATATTATTATTACACAATACACATCAAAATAATGCACGCTCACGTAAAAATGGACCCTATTGCCACATGTTCAGAAAATCGCTAATAACTTACAAAAACTTTAAAATAAAATGTTGGGAATCAATGGGTTTTTATGTTTATCTACGTATATATTTAATCAATAGAATTTATATCTAAAAACTAGTCCGATATTTTTACGATCATTTGTTTCTGAGATATTATCACACAATCTAACAAATTGACTAACTAACTAACGAACTAGCCAACAGACTAACCTATAGACATATACTTCATCTATTTTATTTCTATACTTCCCGCTTTAAACGTGTGTAAATGTCAAAGAACCGAAGTCCAAAATTCTAACGAATAAATGAGTTTCTCATACTTTTAAAATGATGGGGAAGTGAAAAGAGAAAGAAAATTCTTAAAAATAAAAAAAAATAAAAATAGAAATAGAAATAGCAATCGCAATTTAAATTTAATTTTTAATTAAAAATCTTACAGGGATTTTTGCCGGCCAAACACTCCAAATTAAAAATTACTATTATTTGTTTGTACTAAAAATGTAGAATAAAGATTAAAACTTGCTAAAAGTATTAGTGTTAATTAATTTATCGAAGCAAATCATGCAATAAAATTTTCAACGAGGAGAAATTTTATGAAAACACATAAAAACAATTTAGTATATCATGTAACATACATTTTTTTGAAAGATTAATGTTTGTATTAAAAAATGAAATTTATTATTGCATTAAATTCATTGGTGTAAAATTATATTTTTTCACGTTTACTCATTATCTGAAATTTATAATAAGTAAATAAAATACATTCAAAACCTATTCGAGATTTAATTGAGATATTAAGAGGTTTATGGATGACTGACCTATGAATAGGCTTTTATCATTGCCTAATACTTTTGAAATACATGCTTTACTCTTTGACGATAGGGATTTAATTTTAAGCATTCATGGAGTGGCTTTGTTTGAATTCATCTCTCTATATAATGGACTATATTATCAAGCCGAACCTTTAAAATTAAATAGGTGAATTTGCTTACGTATTCCATTCCACGTTTCTTGGTCGAAATTGAATATTTATCTTTGAAATGCAAAAGCACATTGCTTTTAGATGAATGTGTACGAATATACTTAATCCCAGTATTTGTCTCATGCTAATAATCTTCTAGAATTTAAATTCCTGAATCTTCCCACTTACGAAGCAGTTAAAGATTTTCTAAGCATTAACATATTTTGTTTATTTAGCATGCACCCTTTTAATAAATAAATCTGTTCAAAACTGATGTTAAAGCCTGCATTTTTCATTTTTCATTTTTAAGTTTTTGTATATATTATGAGTTAAAGAAATAATTACTCATAATACAATATAAATATTTAAATGATCCTATAATGTTACATGGCTATATATTTTTCCTTGTATGAAATGCGTAATAAAAGAACAGCATTTTTCAGCAAATATATTGCATTTTCAAATTGTAATTTTCTGTTTTATCAGCATTATAACACATAACAAATTTTACGAGTAATTTTGTTCGAAAGCTAACAATTGCAAGAAATATATACACTTTGCAATTTAAAGTAAAGAATACGTAAGAAAATATTTTACTTTGATATAAAATTTATAGATTTAAGAATTGTTTTGCTTACACTGGAAATTTAATGGATATTAATACATCCAAATTTATTTAATGTTTTATATATATCATAATATAAAAGATTTTCCTATAACTCTTCTGATACAAATATTTTTATAATACAAACAAAATTGCTTAATCCAGAATAATGTATTAGATTTAGATTCAAACGTAAATATTTCATTACATCATATTAAAAGAAAAATTGATAATAATATGAAATTATGTTACTCATTTCAACAATTTTTCAATTATTTGGTTTTAGAAATTTAAGAAATAGAAAGAGGAAATAATGGGATGAGGTGATAGTAAATACAGAGAAAAGAGGAGCGAGAAAAATAAATGTTATATTTCCGTAAAGAATGATCAAACCATACATACGTTTAATTTTAATATTATTTTCATCCCACGATTCACAACATATAGGGCAAAAGAAAGAAGAGATAAGCAAAAACAAGAAAAAACCAAAAAGAAAACATGACAAAAAAGCAAGACAACATGGAAAACGTTTTAAACTGAGAAATCATGGAGAACCTTGAGGAGAATCGATGATCAGTAAGTTCGTATATACACACATATACATAGGTAACACTGTAAAAACTGAGGTACTTAGAAATGAGTAAATGGACATATTCATTTCGGACATATTCATTTTTTGTTTTATAAAGAAAACATGCCTGTCGAAATATGGCATGTTTTCAAATTAATATGTATTCACATTATAATTTATTATAAATATGCTCTTACAAATGGATTTCTTTAATAGAATTTCCATAAATTTTAACAAAATGAATGCAAACACGAAATTTATTCTTTCAAATCTCCAAAACTATATTTCGTGGGGGTTTGATACTGGTTTGAGCTTGTATATATTATTGGCATTATATGTTTGGAATATTGGGTTCCACAATCATCCATGGTAATTTTTGAAATTAGTAATATACTCATTAATAACTACATGGGATCTTTGAATTTGGATATATTTAATCCGGAGATATTTTGTGTATGTGACATCCTCAAATTTCTTACAATTTTGCTCATTTTTGAGAATTTGTTCTCTCTCTCTTTTTTTTTTTTTTTTTTTTCACTTTTCCCACCATCACATAATAAACATTAGCGGTCATATGTATAATCTTCTGAAGAGAACCAGAATTATGTTGAAAAATATGTTCCTCCAATCTAAAGTGCATGAGGTAACAAATACCCCAAAACTTCCTTTATGGAATGAAATTGAGCGAACCGCGAGTGAACGGAAAAGCCTGTCTGGAATTTTGCATTTTTTGTTTTTGTGCCTCCCTGGTGTAAATTCCTCACCCCACGACACAAATAAAATGAAATTATTCTTTCCTGACAGTCACATGATCCGCGTGATAACCTCCGTTCATAGCTTAAAATATGGCTCGATATTGACTTCGAACCTACATTTCTCAAGAGCGGGCTGAAGACTTTTACAACTTTGTTATACCGTTGTATTCTCCAAATTTCTGTCTTAAAATGTATTGGATACTACGATTGTGTGTCCAATTAGCAGCACACAAAATCTAACAAGATCTTATTTTCAAACAGGGTCCTCTTGAGATTCAACATCATGACGGCATCACATTAAGCGGGCTTTCACATGACGACTATAAGTCCAACCAGTTGACATAGATAACTAAAGTGTATGCAAACGGTACTTAATTGTATTATTTGATCTAACTCAATCTGCTGACTCGAATATGCGCAAAGCCTACATGTCGTGCACCGAGCAAATATATAAACGTTTGTGTTTCATAAAATTATGCACTCTCAAGGTATATGAAACAATAAAATTTGACAAGCCACAAGCGGTGTTATCAAGAAAATGAAGTAAATATAAGATATGTATCCCAATATTTACATATGATTCTCAAAGGATTTGGGAACAATCGTTTATAAAAGCTTGTAGGCAAACCTCTATCAACCTGGGCATTGCTCATTTTAAGGATGTTATACCCATACCATCATCTTGCACCCCGGAGTACATGTAAACATTTGGTAAATCATCCAAAAAATCCAGGCATCGTCTGACACACCATCTTACCAGTATGTTTGTCCTCATTATCTTTCCGTTGTTAGTTCAACCCATTAGAAGTTAATGATGGACACCTGATGAGAGTTGACTCCAAAAGACAAATACCCATTGTTGGGTTTTGTACAGAGCTGTTGCTAGTTCTTCCTGTTTACCTATCAGGATCTATATGAAATGCACATCGGTTCTTGCCTTTCAAATAAATGTAACTCCCAGATATTTGAAGTTCTTATCGATAACAAGAAATCGGAGCGTAGATTTGTTGAGTAAAAAAGTTGCATTAACCACCATAATATATATTACCGGAGGGCTTATACTAATCTGAAAGGCTTCAGGAAGTATACCTTCAGACAAATAACACCCTATTCAAAAATTATGGAGTCCCTTATGTGTCTGGTAAGCTCGAGAAAATCATCAGCGTAGGCGACAGCATTTAAGAGTTTACAACTACGGGAATGATAATCGGCTGTATGCACCAATAACTTGAACTCCCGGTTGAACATGAAAACTTGAAAAACGTATAAAGTGAGAATTCAATAATTTAGGAGCAGAATCTGCCATCTAGAGGTATTGTTATTTTCAGATTTTTAGCTGAATATAACCAATCCAAAATTGTATGAAACCTTTGATGGTAGATAGCAGAAGTAACGTGTTAAATTTTCTTGGAAAGCTGAACACTGCCTTTAGACGCTTTTTAAGTTTTTACGTTGAACCGGGAGTTGAAGTTAGTGGTGAATAAGGCCAAATATGATTTGGAAAGAATCGAAGCAGCCCATAATTTGTCATATTAAAAAGCAGCGGAATAGTGAATCTCCTTGTCTGAACCCAGCAGTTGATGAAATGGGTCAGAGCACCCGTCTAGAAAAGAAATGCAGATAGTATCACGTTTGTTCATGTCTCGATAAGCCCCGTATCGTTGCTCGGTATCGAAAAAAATGTCAGAACTCAGTAGTGCCTAATGGGCGATTTAGGCGGCGAACGTATGAAGTAAACAGAAGTCACGAAAACTGATCGCACCTTGGCCTTTCTGCTCCAGTTGAATTTGTTCGAGACTGTCATATTCTAGAGAAAATCGCCATCTGGCTGGAAGTCTTCTCGACATTCATCGAGCTTTATTTTTCTGCTTAACCTCTTTTTAACAATTTTAGTGAAGGCTATGGTCATGCAGATCTATATTAATTTTCTAGGATTCTCGAGATTGCTGTACTTTGAAATAAAATTTGTCATGGCTGATATCCAATCTCAAGAAATTTGAAGACACAAAAGTACAAGGTTAAAACTGTTGTCAGATTTAATCAGGAAATAGGAAATTTGCACAGCTTTGAAAGTAATTTGAAATTAAAGTAATCATCTGTTTTGTAGCTCATCAAAAAAATATACATGAATTTTCGCAATTGAGTTGATATATTTTGTAAGTAATGTAAAGATAATTAAAGATATTGAAAGAAATTACAAGATTTAATTTTACTTGTGGAGTTTGACAATCGGTAAATTAATTGAAAATTACTTAGATTACTCATTTCCCTCTTTGACAATTATTACAGCACTCACGTGCAGGGTTGCCAAATTTGGCCTTTTTTTTTATTCAAGACTCACCAATAATTTTGAGAAGTGACATTTGATATACGTAATACACTATCAATCTTCGAAGTGATTAATTAAACGTTACAAATAAAAGTTATTGGTGACTATTGAATACAAAAAAGGCCAAATTTGGCAACCCTGCTCACGTGTACCATTTTTAACAAAGCCTGCGCATTTGAGGACAATCCCTCAACAGATTGAACTCGTAATCTTATAAAAAATCTGGAGTATTTGTTACAGTGGAATAATCACCTTTATCATTTCCTATCAAAACACAGCATATTATATAATATACTACACTATAAAATGAGTGTGAAGTGAGGATTTTTTTTTTTTTTTTTTTTTTTTTTTTTTTAATAACTAATTATATACCTTTATTTTCGATGTTAAAACTTCTGTGCGTAAACTGTACTGTACATCTGGATTCATCATTGAACTTTATGTAGTATTTGCATTACTTGCTACGCTACAACTGTGCAATACAAAGTCCAAACAAGAGCAGAAATGTGCATTGCAGCTGACGGACAGAAGTTTTAACATCGGAAATTAAACTATTTCAAGTTGAGAAGTTGTCTTTTTCTTGCTATGATCGTTCTCGCACGTTATTGGTTTGTAAATTATGAACAAGTGCACGTTTTATTCTTTCTGCTTCTAGTTTTCATGTCTGCGATGTATTTTTGAACTACATTAAAGTTGCTCTACAACTTCGTAATTAAATTCTTTCCCTATCTCACATTGTGTCCGAGATGCAATCGCTAACTCCGCAAATTTCCAACGAGAATTTTTATATTAAATATTTTACTTGCTATTAAATTAAATAAAATGTTAAGAATCTATTTTTTGATTATTAAGTCACACCTAACCGACATATAAAGTAATAATTCGCTAACTTTATAAGTAATGGATCAATTATGCAAGTATGCTTTTCAGGCGTGTTTATAAAATATATTTTAAAATTCGTAAATTTATTCTAAATATATATATTTCTGATGAATTAGTAGCCACTAATATTGGCAAAATTTATCGTTCATGTTTATTGATTCTTAAAAAGTTATGTTAGGCAAGAAATATTACTTGTTATTTGTCTTCTTTGTTCTTTTTCTGATGCGTTCCTGATATAGTTTTTCAATATCCTTTTAACGAAATCGAACTAAATGGAAAAAATGCATGGTAAAATGTTTTAAAATATACTTTTTTAAAAATGTAAAGAGTTCGATAAATTCAAATGTCTGAAAATGAAAAAAAAAAAAAAAAAATCACAGAAAGATTGTGACTTTTTTCTATATCTTTGAAACTTTTAATTTATTTATCTTAATAAACTTTTATTATTAAACTTATTTACATGAATCTTTATTAAACTATAAAATATTAGAATGAAAAGATTTCTAAAGATTATTTGAAGTACAAGCTCAAAAATTCATTATTAGGAAAAAAAAAAAATTCATTTTCTTATTTCATTATTGCTAAATACAGAATTACTTAATAACTCGAGAAAAAATTGTGTGACTAATATCTAGAAACTAAATTGTGTCTCCAGTAAAAATAATTCTGTGTCATCCTTATAAATTATAGTTTTCTTTATTAGCCAGATCTAAAAACCCCTATTAGTATTCTAGGTCATTTTCCTATATTATCACGGAGTCAAATTTATTTAAAAGTCTCTTTAAGTAAATGCGAACTTAAGAGTTGAGTTTCTGTAACTATAATCTTGGTTTATGATCCAATTCTAGGAAATCAAAAGATAATTTCTCGCAATACGGAGGATTCATTATCTCCATAGTATTCATAATATTGTATAACCACCTAGAAAAGTGTAGACTAGAAATTTTCGACTATTTCGTCTATCCTGGTTATTTGTTTACGTCACACATATAGGCCGTAAATATATATTTCTAGTTTAGGGTTTTAGAAAATGACTGCTTATTCGTTCTAGATGTTGGCGGAATATTTTATCTCAGTTTAATACTACTTTAAAGTATAGTCTGATATCAGCTGCGGTCGAATAGAAATTGTAATTTTATATGCGTGATATTGTAGATACAGTATGTTTCAATTTAATCACATGCTAGAACTAAACTAAAGGCACAATCATATTTCTTTATAATATAGAATATATTGTAAAACAAATTAAAAACAAATTAACTAATTTATACAATAATTTTAAATTGCATTTCACTAATATTTAAATAACCACTATCCAACCCTTAAAGAAGACATCTGTATGTTTACCTAGTATGTTGTATACATCAGAAAAAAATATATATATATGTATATATATATATATATATAAATTTGAACATATCAAACATTATAGGTTGTCACATGCGTGAGGTAAATTCTTAGTCAGCGTAGCATTATGAGATACTTTTCTTAGCCAAAGTAGCTGAACATATAAGTGTAAATAAAATTAGGTGAAAAAAAAAATAAAAGTCATGTATTAAAAAATAAAGTTCTACCATGGTTTAATAATTTTAAATAATATTGAACTTAAGATATAAAAAGCACGCGTTTAATATATATATATATATATACATATCAAGATAGTTTATTTTAGTTTTTGGTTGGAGATTTTAGGAATAGATGGGTTTGTTATAGTTACGACTTCCCCCATTTTATTCCGGAATAACATAATAACAACTGGAATAGCCTGGAGATATTTTAAGTTGAATTCTGAATAAGGTCTATAGTATTGGAATAGAAAACACACACACACACACACACAGTCTCGTATTAGGTGGAAAGCGAGGACTGTATGTATTGCCTATCAAACCGAGGACTTCTCAAAAAATATTAATACAAATAAAAAATTAGTGTCGAATGTATTCAATCTGTTAGCATAATAATATTTTGAAATAAAATTTCAAAATATCCTATTACTTTTTAATGCACCTGCAAACGAGGACTTGTTATACACACTGTGTGTAATCCGAATGTCATTACATACAATCAACCGAGGACTTTGTATACGGACAGTCAATCGAGGACTTAGTAAAACGACAATCAACCGAGGACTTTGAAAGCATACAGTCAACCGTGGACTTGAACACACACACAGTCAACCGAGGACTTAGTAAAAGGACAATCAACCGAGGACTTTGCAAACATACAGTCAACCGAGGACTTGAACACACACAAAATTTCAACCGAGGACTTTACATGCTGCCCCCCCCCCCCGAGGTGGAGGAATCGTTTGCAGATACTTTCGAAAAAATAAAATTATTTAGGGGGGGGGGGGCAGAGGGCCAAATAAAAAAATAGAGATAAAACTTTGAAAATTGGCAATAATATATGTATATACATATATAATTTTTTTTTTTTTGGGGGGGGGGGAGGGCGTGAAGATTAGTTTGCCAATACTTTCGAAAGTCTAAAGTTATTAGATTTAGGGGGAGATAAGGGGAGGATTTTTTAAGATTAGGTTACAGTCTTTATTTATTTATTTATTTATTTATTTTTTTAAAGGGTAAAAGTGTTTTAAAGGGTAAAGATTTTATTGTGGTTACTTTGAAAAGTGTAAAATTATTAGGGGACAGATAAGGGGGGAGGGAATTTTTTTAGAGAGATGCAGCTTTAAAAAATTGTATTTGTAAGTTTTCAGAGGTTAGGAGTCGATTGCGAATAATTTCGAAAGTACAAAATTATTAGGGGAGCAGAAGAGGTGGAGTAAATTTTTAAAAATAGAGATACAGGCTTTGAAATTTCGTATCATCGAGTTTTGTGTATAACAAATAGATTGTGAATCTTTGGAAAGTGTAAATTTAGAAGGGGGGCAGATGGGGTTGAGGGATCAAAAATTTTAAAGTAGAGATAAAATCTTGAAAATTTATATTATTATGTTTTTGTGGGTAACAGATAGATTGCGGATACTTTGGAAAGTGTAAAATTATTGGGAAGGCAGATGGAGAGCAAATATTTTTTTATGGGGATGCAGCTTTAAAAATTTGTATTTTTGGGTTTTGAAAAGTTAGGAGTCGTTTGTAGATAATTTCGAAAGTGCAAAATTATTAGGGGGGCAGATGAAGAAGGGACAGGTGGAGGAGACCAATTTTTTAAAATTAGGGATACAACTTTGAAACTTTGTATCATCGAGTTTTTGGAATGTTTCAGAAAATATCAATACAAATAAAAAATTAGTATCGAATGCATTCAATCTATTAGTAAATGTTTTTAATACACCTGCAAACGAGGACTTGTTATACACACTGTGTAATCCGAATGTCGTTACATACAATCAACCGAGGACTTTGTATACGGACAGTCAACCGAGGACTTAGTAAAAGGACAATCAACCAAGGACTTTGCAAACATACAGTCAACAGTCAACCGAGAACTTGAACACACACACAGTCAACCGAGGACTTTGCAAACTTACAGTCAACCGAGGACTTGAACACACACACAGTCAACCGAGGACTTTGCAAACATACAGTCAACCGAGGACTTGAACACACACACAGTCAACCGAGGACTTTGCAAACATACAGTCAACCGAGGACTTGAGCACACACACAGTCAACCGAGGACTTTAAATGCACGGGATGGGGGGAAGGGGAGTTGGAATCATTTGCAGATACTTTCGAAAAAGTAAAATTATTTAGGGGAAGGGCAGAGGGCAAAATAAGAAATAGAGATAAAGGTTTCAAAATTGGCATTAAGATGTTTTTGGGGATGAGTAATAGTTTGCCGATACTTTCGAAAGTGTAAAGTTATTAGGCTTAGGGGGAGGTAAGGGGAGGATTTTTTAAGACTAGCTTACAGTCTTTATTTATTTATTTTATTTTATTTTATTTTATTTTATTTTATTTTATTTTTTTTAGGTTTTAAAGGGTAAAGATTTTATTGTGGATACTTTGGAAAGTGTAAAATTATTAGGGTAAATTGTATTTATAAGTTTTGGGGTCTTAGGAGTCGATTGCGGATGACTTCCGCGCAAATTTAAAAAAATAGAGATACTCACTTGGTATCATCGAGTGTTTGGGGATAACAAATATATTGCGAATACTTTGGAAAGTGTAAAGTTATAAGAGGGCAGATGAGGGGGAGGGGTTTTAACATAGAGATAAAGCCATGAAAGTTGTTATTAGGATTTTAGGGTAACAAATACATTGCGGATACTTTGGAAAGTTTAAAATTATTAGGGGGCAAATGGTGGGGGGGGGGAGACTTTTTTAAATAGAGTTGAAGCTTTAAAAATTGGTAATTATAGTTTTTGGGAGTTTAGGAGGCGATTGCGGATAATTTCGAAAGAGCAAAATTATTACAGGGACAGATTAGATGGAGGAGACAAATTTTTAAAAAGAGAGATACAGTCTTGAAACATGATATCGTCAGGTTTTCCAGGGTAATAAATAAATTGTGAATACTTTGGAAAGTGTAAAATTATAAGGGGACAGATTGGGGGAGGGGGGGGGGGCAAAAATTTTACATAGAGATAAAAGTCTTGAAAATTGTTATTATTAGGTTTTGGGGGGTAAGAGAAAGATTGCGAATAGTACTTTCTAAAGTGTAAAGTAATTAGGAGGAGGGGGAGCAGATGGAGGGCAAAATGTTTTAATGGAAATTCAGATTTTTAAATTAGCACTTTTAGGTTCTGGGATGGTAGGAGTCGATTGTCGAAAGCTCAAAATTATTAGGGGACAAGTATTTTTTTTTTTTTTATTGTATATATATATATATATATATATATATATATATATAAAGGTCATTACTTTTTTTCTTTATTCTAACAGATAGCGCTCATTCCTCTAAAACTTGTTCTTTTGAATCCATGAAACACTTCTTTTTTTACATGATACTTTTTAATTGCGAATTTACATAACTCAAATTAATCTCTGTAATAAAATAAAGTTTAATTTTAGTTTTAAATTTAACTTTTAACTTTCAGGTTTATTAGTTAAAAATTAGAAGAAACTATATAAGCTAAAATTTAAACTAAAGAAAAGTTTAAAAAAAGAAAAAAAAAAGCATAAAGCATTTTAACAAATTTTTTATTTTTATTTAGATTGCAATGGGAGGCGGAGAAAATCGCACCGGAAAAAATCGCACGGAAGAAATCGCACCGGAAAAAATCGCACTTGGAAAAAATCGCACTTGGAAAATATCGCACCGGAAAGAATCACACAGGAAAAAATCGCACTCGGAAACAATCGCACTCGGTAAAAATTGCACTTTAAAAAATTGCACAGAAAATAAAACTATATCACAGAACTTATTTCTAAATAGCTGTGTAACATATATATACATATAAAGCAGTGTTGGGCATAATTGATTAAAAAGTAATTGAATTACAATTCAATTACAATTCAATTATAATTATTTTACTGTCAATCGATTATTAAGTAATTGATTACAAATAAATTGGATAAGTAAGTCAAGTTATTGAATAAGTAATTCAATTTATTTGTAATCAAGTGCTTTTTAATTGATTGACAGTAAAATAATTGTAATTTAATTGTAATTCAATTGTAATTCAATTACTTTTTAATCAATTATGCCCAACACTGATATAAAGAGAGAGGGTATTTTATGAAGCCGTTATTTTGTTTCTTTTATTTGAGGTCTGCAATCTTGCAAATTCTCATTTTGTCTGTGCGCACTAAAAATGGCTGCAGTTAGAATAGTAATCGGGAGGAGGGGGGGGGGAGAAATGATACCAGAAAGAATGGCTACGGTAAAAATAGAATTTAGTTAAAATGTAAACGGTAAAAATGGCAACCGGAAAGTATGGCAACAAGAAAAATGGCAACGATATATATATATAAAAAAAAGGGTAACAAAATAAAGTAAAACGAAAAAGGATAATTTGAGAATTCTTACTAGCGAATTTTATGCTAAAATATCTCAAGAGTAAAATA
This sequence comes from Salticus scenicus, assembly GCA_963930645.1. Classification (NCBI taxonomy): domain Eukaryota; kingdom Metazoa; phylum Arthropoda; class Arachnida; order Araneae; family Salticidae; genus Salticus; species Salticus scenicus. The sequence continues at coordinate 165,300,363 of OZ005656.1, read as the reverse complement.
TATTTCACCTTTGGTACTGATAACATTTTTCGCCGTCAGATATAAATGTGTATATATATATATATATTTTTTTTTTTCCCAAGGGGCTTTGAATATTAGAATCATTCATTTTCCAACATTTTTCAGTCTTAAAGAAGGAATTTTAGCCTTTATTAATATATTTATTCACGTGTTCAATATTTGTGTGATTTTATATCAATGTTAGTTATTTAAAAAAAAAAAAAAAAAAAAAAAAAAAAAAAAAAAAAAGAATAAATTAAAATAAGTAAATAAAAATTAAAAAATTAATGGTTAAATTAAAAAAATAAATAAATAAAGAGTTGAGGATGGGAGGAGATTGGATGCTAATTTTATTTTTTGAGCATGGATAAACAGAAATCCTTCTTTGTGTAGACAATGAGGGAATTAGGAAGGAAATGTTTTTCCTAGAAGCGTTCTCCAGTTTTTTCTTTCATCAGGTAATGTCATTGAGTTACCCTCTCCTATTCCAACCCAGGACTATAGAATACAAGGGCTAGGTCATCCCTTTGAAGATGTGCTTGCCGCCTTGTGACTGACTTTTTCCCCAACCGGATATCTTGTGACGTCACTAGAAACACGCTTCCCGAAAGCGAAATGTTTTGGACACTGGGCAGTTGTTTTGTTCTTTGTCTCATTGTGGAAAAACCATGAAGACAGAGAGAAAACACACACTTATTGAATTTATCATGCTTCGATTCTCAACTGTTTTATTTTACAATTTATGTTTTTAAATGCCTAATGTTTTTAAATGCTACCTTGTGCAGTTGCTACGTTTAGTAATACGCATCGTAACACAAAAGAGAAAACGTATGATTCTTCATATATTTCCACAAAAGAATGAAAATTTATGTAAAAAATGGATGCGAATATGCCAGAGGAAGGATTCAGTAAATATTAAAAAAAAAAAAAAAAAAAATGCAAGTGTCTGTAATGACCATTTTTCACAAAAGGATTATATTGACCTGGTAGCATTTTGAACACACAGGCATTAACACATACACACAATAGGAAACCTTAAACTTAATTTCGGCCAATTTTTTATAAATTTTATTTACATTATTTATTGTAAGTAAATAATTTTACTTAAAATTTCAATTTCTCGTACTTTATGTCATAGTAAGAATTTACGATATTTGTTACGAAAATATTTAAATTCCTCTGCTTCCTCCAATCGTACAGTAGGTAACAAAAGTGTACGAACGCTAGCAAAAATTCACATTTAAAAAAAGTCCACTTCATACGGTTTTGTTAAATAAATCCTTGTCGAATCCTCTTCTTAGTCAGTCTAAGAACATGATTCGATAAGGATTTATTTAACAGAACCGTATGAGGTGTACTTTTTTATACATAGGAATTTTTGCTAGCGTTCGGACACTTTTGTTACCGACTGTACATTTGATAAAATTTCATATTAATTTTACGTAAATTAAAATATCCTTTTTCATTCAATTAAACAAACATTTAATGAAAATAAAATAAAAATTATAGTAGAAGGCACCTGTGACTGTCCATATAATTTTTAAAAAATATATATCATAGCCACGGAAGTAATTAAAGTAAAAAAAGGTTTAAAATTAACGTAGTAACTGTTGCTAAGAAACACAACTTCATATTTTGATGATGAGAATCAGTTTCTTTTAAACATTTTTGCATAAAAGAAAATTTTATATTTTTGCATAAATTTTGCATTAAAGGAAAAAAAAATACACTCTCGGGTGTTGATGTTTATGTTAAGGCCTATTGTCTGCACTAGGGGCCTGAGCCCAAGGAAGGAGATGCCCTAGATGGAAGCCTTACAAAGGGGTTCTAGCACGTAATTTTTCGAGTTTCGGAGAAAACCACGAAAAACTCTGAATGGCTAAGTCGACGAGTGCAATCTGGGATTGAACACAGTACTTCCCGTCTTGCAGCTTCGAGGGCAGAATTTCTCAGCCACTAGTGGGAGGCTATAATTTTAGAAACAACAGGACAATTTTTTTCAGACAGACAAAAAGGTGGATTTTTTTTTTTTTTTTTTTTTTTTTTTTTTAAAGACCTCCTTGAATAAAGCTGAATGTCGGGCAAGGCAATATCTGGTATTAAACAAGATAAAATAATATAAATAAAGCTTTCTTGTCTAAAACTAAATTGTATTTAGCACAGACTCTTTTTCTTTTTTCGTTTCTTTTCTTCTTTTAATGGAAAAAAAAAAATGATAAATAATAACAAAAAATAAATAAATAAAATCGTTGGGAAAGTTATTATTTGTAGCAACTACTGTTGCAATCTAAAAAGTCAGTTGTTATACTTAATTTACAAAATAAATAAAATTAAAAATAAATAAAAAAGTTACTTCTGTTTTTTTTTTTTTTTTTTTTTTTTTTTAACTTAAAATCCTTTATTAATTGTTATGTATGTATGTACTTTTTTTATGTTTATACAATAGGTCTAAAAAATGTGTTTTCCCATGGCATATCTATACATTTTCCCGAAATTTGATCGGACTGGTCCATTTATTTATATGAATGCCGTAAAATTATGCCACTTTTACCGAAATTTTGATTTAATGAATGATGATTGTAAATTTATTAAACCATAAATGATTACACCAGATTTCACATTTTCAAAAATCTTATGTTAATTATGCTGGTGTTAAAACTTTACTTAAAAAAAAAAAATATAATTATAGAAAGTAACCTAACGCATAATTGCTTCATTTGAATTTCAGTAGCATTCATCTCCATGAATTTTCTATTTAAAATAACCAAATAAGCCTGGGCAAAAAAAAAAAAAAAAAAAAAAAATCAAAATTATTTTAAAATAATACCTGCATTTTCATTATATATTTGAAATTCATGTTTTATTTAAAAAAATTTTTTTGCTTTTTGATGCATATGGTATTTTTTAATCTTGAAATGCATAAAAAAGCCAACATTTCATACAAATCTAATTTCAACTTCTGTCTATAAAACATTTAAAATATGCTTGCTTTTCAGTACCGCATCGTTTTAGCAAAATTTTATTAAAATTTGTTCCCGTTAGTGAAATTTTGATAATCAAAAAATATTTTTTCTTTTGCATTTAATGATTTCAATATTAACTATGAAAAACCATGGCTTGCTAATATTTTTAACAGCGCTCCCTATTCCAACCAATTTGATTCAATCAATAAAATAAAAAATATATTTAAAAGGAATTAAATACATGAAAACAAATAAATTTTAATCGGATTAGTCCTTTCTACTATATACTACCATCCCCCCCCCCGATAAATAATGTAAATTAAAAGGGGGGGGGGAGGGAGGAAGGAAAAGATTTTTCTTTTAAAGAGATTAAAAAAGAAAATATTTATATATATATATATATATATAAAACGAAAAATAAAAAGTTGTTATACTATAAAAATTATAGATAAACATAACTGTTATAAGTTTTTTAATTTAATATACTTAACTTTTTCTACTACATTATCATTTTATTTTCAATAAATATAATAAATTAAAAAGATAAAAAAAAATTTCGCTTTCAAATGAATGTATTAATTAAAAAATAAATAGCGTAATAGCAATTGCTAAGGTACTCAGACGATTACAATGGTAAAATAAATTTATGAAAAATGAAACGTTGAAGCCAATATTTAAAATTGAAAATTAATAATAATAATAATAATTAAAAAATTCAAATTCGAAAAAAGGTGGATGAGGTGCACACTTACAGGTTCCCAAGTATCGATATGCAAGTTTTGTAGCTGTGCAGTTGGCAGTGTGAGCAGTAAAGAGCAGACAGTCACGCACACACATACACTTCTCTTTATTTATATAAATAATTTTTTATATGTTTTTTTTTTTTTTTTTTTTTTTTTTTTTTTTAACTTATAAATATTATACCAATTTCACCACCTAACTAAAATTTTAATTTACCAGCAGCCAAATTATTATTATAACCGAATAAATATTGTACAATAATGAAACCAGAATCATTCAAAGAAAATTTTCAAAATAAAATTCATGGTAGACGACACAGTTTTCATACATCCACATGTAGTACAGTTTTAGTAAAGGACCCCCATGACGCCTTTTAACTTTTTATCGCCAGGAGTGCAATGCCATTTTATTTACTTTGGCGTAATTTTGTGTTAAAAAAAAAAAAAAAAAAAAAAAAAAAAATCCTAATTTGATTATACGTTTTATGATTGCGTCAATTTATGATGATGATTTATATTCTGTATATATCTTTAAAATAAGAAACAATGCAAAGATTCTGAAGAAATAACTTTTAAAAATACATTTTACATAAAATAATGTCATCATACAAATGTCGTCATGTTTTCTTATTAGAACATTGAGCTGAATCCGCGTGCTTAAATATTGTTAATTTTTAAATATTTTTTATCCTCGCGTATTTTATTAATTTCACCGCTATCGTATCGTTTCGACAAAAATTAATTGAAATTGGTCCACGTTAGAGAAATATTATATAGATTATTATTATTATGTGCTGCTTTGTGTAATTATTGTGCACTGCTATTTTTCTCCTTATCTAAAATAAACGCTAATTTTATGCATTATTAAAATTAATTTCTTTTGAAGCTTCATAACTTTATAATTTTTACATGTATAGGTGAAAAATTAATCAGTGGAAAAGAAGTAAATCGCATACATATTTTTTTTTTAACTTTATAAATTTTAAATTGAAAGAGGAAAAAAAAAAAAAAAAAAGAAGAAGAAGAAAAGGAACAAGATTTATTTATTGACATTTTATAATGAATAAATTCGTCTGTTTTTATATGAATCATATGTGTTGTTATTTTCATTTTAACATTTTAATTATTTTATAATTAATAACTGAGTAGTTGGCATTATTTTTTTAACAGAAAAAAGAGAAATCTAAAAGCTTCCTGACTTTGAATTCAAATCTTCTTCACATATGGTGTTAGAAAGGTTTGCAAAGTTACACAATAAGAGAAAGACCTAAAAAACTCCCCTAAGGCCCTAAGTAATAAATTGTGCTTGTTGACAGTTGTTAAGCTGAAACGGATGCCTCGATAATTAGAGCTAATGGTTTTCTAGCACATATGAAAGAAGAGGAGCGCCATTTTCTCTCGGAATCCCGAACAAGAAATATCTTTTTACAGATCTTTAACAGATGTCCAGCCTATACTTATTTGCCTGCGTCTTTGCAGAGATAAGAATTCTAAAATTTGTCCCAGTGCCTTTTTCGATTATATAAAATCCATCTACATTCTTTACATTACAGGTGGTAAGAAGCTGAGTACTTACTTCTTCATTCAACTCGTCACATGAATGTTCGAATGCATATCAAAAGTCGGAATTTAAAAAATGAAGAGAAATAAAGTATAAGAATAGCACGAATAATTTCTTTAGTATGATAAGGTATGCCTTTTTCAAAAGATAGTCATGGACGATATTTGAATGAGAAGAGGAATAAGCAAAATTTAATAAACAATGTTGATTCTTACAAGAGCAGAATTATACAAATGAAATTTCATGTAAATATATACATATATATATATACATGCACTCTTAATTATTATTTATTTCATAAAATAAAAATTAAGAATACGCATAATATTATTAATTAAAACATTACATAGATTGAATAATTTTATTTTTTAAATAGTAGTATTTAATGAATTATTACGCATTTATTGAAAATAACAAATAAATTTTATAATAAAACATCGACAGAAAAATTAGAATAATCACAATTTGGCTGCATATCTTTAGTATCATTTACCTTTGCTTAACTTAGATAGGAATACAAATATAATCCTTACTGATTCTATAACATACACAGGAGTTAGGGATTAATTACAAAATATATTTAATAATCATATCAAGTTCAATTTGTCTGTGAGCATTAAATGTAGCATAATGAATTAAATTAAGTTTATATATGTAAATACATATAATTAGGATGAAAATAAAAAGAAAAATATTTTTTAATGAAATTTAAAATAATTAAAAATTGAACAACAAATAAATAAGGACTGAAGTAAAAAGTTCGTTAATTTTAGAAAACTGCAAAATAATTTATAACAAATTTTTACATCGTATATCCATGCATCTTTATATTAAATTGAATAGAAAAAAATTTCGACTATACTTGTACAAAATGGATATAAAAACTTAAAAGAGAATAAATGAACGGCTTAAAACAATTATTTACTGTGTGTTCATGTAAATATACAACTATATAATGCCCCATGCCGATACTTCTCTTTATATCAAGCTTGTTGTTTTCTGATATTTACTGTTTTAAATTAATTTATAAATAAAAATAATTTCTCTCTGTCGCTGAAGGAAAAAAAAAAGTGCATTGTCGTTACCACAAAACTTTCTTCTATATTTTCCCATAAAAATTGGCCCAGAGCAAATTATTTATTAAAATTCCATGATGAATGGGGTCGATTTTCATCTCAGAGAAGTATAACATGAAATGTTCAGTAGGAATCAACTATGTGCCGATATCAGAATTTTTTTTTTTTTTTTTTTTTTTTTTTTTTTTACTGAACAAAATCAATAAAGGATCATTTTAAGTTTCAATATTATTATATATATATATATATTATTCCAGTATTTGTTCGTTCCTAAGGGCCCAAAGATTCACAATTTTGCATTTTTGGCCAAAATTACCCCATTTTCAGAGACTTGACCTACTTTTTTTTATGTGAGCGCAAAGGAGCAATGCTTTCTTATCGAAATATATTATGAAGTATACTATGATGTAAATTATATATAAAGATAAAAGTGTTGCTCCAATTCGTTCATGTAAAAAAAAAAAAAAGATAAAATTTGAAAGAAAAACACAACACTAATTACAGCATATACATTGCGTAAGCTACCACTTCACAGTGGTTTAAAAGAGATGAAACTGATGAAATCAAATTTATTAAATCAAATTCCGTTTAAAACTCACTTTCTTAAACTTTTTTTTTTTTTTTTTTTTTTTTTTTTTTAATATTTAAGTGTTTTATCAGTTGATAGTGTGATTTTAATAAATTGTACTTCTTCCTCCCATTGTTTAATGGTGTTTTCCAATGCCTGCGGCTTATTCTGTCGAGGTATCTACATGATAGATCAGATATTTCTGCCTAAAGGTTGTCTGAGTGAGTAATGGCCAATGATTGTCGGCCGAGATTGCTCAGTTGGTAGAGCGTTGACCTTATAAATCAAAGATCCGTGGTTCGACTCCCGGTCCAGGCATTATTTTCACTCAGTTGGAAAAATGAATTAAAAAAATATGATTTTCTTCCCAATCAGTTGATTGTGTGATTTTAATAAATTGTATTTATTCCTCTCATTGTTTAATGGTGTTTTCCATTACCTGCAGCTTATTCTGTCGAGCTATCCATATGATAGACCAGCTGTTTCTTCCTAAAGGTTGTCTGAGTGAGTAGTGCCCATCGGTTGTCGGCTGGATAGCTCAGTTGGTAGATCGTTGACCTTGTAAGTCAAAAATCCGTGGTTCGACTACCGGTCCAGGCATTATTTTCACTCAGTTGGAAAAATGAATTAAAAAAATATGATTTTCTTCCCAATCAGTTGATTGTGTGATTTTAATAAATTGTATTTATTCCTCTCATTGTTTAATGGTGTTTTCCATTACCTGCAGCTTATTCTGTCGAGCTATCCATATGATAGACCAGCTGTTTCTGCCTAAAGGTTGTCTGAGTGAGTAGTGCCCATCGGTTGTCGGCTGGATAGCTCAGTTGGTAGGGCGTTGACCTTATAAGTCAAAGATCCGTGGTTCGACTACCGGTCCAGGCATTATTTTCACTCAGTTGGAAAAATGAATTAAAAAAATATGATTTTCTTCCCAATCAGTTGATTGTGTGATTTTAATAAATTGTATTTATTCCTCTCATTGTTTAATGGTGTTTTCCATTACCTGCAGCTTATTCTGACGAGCTATTCATATGATAGACCAGCTGTTTCTGCCTAAAGGTTGTCTGAGTGAGTAGTGCCCATCGGTTGTCGGCTGGATAGCTCAGTTGGTAGAGCGTTGACCTTGTAAGTCAAAGATCCTAGGTTCGACTACCGGTCCAGGCATTATTTTCACCCAGTTGGAAAAATGAATTAAAAAAATATGATTTTCTTCCCAATCAGTTAATTGTGTGATTTTAATAAATTGAGACAGTATTAATCGTAGCACAACTCCACAGACCACGAAATTTCAATTTAGAAATTTTTTGTTCAAAAATCCATCAACCGTGAATATTTATTTAAAATTGGTTGGAGTGTAAAGGTTGTTTAAATTTTTCGTAAACCATTTTTGTGAAAAATGCGAGAGCCGGGAATCGAACCCGGGCCCTTCCGCTTAACGCGCGAATTCTCTTCCACGGAGCCACTGTTAACCAACCTAGCATTTCTCACATAACAACCGTTGGCAAGATCACCGTCTCTGCAAAAGCAGGTGTAACAGGTAAGACAATTAGTCGTTGTACAACTCCATAGACCACGAAATTTCAATTCAGAAATTTTTTGTTCACGAATTTATCAACCGTGAACATTAATTTAAAATAGCTTGTTGTGTAAACGTTGCTTAAATTTTCATAAATCAACTATGTGAAAAAATGCCTAGTCAGTCAGTGTGTCTCAGTGAAAGAGCATCCGCGCGTTAAGCAGAAGGGCCCGGGTTCGATTCCCGGCTCTGGCATTTTTCTCATAGTTGGTTTATGAAAAATTTAATCAACCTTTACACTCCAACCTATTTTAAAACTCCAACCACTTTTCACAATAGCTGCTTGTAAAAGATATGTTTTCAAAATTATTTAAGGGGTTCTAAGGGGGAGAGAAAAGAAGAATGATGTTATGATATGAAAAACATTATTTCGTTTTTCTCTGCACCTTTATCGCTAAATATTTTCGAAGCATACGTGTATTTTGCAAGTAGCAATTGTAAAAAATGCGAAAAAAAGGCACTTTTCTTAATTTCTACTTGTAAAACACATGTCATGCTAAACATCAACAACAGCGTTAGTTTTTTATTTCTACATGGGCGAAGGAAGGAGGCAAAATGGACATATTAAAGAAGAATTTCTTTTTTGAATCACTTTCATACAGATTTACATTGAATTTTTGGGTACAAACTTAGGAAAAGAAAGAGACTAATACTTTTTATAAAAACATTACAGTAAGAATTACGTAAGCAATATTTCTGCAAAGTTTCATTAGATCGACAACAGGGTAGTAAAAATATATATTCTTTCTATGTGTCCCCTAGCCCTCACCAGATAGTGTAACCCTCTCTGCAATTTTTGATAAACAATAAGAGATATTTATATACAATTTAATATAAATATAAAGCATAGTGATATTAAAACAATCATTTTCCCTCATCATCTTCCCCCTTCTAGGTATATGTAATACTCTTTGAAATTTTTCATTAAAAGTAAGTGATAGTTGCTGAAATTTTAGTTAAAATTGGCAACATTGAGATATTTTTGCAATCATTCCCCCTTCCCCCCCCCCCAACCCTTCAAGATATATATGACAATCAATGTAAATTTTCCTAAACATTCAACGATATTTATAAAAAAAAATTATTAAAACGCAAAATAAAGGGATATTAACCCATTTTCGGCCAAGAACAGAAATTTTGTAAAATGTGGTATTATTTTCATTGAAATATGTTTAAATCACATTCATTAAGACACAAAAAATATTTCATGCATGAAAAAAATTATTTTATTTAAGAAATAAAATGGTGCATATTAAATGAAATAAATTTAAATAAAAAATAAATTTAAACAAAATTTTAAGTTTTTTCCATGGCATTTGTTTTATTCTTATTTTATTTACAGAACTTACAAATTTAATTCATTATAAAAACATACATGATTAATCTTAAATCGAATAATTATAGATTTTCAAAATGCTGAATTTGTCAATAATCGTTTAAAGTTAGAAAACTAGCGTATATTGAAAATTTCTCAACAGAAAGTGTTTAATCCAATTCAATTACTAATATTTTGTAGATGTTTTCAGAACCTTTAAAAATAACAATAAAATAAAATTTATACGTGACAGTGATAACAGAAAAATATTTATTGAAGTGGTGCGTTTACGCATCTATGGCAGAAATTGGATTAAACATTCATTTTCTCTCCTTCAGTACTCCTGCCCCCCCCTCCCCAAGAAATATTTAACCCCATTATAAATTTTCATGAACCGTAAGTGATATTTGCTGAAAATGACCATGAAAAATTGGTTATAAGTGTTGTTTAAAAGGATTCTTTCCTTTTTTATCCCCCCCCACACACATTTTCCCCCTTTTTCTAGAATATATAACTTTCACTATTATTTTAGTAAAAAGTATGTGATAAGCCTTGCAAAATTTCGTATAAATAGGTAGCATGATGATATAAAAAACACATTTTTTAACTTCCCCATTACCAACTACCCCACTCCCAAAATATATGTAACACTCACTGTTTTTTTTTTTTTTTTTTTTTTTTTTTTTTTTTAATCGATATTAAGGTAGTTTAAAGAAGAATATATTTTATTTCCATCTGAACCCCCCTTACCTCCCACAAATGTATAATACATTCACTGTGATCTTCATTAAAAGTAAGTGATAGTTATAGAATCTCCTTATATTATTAAGATTTGTGCGCATCTGTTTATGTGTGTCTCTGTGAAAAACGCGTTGTAATGGGTTTGTCTCCGGCTCTAATGATCGCAGCGTCATGATACCGGTGCCATTAGACGCAGAAATTCTTCATCTCGACGTATTCACTAATTGTTAATTGATGCGACCCCCTGATGCGAGTTTTTATCGGATCAGAAATGATTTTTTTTTTTTTTTTCTTAAGACTAAAAGTTACTGTTAGTGATTCATTAATTATAGTAATTCATTTAAAAATACTGACCCGCTAGCGGGCGAAGCTCGCTAGTATATCATTAAAATCTGTAAAATAGTGACATAAAAAAATAATTTTTATTTTACTCTGCCTCCCACTCCCCCAAAAGTACGTCTGACACTTGCTGTAATTTTTTCACAAATTGTATGTGATTATACAAAGTTTCATAAAAATCGGTAAGAAGGTGATATAAAAACAATTATTTTCTTTCGATCTTGTTCTAGCTCCCCACCCCTTTCCCCAGGTATATACTAAATTAAATGTTGTACCAAATCAATTTAAATCCCTAAAAATGTAATTTGAAAGTCCTTCTGTAAATGCATTATTTGATATTTATTGTTTTACAATATGCGGATTGTAAAAGTGCCCTTTTTCCGGTGCCCTTTTTTCCAGTGCCCTTTCTTTCGGTGTCCTTTTTCCGGGATACAGGGAAAAGAGCGTCTGTGTTAACTTGTAACAAAAGAATATAAAATGGTAAATTGTTGCATTTTCGGCTAAAAAATACTTTATTCTTGATAAATCAAATGGCTTTAACAGTTATTGGTACGATATGAGAAAAATGAAAAACAGAGCTGAGGTCTTTTAAAAGCAGATATGGATCAGACATTTTAAAGGCAAATATACGATGATCTGGAGAGAGTAATTTTACGTAAAAGGTAGGATTAATTTAGTACGTTTTGCAGATTACTATAAACACCAAGAGAATACCCACAAATTTGGAATTTGGAATTCTAATGACTTTTGTTAGATTTTAGAGAGAGAAGGGGTAATATTGTTTCAACATGACCGAAACTTTTGTTCTACATCTAAACCAGTAAAAAATGGTTTCAAGAAA